>JAJJMB010014204.1:11607-22193 GCA_023531105.1 Papaver atlanticum
ATACACATAAATAAAACTATTTACAAACAACATATATAACAACTATAGTGAACATATTTAGATAACATACCCGGTTATTAGAGTCCAAGTCCGGATTACTTGCAACGGCTCTTGCAACACATTCAGAAAAGTTATCCACTTCATTTTTTATTACGCTAAACCTATTACGAACGCTTTTTATGGTACGCTCGTGTGGATTCCCACCACAAGCTTCCACAAATTTTTGAAAACGGATTTTATAAAACTTATTCTTATCTTCAAAACTACTTTCACCTATAGCATAATACTGAGTAACAATGTGAAAATCTTCCAAAGTACTAAATCTCGCTCTATGTTTCCTTTTTTTCCTTTGAGTCTCCGACATTGATGAGCAAAACAAAATTTAAAACTCTAAAAGAAGAAAATTTGAGAGATTTTAGTGAAGAAAACAAATTGTAAGAAGAGAGGATTTGGGGTGATTTGAATGGAGAATTAGAGTTGTATTTATAGAAGATTTTTGAGAAGATTTTGAAAAAATGACCGTTGCGATCCGACGGTGGAGAAGATAGAGCCGTTATTAATGATGGATGGTTAGGATCGGGTGTGAGAGAGGTGTAAAAGAAAAAAAGTCAAACAAATATATTTACGGAAACGGCTACTCAGTAGCCGTGTAAAATGCTATGGAAACTCAGTAGCCGTATCAATTGCCATACGGCTACTGAGTTACCGTAAAGCGTAAATTTATACGGAAACTGAGTAGCCGTGTGATTTCCCTTCCCTACAAGGCGGATCAGATCTGATCCACTTTGCCTCGTAGGGAAGGGATATCCCTACTTGTGTAGGGATATGGGAGACCATAGTGGTTGCCAATTTAGTTTTTTCCCTACATATAAGTGATAGGGTAGGGAATTGGGGCACCATAGTGCTTGGCCTTACTGACACTATACTGTGTTACAAATTAATAATATGATTTCAGGTGAATTTCATCTGCTGTGGTTAAAAGATGAACAAAGCTCTCTTCTTAGAGCATCTGACCCCACCACAATATATTTCAGCGAATAGAATCATCCTATTATTTCACACCACTAATATTTGATATTTTCCGCACCACTTGAAACCTAAAATAAGGAAACTTGAGCCAGAAACTCTCTTCCCTCACAGCTTTATCCGATTGATTTTTCCTTCCTCAATTTCGTTTACAGGTCAACGATGATTAGAAGAAAGAAAATCATACCAAGACCGTGAAGCAAGTCGTGTATATCACGGAGGAGAATAGGCAGTCGAGATCAAGTAAACAAAACTCTCCCTCACGCTCATGAAACATTTTTGGATTACATCGTTTAACAAAGACTGGCATATGTTTTAGGTTTAATTTATATGTCAAATCCTTCTATAAAGTTTTAATCATCAGTTGTTGTAAACTAGGGTTGATTGATTTTGAAAATTAGGGTTGATTTTGATGATAGTGCTTTTGTAAACCAGGGCTAGTTAGTGGGTAAAAGATTTTCCCTTTGTAGATATTTTTTTCAAGATATCACCTCTATATTTTCTGCACTTGAAGCTATCATATTTCTAAAATTATGATTTGTTTGAACACGGACAATGTTTGATTAGCAGATCTTTAAATTGAATAATTGATGCTGCATTCCTAACTGAACTTCTACGGTGAATCTAAGCCCGTCTAGTTAATATGATATCATGTTGAACGCTATGTACGTATATAAAACAGACGATATCAGAACAGTACCAATAAACTAAAGTAGGAAACACAAATAGGTCCTAGAAATAATATATTAGAGAGAGTATGGTCCAGTTGACCCGGTCAAATGTCTATTTGGTCTTTTTAAAAAATATATATTGTTGTTTTGTTCTAGAAATTATTGTTTGGTCCTAGGATGGACAATACCCACGTGGGATGATGTCATCAATGATGTTACTGTCCTTTAATAGTGGCGGAAATACTCTTTTTTTTCTCTCTCTTAATAAAAATAAATAATTAAAAACTTAAAACTTAAATATCTTTTGAATCATACGTCCAAAAATGATAAATTTTATATCTTCAGAAAGCCCTCGACGAGAGCTTTCCAACGAGTACCATTATCGCTATGTTTTGGAGATTTAAATTTTTACCTTATTTTTTAGCTATCAAATGAACTATTATACGAGTTCATTCAACAAAATGAACTACTTTAATGAACTATCATACTAGTTAGTGCCATCTAAAAAGTGAACTCTTAGGATTAAATAACATACGAGTTTTTACATTTTACTTTTTTTTGGTAAGCAACATACGACTTCATTCTACAAAATGAACTACCATACGACTTCATTCTACAAAATGAACTGGTATATTGAACTATTATTACGAGTTCATTCTACAATATGAACTACCGTTTACGAGTTCATTTTATAATATGAACTACCATAATGAACAACTATTACGAGTTCACTCTACAATATGAACTACCATTCTTAATTATTATTACGAGTTCATTTTACAACCTGGATTATCAATCCTACAATATGAACAACCATTATGAGTTCATTCGAAAATAAGAACATCTATCACGAGTTCATTCTACAATATGAACTATAATAATGAACTACCATTGCAACTTCATTCTTCAAATTGTATTCTACAAATAAATTGCTAGTATATACGAGTTCATTCTATGAAATGAACTGCTAGAACTAGAATGAATTACCATGTTCTAAAATAGTGCTCATTCTCGGATATGAACTACTAATTATACCGAAAAAAATTAAAATTCTGAAACATAGTATAATGAGTACTCGTTGTGTAGATCTCATCGAAACCTTTCCGAATTTATAAAATTTATTAATTTTCGACTTATATTTTGAGAGATATTTAATTTTTAAGCTTTTATCTATTAATGTTAAGAAGAGGAAGAAAATAAAGAAGAGAGAAAACAAAAATAAATAAATCATGTGAGTAAGAAAGAAAATAAGAGAGAGAAAAAGTACTTTAGATACTTTAATATTTTTGAATAAATAAGGACCAAATAGAACTTCTTTTTTGTAGGTGGACCAAACTAACTTGGGACCACCTAAAAAAGGACCAAACGATTATTCTCTCTAAAGTAGGAAACTCGTTGGGGGATTAACACCCGTATGCAACCGCCAGCACCGCAATTATGGACGTAAGGCTAACCCCGGCCCGTAATTAGAGTCCTGCTCCAGCATCGAAAGAAAACCAAATGCTGAATATATGGGTCCAAAGGATAATACGAAGAAGGAAGGGACAAATCAGGCAAGGTCCCACAAGATTTCAACGCTGTTTATGGATACAACATGACCTTGGCTTTATCTGTTTTGAAGGGCCCCACAAGATTTAGTGAGACCACCTATTGATGTTGACAGGGGAATGCTTGAACTGAACTACCCCCTCAAATGCGGCAATGAGAGAAGTTTTTTTAATTATTCGAAGCAAAGTGATGTATAGCAGTGTTATCCCACACGATTTTGCGGGATGATTTCCCATAAAGACAGCTTATTTGCCGTTAAATAATGCTAAAACCCAGATCTAACAGCCTTGAACTCTTTAGGTGAATGATAGGTCTTATCCTGAAAATGGTGGGTCATTTCTTGAAAATGATGGATCCTTTCCTGAATGTGAATCTAACTGTTGATTTGGTTATCCAACAGTAAAGAAACCGTTTTTGCGGGAAATCATCCCACAAAGTCGTGTGGGATATCATTTGTCTAAGTTTCCGGTTATTATCTACTAAAGCAATAATAAATGAAATGCTACTATAGATAATTTTAAGCAACATAAATTTATTAGCTAAAAACAGTCATTTGGACTCCAGTGGGTTATAGAATTTCATACTACTAGAACGAATTTTAAATTGTATAACCAGGATGCAGCTGAGCCATAAATCCCCGTAATAACAAAACCAAGAAATTCACAAACCTAAATAGCTAATCAGTATAATCACTGTGATCCCATTTAACTACTTGCAGGTCAGGCTCCAGTGCTGTTAATGACACATCGCTTTTCATATATGGAATTGCTTGGAATTCTTTAAATATCTCAGCACTATCATCCACAAATTTTTCTAAACTTGATGTTTTGGGGTCATAGCGACAAAGGATGTTTTTCCCACCTCGATGCCGCAACTTTTTCTTATTTTTGAACAAGATAATTCTATTTTCTTCCGTAATTTTGAACAGGAGAATTTTATTTTCTTCCGTAAGGGATAATATAAGATAAGATTGAGACATGTAGCCTGGACGGATAGAAAATTCTTTACACCAGCACTTGGCATAACCCTTTCTTTTAGCTTCCTTCACTGACCATATATCAGTTCTACCAGATGCATACTCCCGGAAAGCAATAGATAAATACCCTCCTAACATCAGTAACTGGCAGTTGTGGTCATAATAATCTCCAACAAGTTGTTTTTCACTAACGAAGCTAGGCGGGAGCTGAAGGGTGCGAAACTCCTCAGCTGCCAAATCAAAAGCTATAACCTCGAACTCCAGGTCGTCTACCCAATGAAGAGTTCCATCAGAAAGAACTCCATTTGATTTACTTGTGCAGTAATAGGTTATGTCTTTCATTCTTCATCCAATCTTGTCACCAAGAGTGTATACCTGGACTTGACCTCCTTCGTAAGGTCTACTGCCATAGTGGATTACGACAACCTTGTACTCATTAGTTGAATAAAGATAACCAAACCCACTCACCAGGAAATCTTCATAATAATAATAATCTTCATAAAAATTTGATAACCTCGGAAGGAGGACGGTTTCTTTGGTGGAAGGATTACATATATAGATGCGATCATTGAGATTGTTTTGAGTTACATGGAAACAAACCAAACCCCTGTGAGAGCCAACCATGGGACGATTAGTCGTATATTCCCCACGAGTGTAGTCAATACAAGGATCACCGAGTAGTGTAAGAGATTTACCTTAATATGGCGCAAGAGATTTCGCCATGTCTTGCATACTTCCTTGCACTGTATCGCATATTCAGAAGGAAGCCGAGAAAGTATCTCCAGAATTATGTTAGTAGGAAGTTGCAGCAGCATCGTTGTCATTCTCGCACCAAATTCCGAATTCTATTTTTGCAAACTCTACTAAGTCTAACCTTTTGTTATGAAGAGCACAGTAGAATGACATTGTATAAATTGGCCGGCCTTGCAAATCTTATATAGGAGGAGTACTTGATATATTTTTAGAAGTTAGGATTCTGATCTCCAATCAACCTTTTTCCTTGAAATATTTTTAGAAGTCTTTCCTGTTTCTGGTGTCTCTGTATTCGGAAATCTCTCTACATTAAATTTAGCGAGATGAAGTCTTCATTGTCAAGTGTATTTATTCGAGGTTATACAACTGGAGTGCCGTTTTTTCTTGTGATCAAGCTATGCTTCTGCAGTTCAGGGAGAAAAGATATCATGTTTTTGAACTTCCTCGCCTTTGTTTTTCTACATAATCCCCATTTTTTCAAAAAGAATAAAATATAAAAATAACACTGAATCTTAGTGCACAATATTAGCTCGCGGTGTCCAAGCTTGTTATGAATCTAATTATGATTGTGGAAACAAATTGGAATTTGTAGAGCCAACAGCAAATTGGTCGCCATTATATGTTGAGTGATGTCCCAAAACATAGCCACATTGGAAGATGGAACCTTTGTCTGAGTCCATGCAGAGATCTATTGGATTGCAGGGAGTGATCTATGGAAGTTAATGCAATGACATGGGAAGTGTCCGAAACATCAACTACCTCCGATTGGGGAAGATCAGGACCGAGAAAGGCATATGCCACTGGGCTTAGATAATAGCCATTCTCGCCAACACACGCCTGTTAATGAATGGCGAGATCGAACACACCCGTTCGAAGTTAAGTGTGAATTGCTTCCTCAGGAATGTCAGAGATTGTATTTGTTAATAAATGGCGAGATCGCTCACGTGTCTGATAAAGCTTATCTCTCACATCTCCAAGAATAAAATGGTAAGGTTCAGTTGGAGGAACTTGTTTCCAGAATTCTGCATCCACAAAAAGATAGGAATCAGTTGAGCTCGTCCGACCAGTTTTGTTAAAAACCAGATGCAGATAAATAGAGATACCAACTATACATGGTAAGTAGACAAAGATCCAAAATTTTGGCAATGAGCTTGTCCAAAATAATACGAGGTTTCAGAATGTATGCATATGTGCTATTCAAAAATTGTCTTACACTAAAAGTTCAGATTTGAAGTATGAAGAAACGATATGAAAGAAGCCAGCGTGAGAGAAATACCAATGTAGTTTTTAGCATCTCTGCTTGAGTTCCTGTGAAGTTCCTCTGCTCGTGAACGAAGTACATCATTGCAACGCCATATATTTATGCCACAGAAGCTGCAGTTCACAGTTAAAGTAACAAACGCCTGTTATGTACTATAATCGTATTTGTACATAACAGCACTTATCACTGAAAATCCAAGTACTAAGTCAAAGTGCTCAAGTGAAGTAAGGCTTTATAAATATGGGGTCACACTAGGCTTCATACGTATTCCATATTCAGGTAAGACCTTTGTAAGAAAAAAAAAACATACACACTCGTCTCCCTGAAGAGCCTCAACATGCTTTTGTTTGCCATCAGAACTGATGTCACTGGCCCAAACAAATTGCAAACTCTGTGGAAATGGAAACAAGATGACTAGTAAGTACACTAGGAAAACAAGTGAGCTTCACCAACCTTTCAAAGGGAAAAGAATCTTTCACTAGACAAAAGAAGCAAGAAAGGGAGAGAAGCTAACCTTCCATGCTTCTGAAGGAATGATCTTTGGACCAACTGAGTAGGATGTGCAGTAAAGATGCATCAAAAACATCTTCAGGAGACTTTTTCAGATCAATTACAAGCAGTCTCTTGGTATTCTATTCAAAGTCAGATTCAGTAGTGACAAATCGTGTTTGCGTATTTTTGGCCTGTGTGTTTTTCTAGCACTAGGAAGTTCTAGTTTATAACTAGTTTGATGGTTTAATAATCATTCCGGCGACGGAATTTGAAATTATCTACTGATCAAAAATAGATAATTTAGTGTAAGTTGGTTCCTCAGGAATGCCAGAGATTGTATTTGTTAATAAATGGCGTGAACGCCAACGTGTCTAATAAAGCTTATCCATCACATCTCCAAGAATACACCGATAAGGTTCAGTTGGAGGAACTTGTTTCCTAAATTATGCATCCTGAAAAAAAGTTAGGCTTCTCTTAAATGTATCCCACGTATTTATTAACCATAACCTATTTATAATAAGTGTTTAAGCTAACCAAATATGCTTTTATAATCATTCGACATAGCCCACAAATTATGTATAATTATTATATATAACCCATAGTAATAATCATTAAATCCCTAAATCAACATCAACATAAAAAAAAAAAAAAAATTAAAAAAAAAGTTAATTATCTAATCAAATTTATATAACATATTTGACATAATTAATTTTTTTTTAAAGAATAATCAACACCCTCAATCAATTTCAGAAGAAAAAAAACATCATCTTATGGATTTTTTCTTTTTATAGATTATGTTTATGGAGTTTTAGAATAATGGTCCTAGGATAAGAATTAAAACCTTAGTTAATTCCATTTCGATTGACGTTGTTGTGGAATTTTTTTAAGGGAACAATTAAAATATACACCCCGATCAATTTTGATTTAATCTTGATTAAGATAAATTTATTTTAGAGGAAATAAGAATTAGAGTTTATTTTTTATTTTATTTTTGATGCTAAAGAAGAAATTTTATTAACTGTGAGCAATCAAATTGTCTGACAATAGTTGACCCCCAATGACACTAGGGGGACTCTCTAACCAACTCCTAGTAGATCTAAACTTATTGGTGAATTTTGCAAGTTTATTACATTTCCTTGGGACAAAACAACATTCCCAAGCTTGAATAGTTTTTAATCTCTCAATGGCGTCCAGCGAATAGCTTCATTCTCCTATGCTATTACCGGAGCACCTTTGTTGGCCGAATATCAGTGAAACATTTCCAGAAAAAATGTTTTATTCTCGGCCAAACTTGAATACACCAAAAATCTTTCCAACTGATGTTTGTGCCTTGAATAAGAGTATATTTTGCAAGCCCCCCCTTCTAATATCAAATAGCCTGTTGTAAGCAGATTTAAGATAGAATATACCATTTCTTGTTAGATTCCATATTAACTTATCTTCAACTGAAACAGGGATGCTCATACTTAAAGATTAGATCTGCAGTAGGAGTATCAAAAAGATGTATTAGAGCACTACTCGGTTGAACTTGCAAGCGTTGTTATCTCAAGCTTGTTTGTCAAGTTTAGGTGATCAAAACTATAAGTCTTGATTTCTAGTCTACTTATAGTTATGTCTCGGATTAGGATAGTAAGTGTAGTTGAGCCTTAGACTCCACGACGTTCATCGAATAAAGGCGAAGAACTACTCAAGGGAACTTGTGGAACTTCATCAACAAGAGGTATGTGGAGACTTGAACTTATCTATCACTCAAAAGTCTATCTATTCTATCTCCTATTTGAGACAAAAGTCGTATTGCTATATAAACTTCAATTATACACATTTGCTATTTCGAGCCGAGTTTATCTCGCTTATCTATTTCTCAAAATATGTGTTGGTAAGCTTTCGCTTTATCCAAGTTCATCTTTACTCGTGACGAAAGTCATATTGTTTTCAATAACTTGAAAATCGCTTTGATGAAAATAGTTTGTGAATAACGACTATTTTAACATCCTCTAAGAAAGTTTCAATGATTGAAATGAGAGTTTAGAACAAGTAACCATGTTTGGATATAAACATAGTGTATTCTCACATTTGTGTAAAAGTCCAAAACCGGGAACCCGAAGTGTACTGGCAGTTGTTGGAAATCCGGGTAAGTATGCGTATCCGTACGCATACTGGCGGAAGGTTCATGTCTGTGAATTTCTGCTGGAGTTTGGAAGTGAAAACAAACTCCATATCGGTTACTTTGCAGTATCAATCTTTATTGGTTTTATATATTGCAAAAAATTGTTATGGGATATGTGTTTTTGCGTCCGTGAACTATGATTGTTGCATATATGTCAAAAGTTAAGTCTATTATGTCATTATGCAAATGTTGATGGAAAATATAATTAACTTTTGATAACAAAGATTAAGTCTATTGTGTCATTATGCAAATATTGATGAAAAATAGAATGAATCTTTGAATATTCTGCAGTATTGATCTCTCCCTGATCCACTTCTATGTGAAAGTATTGTACGGCTCCGTAAGTTTTCTTATGATGAGCATTTCTGATTAAATTAATCATCGGTTCTCTTGTGGTTAATTTAATTGAGTTTTTATAGATACAAATTCATGTTTCATGTAATTTGTTAATGTCCAAAGAAATCCTTCTTTTCTTGTGAAAGTAAGGTCGCCCTTGTTGTTACTTTCGGGAATGACATTTTATGGGGGAGAGTTCTTAATTGAACTTGTGCTTAATTGCCAAATATTTGTGGGGAGTGCGGCTGTGGAATATTGTAGGAGTTTTCTTGTATCTTTATAAACTCCTTGATGAATACACTAAGTTTCGACTATGTAAAATCATTGAAACAAAGTTGATATGTTCTCTTTTAGTCATGAAGTATCTCTATGAGAATTTCATTATGATCCCACTAGTTTTCGTACCTTTGCCAATTTATATTGACAAAAAGAGGGAGAATTACTGTGTAGTTCACACTACAAATAAATATGGTTTACGGATCATTATGTAAGGGGGAGTGGTTTTCATTGTAGATGAAGTATTGACTAAGGGGGAGTGATACATATCACCGTAGTATTATTGTCAAAGTTGTGATACAATTGAACTTTGATGCTGTGTAATAATACTATGACACTGTATAACGATAATTGAGAACAATGGTTTTCTTATTGTTATTGCTACGGATCTTCAACAACTATGATGCTGAGTTGAATACGTTCAGTGTCACTGGAGTACTTGGAAGTGACAATGATTTCGAGTAATGTTGAAGAACCAAGGAAATCAAGCATTTGGATGAGAAGCTACAAAGTTTATTCATTTTGTAATCCATATGTATTGATAGTTTTTTCACTAAAATTGACAAAGGGGAATATTGTTAGAGCACTGCTCGGTCGAACTCGCAAGTGTTACTATCTCAAGCTTGTTTGTCAAGTTTAGTTTCCAAAACTATAAGTCTTGTTTTCTAATCTACTTATAGCTATGTCTCGGATTAGGATATAATGTGTAGTTGAGCTTTTGAATTCTAGGCGTTCATCGATTGAATAAGAAGAAATACTAAGGGGATCTTGTGGAACTCCATCAACAAAAGGTATGTAGAGACTTGAACTCATCTATCACTTAGAAGTTTATTTCTATTCTATCTCCTATTGAGATAAAAGTCGTATAACTATATAGACTTTTGTTTTGGGGTAAAAACTGATTATGCTGGTTTTGGTAAATTTGGGTGTGTCGTCGAGAAACGAATCTAAACCCTAAACAAATGCACTGCACGAGAGTACTTTAGATTCGAGAGATCAATCTGTACAATCCTGGCCTAAAAAAAGAAATGGCCGTTCCAGTCTTGCTTCGGTCACAAAATGAAGGAGAAGGGTTGATCT
>JAJJMB010014206.1:0-11108 GCA_023531105.1 Papaver atlanticum
TCGAGTATGTGATGATTTAAAGTAATGGGTTTTGATTGAGTTCGTTGGTGGTGGTTGGGATGAACGAGATGTTGAATCTGAGAATTATTGAAGATGGTGGTGATGATATAGAAGTAGGGTTTGCTATGGGTTGTGGCTGTGTGAAGTTGTAGAATGGGATTTCAGAGAACCAGAAGAGATGGTGGTATTTAGGTCTCTGTCTGCCCTGAAACAGAGGAAACTCTGTCCGAATTTCCCCTCTGGTGAGTCGACTCAACGATCCAGATGACTAGAAGACCCTAACTCTCTGACTCAGACGACTCAGCGCTGATTAAGATAGCTGACTCAAAGCTGACTCACTTTCTGCCTTGACTCTTTGACTAACGGTTTGACCATATTGATCGTTTATTATGTCGGCACCGTGACGGAATATTCCGTCTACGGAGAAGCATCTCAGGTGGCCGACAATGACATTTCAGGGAGCTTTACGGCCGGATTCCGGTGGTACCAGTAATATTTCGGCGAACCAATTTGTGGAGAATTTTGTGTTGACTTTTCTCATGGGTATGAAGACATAGACTTGGAATTGGATGAAGAATTGGGCTTGGATTTGGAAAGAAGATGGAAGGAGTTGAGAAAGACTTGGAATTGGAAGTTGAGCTACAAAGGGAAAGAGATTATATTCCTAAGAGGATTGCAAGCAAATTGAAGCCTATAAATAGAGAAGTTCTCTACTTTTCTCTAGACACCTTTGCACACCTCTACACACACTACACTTTGGTTTTTGTTTGCTTTCTCTTTTCTTTATTCTTTGTGAACTCCAAACCATGTGTGGCTAATTTTCTTATTGATTGAGGATGAATTCCTAGTTCTTAACATGTTTTCAGTTTTCTTTTAAATTTACTTTGAAGTTTTCACATGATTATCGTTTGTTTTTGCTAATAAGAATGTTTATGCTTGATTGATAGATTGTTTAGGTGGACAACTAAATTGATTTGTTTATTGATCTAAAGCTAGTAAAAGTTAAGGGATAAGTAATCGTTTCTTGACTCTTTACACAAGTAGAAAACACAAGACCTTTCGGAGGGATTCCGTGGAGCAATTGTGTGTGAAAACAACATTAGCAAGTAGACCTTGATCTAAGAGTCTAACTACTAATATCAACCTAATAAATTCATAAATCTTAATGCGTTTAACTGAATTACATCGTGAGTGATCTACTACTAGGTGGTTTGGTAAATAGAATCCGGTGGTCGAGAACTTCCGTATTCGGTGATATAAGGAATTTAGGGGTTAACACTGATCTAGCTGCTATATCTACGGTTGGTGATAATCTGTGACTAATAAGAAGTGGAAAAGAACATAACTTGAATCATTGTTTTGCAACGAAGTAGGAATCCTTGATCTAATCTCTCTTATTGATTTCAACTTAAACTTTTGATTACTTTGTTTACTTTCTTCTGCAAACTTAAAACAAGAAACCCCTCACCCCCCACCCCACCACCACCCCCACCCCTTAGTGACAATTTTACAACTAAAAATCTCTTGCTCCTCGTGGGAACGAACTTGGCTACACTATATAACTTGTTAATTAGGTGGAAAAATATTAATTAATTTGTTGTGGACGACACACATCAAATTTTGGCGCCGTTGTCGGGGAGCAGCGGAGCAGCTTTAGTTGTTTTTCTTTTATTTTTGTTTTTAGATTTTATCTTTATTTTTAACTTTGTTTTTAATTTTTTTTATTTCAGGTACCAGTTTCCCATGTATGGTGGACAAGAGCAATCATATCGCGACAATCAATACGGTTTTCAACGTCAACATTTTGGCAACTTCCAACCTTTCTTAGGACACAATCAAAACCAATATTTTGGCTATGATCAATTTCCTACAGAATCTTATGGATATTCTCAGACATATCAACAACCTTCTTATGATATATGTACTAAGATAAAGGAGCTGACACAACAAGTTGAACAACACACACATAATATGGAGAAATACCTTGATCCATCATCCTCTAGTCATAAGCAGACAATTGAGAATTCTACACCAACCAAGGCTTGTGATAGTGTATCTAAACCTATTCGTGATCTCCTTGGTGTAAGGCAACCTAGTTTGAGGTAACTTGAGAGAAGGTTCTATCAATTGATCGATGAAGGCCTAGCATCAGATGAAGAAATTATTGAAGCTAAAAGAGCTTTAAGAAAGGAGCGTGATAAACGTTATTCTATGGGTTATGATGATAATTTTGAACCTTTTGAAAATCCTTGTAACAAGGATGAAGTTATTCCACCTCCGGATCATAATAACGATCGTTCGTCTATTCAAAAGGTGGACTCTTGATATAACAAAAACATTATCCTAGATAGTGTAACGTACGAGGGTGTTGAAGAAGTATTGATCGAGAATGAAACCGAATTGAGTAATATTGTAGAAGACCCAATTGAACCTACAGGAGATTGTAATGATGATGTTGATGTCAAGGCTTTAGTTGAGGCAAAGACGGATGAAGAATTGTTGCAAGGTTTGATAGAGGACCACGATATGCAAGAAGTAAGTAATTCACTTGAATTCTATAAGGATGAAGAGGATTCCCTAATACAAGAGTTTCTGCAAGGTTTGAGTAGTCCTTTGCTTATTGATTCTTCTCCTTTACCTCTTATTGGTTTGAATGTATGTGCTTCGGAAGTATTTTTGGATGATTTTGTTTCTAGATATCCACCATTGGAAACACTTGATTCTAACACTATGCAAGTTTGCCAAGAGGAATACATGGAAGTTCCCAAATTCTATGTTCTCTATACACTTCCAAGTGTAGAAAAGACTAAGTGTGGGGGAAACTTCTATCGAGCGTTAATTTCACCATTGTTTTCTTGTGCTATCATTTGTATGAAGCTATTATTTGCAAAACAGGTACTATGGGTGGATCCCCAAATTTTCAGATTGTTAGTATATGGGGAATGAAACTTACAAGAAGAAAGTCGGGCCGACGACTTTAAAATAAGCGCTCCATGGGAGGCAACCCATTGGTTTTGTATTTCTTATCCTTATGCTTTTTATTTTGTTATTTATTTCCATATCATGTTAGGATTTCCCACCTTGACTTTACTAGGACGATTCAATTACATTGAGGACAATGTAAGGTTTAAGTGTGGGGGAGTGGTTAAGCATATATTTAAAATTTTTTTTGCATAAAACCTCCAACTTGTAAAGATTTTAGAGTCACTAGTATACTTCTAGCTATGTTTACATACGAAATTCTCGGCCGAAATAATGGAACTTAGAAGTGCTAGAGAATACTAAAAATTAGGTTTTGGTAATCTTTGCAAGAAGACATTACTGTTTGTGGATCAACTTAACCATGCCGGTGATGCAAATGAGGTGCAGAAAGATATTTAGTATTAGAGTAGCTGATCAATCATTAGTGGAGACTACCCGTATTTATATCATATGAGGCACACACAATAAATTATTAGTAGCTGACTAAAGAGCTTTGTTTTGAGTGTGTGTCACCGTATGTTAATTCCGGGTAGAATGGTGAGCTACCCCACTTCACACCAATTTTCAGCACTATTTTTGATCTCTTGAGTGCTAATTTTGTCAATCATGAGGGTGGCGTCTATAGATGAAAGCCTCCTTCTTGTAGTTCGATTTGTAGTTAGCATCATTCTCTCTCCCGACAACAACAGGTCCATAGAAACACTATCATCATCAACAAGGGAGCGACATCAAAATCTACAAGGAAAGTTGAAGACGTTCAAGGTTTACAAGCAACGGAACAAAAAAAAGAGCAAATTTCATATCCAAGTAAAAGCAACATACAATGAGCATAATAATTATACATACAAGTTGAAGACTTATTTATAAGAGCAAAGAAAAGCAAAAAGGTGAGAATTATTGAAGTTTATGATTTCGAGAAGATACAAGTTGTGAAGAATCAAGCGGTAAAGTACTTTTCCCGCAGCCATGGTTGTTTTATTTTCATTTTGTTTTGTATTTTATTTCTCTTGTTTTCAAAAAAATATATATAAAAAAATAAATAAAATATATATATTGAAAAATTGAAAAAAAAAAGAAAGAAAAAAAATGAGACGAGAAATTTTATTTTTGTATTTATTTAATAAGCCGTGGGGAAGGAAAATCTATAAGGAAGTTTCAAGCGACAAGGATTTAAGGTAAATAGTTACAAAGTGTCAAGGATTTACGAAATTCAAGAGTTTATCATCAATAGTTGAAGCCGAAGACGAGGATCGAGACCGAGAAGACGAGGAGACGAAGACGTTTCTATTGGATGCTGTGAGAGTGGTGCTATCATAATTGGCAATTGGATGTGAAGGTGAGTAAGTAATCTCATCCTCGATAATAGTGGTTGATTTTCTTTCTTAGAGATCGTCAGAAAAAGATTTTTACTTCCCACGATTTTGTGGGGTCTCCAGAAATTATTCGGAAGGTTTCCTTCCCACCATTCAACGTGTCGCAGGATTTCTCTCTTCATTCCTACCTGCACACATGTGAGGACCATAAAAGTGTGTCTTTTGAGTGCAATTTCATAAAACCCTTTTTGGTGAGG
Organism: Papaver atlanticum; assembly: GCA_023531105.1. NCBI lineage: Eukaryota > Viridiplantae > Streptophyta > Magnoliopsida > Ranunculales > Papaveraceae > Papaver > Papaver atlanticum. The sequence goes on from JAJJMB010014206.1 coordinate 4,553, forward strand.
CAAAAGTCAAGGGGAAATGCTTATTGGTTGCTCTCAAACCTGAAATCTTTCATCATGGCATAGGTTGACCGGTCACACTTTCTTCGATTAATCGCACTTTATATTTGAATTTTATCTTATACTTCTGATTTCTTGACACTAGATTGAGAATTTATGTTCTTATAGATCTTTGGATACTTGGGACGCTGGAACGCTTTGAAGTTGGAGTAGGTTTTTGTCGGGAAACCGAGGTTACGTTCATCTCGAACCGGCATGTTTCCATAGAAGTCAATTCCATGAAACATCCTACTTTAGATAACTTAGCTCGAATCTGTCTCTTACATCCTTAGATTAGCATGATCGGATAATACTAGCACGAATATATGATCAATACGATAATAGACAATCACACACGACACAAAGACTACGCGGTTCACCTATGTAGGCTACATCCACGGCCAAAACCATCCCGAGAATCTTTCATTATCATAACAAGTTATTACATTGGCACACATCATATAATCAACTAGTTATATAACCCACTAGCGCTAAACGTTAGAAACAACAAGACATATTACGAAGAGTTTACCTCTTCCTTTGTACTTATTCTTCCATAAACCTCCACCGCCATGGTTGCTTTGACTTTAGACAAGAACGCGAATAACATCATGAATTCTAGCTTCTCCCATACGAACCCTAGAAACTCTAGATTTCTCCCATACCCGCTCTTACTACAAGTTTCTCTTCTCACATAGATTTTCCCCCATCACCAACCATTATAGGACACAACGGTTGTGACCCGAATACTCTCATAAAGAGAGGATTCTCCAGGAGAATTAACCAAGAGAATGATTTCTCCTCACCATATAAGCTCTCTTATATAGTAGTTACATCCTTGCTCCTCAAGTCTTAGAAAACTCCTAAAAATAGTCTAACACCTTAATTAGGAAACCCTAAACTTGGAAAACACTCCTCCAAACCGTCATACAAGTTTCCTAATCCAAGTAAACCTTGTAGACATTCCAAACCCGAAACTGCCCTTTAGCCACGGTTTTGACAGCATTAGATCACTGTTTTCTACTGCAAAACTGTTACCTAAAGTCTATTTTCAGCCATATGGTTTTGTATACGGAACAAAACCCCAACAATCACCACCTTTTGTGACGTGAACAAAACCTTCTGTTAGAGCACTGCTCGGTTGAACCCACCAAGCGTTGGTATGTCAAGATTGGTTGTCATATTTAGTTCCAAAACTCGAGTCACTTAATAATTAAACTAGAGTCAACTTTGATAGGTTAGACTAGAAACGATAGAATTATTGTGCTCCAGTTACTCACAAAGATCTGAAGATGGATTGAAGACAACAAAGACATTATCCTTCAGCTTGAGGTTAGTAACTACGACTTGTCTTGTTCCTTTTCTATTTTGCATCTTTTAAATCTTTTAGATTGAAAACATAACATGCGAAGCTGTGAATGATCATACTCTAGTAGACATAGTATTAAGGAATTATAATACAAAGTATAACGTCTATCTTTTGAACTTCGTATATAAGACATCGACATAATCGTATGAATGTTATTGTGATTATGTATGGGTATGGATGAAGATTTCGTCCTAGGAAACAATGTTCTACATTCGTTTAAAGGAAGTACAATTCATAAATTTGTTTTGTGAATCGAAAGGGAAATCGCTAGGCTTATTGGTATTGTTATTCATTGCAAATCTTTGGATTACCAATATGTGTGTTTAGTATAACCGCTCATAACTTGTTTATGTATCTTGGTAAAACTATTCACAATGCCTGACTTTTGTATTGGTATGACTTTTATTAGTGAAACCGATCTTAAGTAATCACCTGAGATGGTATGATCGATATGTTGTAATTGGTATGACCAACTCTAAACATTGGGGAACCGATCCTAGTAAGAGGTGCAACCGATCACAAATATGTGGAATTGATCCTTGTAAGAGGTGCAACAAGTCTTAGTAATTGGTAACCGATCCTATGACTTGTGCAACCAATTACAAGTTAAATACCATAAATATGTGGTAACCGATCCTAGTACCTAGTCAACCAACTTTTGGTAACTAGTGTGACTGATCCTAGTATCCACATGGAGGTAGAACCGAAACTTGTTTTGGTAGAACCGTTAAACCCATGATTGGTGATTTGATAGGATAATCAATCACATAGTTCTTGGAAGTCAGATGAACCAATTCTAAACTTGTTTGGAAGTGTGGTATAATCGGTTCCAAGATTGTAAATATGAAAAAGGATTTACAAAGAATATTAAGATGTCGACATACTTTGAACATGTGCATAAATCTTATTAATTAATTGTTCAAAGATATTCCTTGATACTCAAACCGGAATATTCCTAATATCTTTTGATATTTGGAAATATGCTTTTAATATATTAATATTCGAAAATATATTATTATGATAATTTCATAAATGTGTTTTTAACATATTCGGAATTAATATGATAATACTTTGTATTAATATGGAAATTTTCGAAAATGTGTTTTTAACACATTTATTATGAAAATTCGGAATTAAATATTAATGTGTTTTTAACTCATTTGATATTAATAAGCATATCTCTTGATTTATATTAGTAAAGTATTTTATATGCTAGCTAATATTTGGTTATCAAGATTTCGGTGATATTAATTGAATATTAATTGTAAATTTGGTAATTACTTAATATTCAAACTACCTTGATCTATAAATACCCAAGTTTGCATTTCAAGTAAACCATCCTAAGATCCAGCAAAACTACTTCTTTGTGTTGTTACTGGTGGAGCCGTCTATCTGGAGAGGAAAGTACCCTAATTAGGCGAAATCTCTTACGACCGCTCGTTTAAAGACTTCTGTGGGATCAAGAAGCTCTACGAGTACCGTTGGTGGGAAACTAGATGATTGCATTGTTATTTTAGTTTTCGATTATTGATTTGATTGACTAACGGTTGTTGAATCTTTGATTGCACCTAGTTTGTTTATTCTTGAGAACCTTCTCTTCTGATATAAGTCTCACTCAAACTAGATCAAAGATTTAATGTTTCTACGGATCTAAGTTTTTTTAGATCCGTAAGATAGATTCATTGATTTTCCATTGTTAACAGACTCCGTTCTGTGCGACAAATCAATAAGGAATCAAGTTTGTTGTTGCAGGTTGTTACTTTGAAGATTAAATCGAAGATTGAAGACTTTGAAGATTTGAAGACTTTTGTTCTTGTTTTTTGATCTTGGTGTTACTTTCTGTGACTTGATTTTCCGGGATTAAGAGGTTGTTTATTTTCAATAAACATAACCCTTTTTGGATCAACAAGTAGTTTGTGATTTTATCATAAACCTTGTAATCAAGATTGATTATTTCGAATATCATTGTCTTGTTTGATCTTGTAAACGTGGAACTTCGGATCTGGTAACGGGTCTTAAAAATAGAAGATCCTTAACTGTGCTTTTATCATATATTTCGGTATTATGATTATAAAGTGAGTTTTGTTACCAAACAGTTTATCCTTTACTGTTTGGAATACGATCCAAAGGAATCTTGTCTTTCCAGTTGAAAGATTGGTAGAAAAAGTTATTGTGAACCATTAAGAAGATGTATTAGATTTAGTCCTAAAGAGAACGTCTGTTCTGCTAGGATATCTAGTATCAAATATCTATTGAGAACTTCGGTTCTGCTAGATATTATCAAAACAAGAATACCGCTGAAGCTGAGTAACTAGGATTTTAGTTTACTTAGTATTGTCTACACGAAGTTGCAGGTTTACTTTTTGTAGCGTCTTAATTCATTGAGTATTCAAAACTGGACTAGGTCCCAGGGTTTTTCTACAAGATTGTAGTTTTCCTCGTTAACAAAATTATGGTGTGTGCTTTACTTTATTTCCGCATTATAATTGTTTTTTATATTATAATTAAAGTAAATACACTTGTACGTTAACTAGGCACTTGATATTTATCTTATAAGATTTCGGTTATACCGTACTATTATCAAGTGAACACTTTGTTGTAGTATTGTCTCGATTTCATATCCATAGACGATCACACAAAGTATATTGGATTTCTCCACTTGACTTTGATATTCTCACTTTGTTAGTCCAGTCCGGACTAACCCTATTTCAAGTGGACACCGTGTTGAAATATTCCTTGAGTGATTGTTGCTCCAAGAGGTTTATACACGGTAGAGATTGAATAGGTTGTGATCAAATAAAAAGATTGTGGTGTATTTGGGTACCCTCGTCTTTTCGCCTTCGTGTTCACTCCAACAAAGCATGAATGTTTACCACCTTATACAAGGCCATCCTCGCAGACATCATCACTAGCACGAACAAAATTGTCTTGTACTTTGAGCTTGAACCACCACCTAAGCCAAATTCCTCATTTGCACTTGCATCATCGGAATCGTTATTTGTTGATCTTCTAGCATCACCACAAACAATTTCTTCATATAATTTATACAAGTTTCTGCATGACTTGTATCAAACTACTTTGTCGCCATGATCACTCATTATCCCACCTTCGTAGAATACTTCTTCTTCGACACATGTCAAACACTTGACATTGTTTGAACTGAGCCATCAAACAATTCCAGACGGACTTCACCAACTCCAAGAACCAACAATCTTGAGTCATCCTCAATGTAGACAAAACATGCTGTAATCTTCATATGTTGTGTATGAACGATTGTCACTTAGCACCACCATGATTCAAAACATTCTCCTGACAATATTTTGCAGACGCCAGTTGAACCCACGAACGATCTTCTCTTGTACAAAAAACACCTTCAACACGAATCATAGTCACATCAAGCAAAGTTGTCGAATATTTCTTGATGTCGTCCTATTCTTTGTTCGGTCTTGATTTACTCATTATCTTCATGATCTATATCATTCTGCCACGAACCAAGATTTTCTTTTCCTTGAAATCTCTTGTTCAAATTACCAAATCACTGCCATCTTTATCCACGCTCACCGCACCACTTGTCAGGAAACCGAGGTTACGTTCATCTCGAACCGGCATGTTTCCATAGAAGTCAATTCCATGAAACATCCTACTTTAGATAACTTAGCTCGAATCCGTCTCTTACATCTTTAGATTAGCATGATCGGATAATACTAGCACGAATATATGATCAATACGATAATAGACAATCACACACGACACAAAGATTACGTGGTTCACCTTTGTAGGCTACAACCACGGCCAAAACCACCCCGAGATTCTTTCATTATCATAACAAGTTATTACATTGGCACACATCATATAATCAACTAGTTATATAACCCACTAGCGCTAAACGTTAGAAACAACAAGACATATTACGAAGAGTTTACCTCTTCCTTTATTCTTCTTCTTCCATAAACCTCCACCGCCATGGTTTCTTCGACTTTAGACAAGAACACGAATAACATCATGAATTCTAGCTTCTCCCACACGAACCCTAAAAACTCTAGATTTCTCCCATACCCGCTCTCACTACAAGTTTCTCTTCTCACATAGATTTTGCCCCATCACCAACCATTGTAGGACACAACGGTTGTGACCCGAATACTCTCATAAAGAGAGGATTCTCCAAGAGAATGATTTCTCCTCACCATGTAAGCCCTCTTATATAGTAGTTACATCCTTGCTCCTCAAGTCTTAGAAAACTCCTAAAAATAGTCTAACACCTTAATTAGGAAACCCTAAACTTGGAAACACTCATCCAAACCGTCATATAAGTTTCCTAATCCAAGTAAACCTTGTAGACATTCCAAACCCGAAACTGCCCTTTAGCCACGGTTTTGACAGCATTAGATCACTGTTTTCTACTGCAAAACTGTTAGCTAAAGTCTATTTTCAGCCATATGGTTTTGTATACGGAACAAAACCCCAAAAGTTTTGTGGGTATATCTCTCGTAATCCCTCACGAGACTATAACTCGTCCACTATGGACACCTAGGGGTTTAAAGGCTTGTTATACATGCTAAGTTTAACCGTACTCTCGACGACATGGAGTTGTATGTATTTGTTTTAGTTTGCTCGAGGACTAGGAAAGTCTAAATGTGGGGGAATTTGATAGTAGTAGAATACACCCTAATTAATTATCTATTGTTTATGATTTCTTTGCTATTTTTCTTGTGAATTATGTATTTTACATTTGTTTTTGAGTTATTAGGTACTCTGGAGTCATATAGACGAAAAGAAGCAGAAAAGTTGAATAAGAAGGGCAAGATGGTCATTGCGTGGACAAGTGATACTTGGAGCCTAGCCGTGAATAAGGGACGACCAGCCAAAAGTCCAAGAATAATGCTAAAGGAAGGCATCAGTTTTACTCAGGGCACCCACCTCCCTTACCTTACAGTGCTGAAATAAATGTGAGAGGAGATGGAGGCGCAACTTAAAGTTCATAGAGATGAAATTGAGAAAGAAAAGAGGCAGCAGTTGCTGCAGTCATTGCCGGAAAGAACAAAGAGAAGGGGATCTGTGGGTTTGATGGTTTGATGTTGCAATTGATTTCAGAGGCAAAGAATTAAGTTGGGTTTCAGCGTATTGAGCTGATTGGCAGCGAAAAACTGGTGA
>JAJJMB010014210.1:0-18060 GCA_023531105.1 Papaver atlanticum
TTCGAAGTTAGAAATACTTAAACTTAAAGAAGATAAAGACCTACTCTATCATAAATTGTTGTAAATTAATATTAATAAAAAAATTAATAAAAAAAATGAATAGAAGAATAGATAAGAAGATATTCTTCCGCCCCCTACATTTTTGATCCCCTCTCCTACAAATAAACTTGTAATACCGACTCCATTTGTAATTCCATCAATTACTCGTCTATCAAAAAAATGAGTAAATCCAACCAGTCTTCTTATACCGGTATTTAAGGTTGCTGCATAAAAACTATCTATGTAACCACGATTATATGACCAATTATATATTAAGTTGACCATTTTGTCCCAAAGACCTCTTTTAGGCCCCATTTTAACAAATGAATTAATTAAGTCCAAATTCTGTAAAAATGAATAAACAGGCCTATATAAAAAGAACGCAAAAAATATTCCTAAATAAGCTATACTGACTGACAAAATTGCATTTGTAATAAATTCATACCAATCAACGGAATTGCTCGAATTTGAATGTAAAAGGTTTATATATGGAGTTAACAAATTTGATAATATATTCAAATCCATTCCTCTATAATCAAAAGGAATTCCGATAAACCCAACACACAAAGTAACGAATCCTAATATAAGAAGGGGAAAAAGCATAGTATTTTCCGATTCATAAGGATATGGATTATTTTCTTTATTTTTAAAATGAGTAAATGTAATAAGCGGTTGCGTTCCTTTTTTTACATTCCTATCAATTGAATATGCTTTCTTCGAAAAAAAAGTAACTATTTGGTTTTTTTTCGCTGTTGATAAAAAGAACTTCTTGTTGATTACGTTCTGTCTTTCTTTACCCCAGATGGATATTGAATAAAACGAGCTGTTTTTTTTAGCGCTGAAATTTTGAGAATAGACGTTTAAATGCCCCGCAAAAGTAAGTAAATACATCCGAAACATATAAAATGCAGTTAATCCGGCTGTGAAATAAGCTATTATCGAGAAAATAGGTGAATATACCCAACTATCACTAAGAATTTCATCTTTTGACCAAAAGCAAGCAAGAGGTGGAATACCACAAAGAGAAAGTGTACCTATCAAAAAAGCTGTTTTCGTAATCGGCATATATTTTGTTAACCCGCCCATAAGAGCCATATTTTGACTTTTATTTGGAGAATATCCAACAATACTTTCCATACAATGAATAATGGATCCGGAGCCTAAAAATAATAATGCTTTTGAATAGGCATGGGTGATCAAATGAAATAAAGCAGCTCGATATGATCCCATACCTAAAGCTAACATAATATAACCCAACTGCGACATTGTTGAATAAGCTAAACTTCTCTTAATGTCTCTTTGGGCAAGGGCCAAAGTGGCTCCTAAAAGTACGGTTATAATACCTATCAAAGAAATAAGGTTCATTATGTAAGGTATAACTGTGAAAAGAGGGTAAAGTCGAGCTACAAGAAAAATTCCCGCTGCTACCATAGTAGCAGCGTGTATAAGAGCTGAAATAGGGGTAGGCCCCTCCATGGCATCAGGTAACCATACATGAAGGGGGAATTGTGCAGATTTAGCAATTGCACCAAGGAATAATAGGGCGGCACACAGAGTAAGAAATAAATAATTTAAACCATTATTCTCAATCAAGTTAGTGACTATTTTAAACAAATCTCTAAATTCGAAACTACCCGTTATCCAATAAAGACCTAAGATTCCTAATAATAAACCAAAATCCCCTACACGATTAGTTACAAACGCTTTTTGACAAGCATTTGCTGCAATTGGTCGTGTGAACCAAAAACCTATTAATAGATACGAGCACATTCCAACTAACTCCCAAAAAATATAAATTTGTATTAAATTTGAACTAGTAACTAATCCTAACATGGAAGTATTGGAAAAACTCATATAAGCAAAAAATCTCAAATATCCTTCATCATGAGACATATAATTATCACTATAAATAAGAACCATAATTCCAACAGTAGTGATTAATATTAACATAATAGAAGTAAGTGGATCGATCAAGTCGCCAAACTCTAAAGAAAAATCATTATTTATGGTCCAAGACCATAAATATTGATAGATGGAACTACCATTCATTTGTTGAATAGACAGATCGATTGAAAAAAGCATAACTATACTTAATAATAAAACACTAACAAAAGCCCAGAGACGGCGGAGGTTTTTTGTTGTCGTTGGAACAAGGAGAAGCCCCACCCCTATTGCTATAGGAACTGGAAGTGGAACGAAAGGTATGATCCATGCATATTGATATGTATGTTCCATAATAAAATAAAACTTTTTTTTTTCAATTCACCAGCTCTTATATCTTTCGGAAGGGGCAATAAAATAAAGAAAAGAAAGAACTAAAATAGAATTTTGAATTCTTAAACCTTTCTAATTCTTTCCCTCCAAAAAATAAAAACTCAGAAGTTACAATAGGTCAAAAAATCAAATCATTTTTTAAAAAGTACCGCTTAGTGATTAACTAGGATATTTATGAAGATACAGAATCAGAATATGCAATTTAAATTTCTTTATTATTATTATAATCCATATTCATTGATCAAGGAAAAACAATTAAGTAATTTAATTATAGTAAAAAAGTACTTTATTCTGGTATGTAAGATCCATCAATAACTTTATTGAACATAGGATCTATCAAAAACTTGACCCCCAAAAAAGACCTTGTGATTTGAGTTAGTATATTTGTAAGACTTTACTAATTCTTCTCGAGTGGATTCTAGATTTTATTCCCCCAAAACAACGGATACTTCTAGAAAACTCTACGATATTCGGCACTTTGATACCCACGACTTCGTGTAGAATTGAAAAAACGGACTTAGTTAAATGGCTTTTTCTCAAGTGTTTATTATATTAACAGATTACATATCAGTCTCATTCCTTTTTTCCTATTTTTAAATTTTCATTTAATTAAGGGTACTGTACTCTATTGATGAATTGATAGAAAAAAGGTTACAGTTACAGTATTCTTCTCTTAAATTAAGGTAAGCGTTTTCCAATTTTTCTCTTTATTTTCTTAAATAAAAAAATATAATACGATGAGCCGTAGCCCCCTTTTTTATGACGGTGACATAGATATAGATTCGAACGAAGATTAGTATATAAAAATTATTCTTTATTTGGATATTGTATGTAATAAAAATTTGAATTAAAGTATTCCGAAAATAAAAAAGAAATGAAGATATCCAACTTTTCTCCGGAAATCCTATATGGGACTCACACATCCATATTGTATATTATCAAGAAAGTATGATCTAGGGATAAATATATAGCTAAAGAATAAAATGACGCATTCTGAACAATACATGTCTTTCACATCCAACTATAACAATGAGTAACCTCTTTATTTTAAAATGGCCGTTCCAAAGAAACGTACTTCTATATCAAAAAAGCGTATTCGTAAAAACATTTGGAAAAGAAAAGGATATTTGGCTGCGCTAAAAGCTTTTTCCTTAGCAAAATCTCTTTCTACCGGGAATTCAAAAAGTTTTTTTGTGCAACAAACAAATAAACAAGTATTGGAATAATCTAAATCAATATGCCTCGATGAATTTGCTAATTAAATTGATAAGATGAACGATTCCCATTAACTCATATTTTTAACTGATCAATATGAGGTGGAACTTTCGATTGTCGTATTTAGGATAGGAAGCCTTTCATTTCCTAAATAAAAAGGTACTATGTTTTTTTGGTCAAACGAAAAAACATAGTACTTGATAGAAAGTTTCACTTTTATTTTGAGGTTTTTTTTAATGACTATGGATACAATATATTTTTTCGTTTTGTTCGGACCCATGAAATCATCAAAAAATAATCAATAAAGAAAGGGGTTTTTTTACTTCTATACCTGAATTGAGAGCAGAACTCTATAGTTCCGACTAATCCGTTTTGGGAGAACTGAAACCTCTCGAAAAGTCAATCGTTAAGACGAAAATCATCCTATAAGATATTATTGAACGTTCAAATAGAAATTAGAGGGGGCCTTTGTTTGATTTGCATTTTTCCTAAAAAATATTACATTGAATTGACTCCTTACAATCTCGACGTTTGAGTGCGGATGGGCTATTATGCTTTCGAGCAAGCCGCTATGGTGAAATCGGTAGACACGCTGCTCTTAGGAAGCAGTGCTAGAGCATCTCGGTTCGAGTCCGAGTGGCGGCATCTTCTAAAAGAGATACAATAAATCCTATAATGAAAATGAAATGGATTACGCATTTCCATTCCAGTGTTAAAGTACTCTCTTTTTATTTTAGGATTTTTTATGATATTTTCGACTTTAGAACATATATTAACTCACATCTCTTTTTCAATTGTTTCAATTGTAATTACGATTTATTTGATGACCTTATTAGTCCACGAAACCATAGGACTACATGATTCGTCAGAAAAGGGCATGATAGCTACCTTTTTTTGTATAACAGGATTATTAGTTACTCGTTGGATTTATTCGGAACATTTCCCCTTAAGTGATTTATATGAATCATTAATATTCCTTTCATGGGGCTTTTCCATTATTCATATGGTTCCTAAAATATGGAATCATAAAAATTATTTAAGCGCAATAACTGCACCAAGTACTATTTTTACCCAAGGATTTGCTACTTCAGGTCTTTTGACTGAAATGCATCAATCCACAATATTAGTACCTGCCCTCCAATCTCAGTGGTTAATGATGCACGTAAGTATGATGATATTGAGCTATGCAGCTCTTTTATGTGGATCATTATTATCAGTATCTCTTCTAGTCATTACATTTCGAAAAAGACTAGGGGTCTTTGGTAAAAACAATCATTCATTAATTGGACCGTTTTCATTTTATTTTGATGAGATTCAATATGTAAATGAAAGAAGCAATGCTATACTAAACAATTCTTTACTTTCATTTAGAAATTATCACAGGTATCAATTGATTCAGCAATTGGATCGTTGGAGTTATCGTGTTATTAGTCTAGGATTTATCTTTTTAACGGTTGGTATTCTTTCAGGAGCAGTGTGGGCTAATGAGGCGTGGGGGTCATATTGGAATTGGGACCCCAAAGAAACTTGGGCATTTATTACTTGGACTATATTTGCTATTTATTTACATATTAGAACCAACCAAAATTTTAAAGGCACAAATTCCGCAATTGTAGCTTCTATGGGATTTCTTATAATTTGGGTATGCTATTTTGGGGTCAATCTATTAGGAATAGGCCTACATAGTTATGGTTCATTCACATTAGGATCTTAATCGAAGACGTGACCTAATACATAGAAATAGCATATGTAATGAAAGTTTGTGGGAATTTTAGAGAACCGGTTCAATTACTACTTGATTGAACCGGTTCTCTAAAACTCCAAACGTATCTGATTACAATTCACTTCTTTTTTTACTTAAGATTAAGATAAGGAAAAATAAGACTTCTTTTTCTTTTATTGTCCACCGAATTTTTTTATCGCAGCTTTTTCTTTTATGTCTTATTCATGCAAACTATCGAGAAAAGTAATTAGATAAAATAGCTTCTACCTTGTCAACTGATAGTGAGAGAACGAAATCTGGATAAATACCAATGCCTATTACTGGCAGAAAGATACAGATTGAAACAAAAAGTTCTCGTGGTCCAGAATCAAAAAAATAAGAATTTTTGGAATTAAATTGCTTGTATCCATAAAACATCTGGCGTGACATAGATAATGAATAAATAGGAGTTAATATCATTCCAATTGCCATTACAAAAGTAATGAGTATTTTTGGCATTAAAAGATATTTGGGGCTGGTAATTATGCCAAAAAAGATTACCAATTCGGCAACAAAACCACTCATTCCCGGCAATGCAAGAGAAGCCATCGAGAAACTACTGAACATTGTAAATATTTTTGGCATTGGGATAGCGATTCCTCCCATTTCGTCGAGATAAACGAGACGTATTCTATCATAACTCGTTCCTGCCAAGAAAAATAGCGCCGCACCAATAAATCCATGAGAAATTATTTGCAAAATGGCCCCGTTGAGTCCCATATCGGTTACGGAGGCTATTCCTATAATTGTAAAACCCATATGAGATACGGAAGAGTAGGCTATTCTCTTTTTTAAATTGCGTTGCCCAGGAGATGTTAAAGCTGCATAGATTATTTGCCCTGTGCCTACAATAATCAACCAGGGAGAAAAAACAGAATGAGCATGGGGTAATAATTCCATATTGATCCGAACCAACCCATATGCTCCCATTTTTAATAAGATTCCGGCTAGAAGCATACATGTACTGTAATGTGCTTCTCCGTGGGTATCTGGTAACCATGTATGTAGAGGTATAATCGGTGATTTGACAGCATAAGAAATAAGAAAACCAAAATAGAATATTATTTCTAATGCCACAGGATATGATTGATTCGCTAATGTTTCGAAATTCAATGTTGGTTCGTTAGAAGCATATAAACCCATACCAAGAACTCCCATTAAGAGAAAAATAGAACCCCCTGCAGTGTACAAAATAAACTTTGTAGCTGAGTACAAACGCTTCTTCCCCCCCCACATGGATAAAAGTAGGTAAACAGGAATTAATTCTAACTCCCACATGATAAAAAAAAGTAAAAGATCTCGAGAAGAAAAAAGTCCTATTTGACCGCTGTACATTGCTAACATTAAGAAATGGAACAGTCGTGAATCCCGAGTAACTGGCCGGGCCGCTAAAGTAGCTAAAGTTGTGATGAATCCCGTCAATAAAATGGGTCCTATGGAAATTCCATCGATTCCGAGTCTCCAGTGAAAATCAAAAAAATTAATCCATTTAAAATCCTGTTCTAATTGAATTAATGGATCGTCCAATTGGAAATGATAACAGAATACATAGGTCGTTAGAAGTAGTTCCAATAGGCATATAGATATAGTATACCATCGGATGACCTTATTTCCTCTATGAGGTAGAAAGAAAATGGAAAAACCCGCGAATATCGGCAAAACAACAATTATTGTTAACCAAGGAAAAAATTTCGTAGTAAAGACAAGATAAGATACACTTTGACCAGAAAACCCCGTACTCGAGAAAATAGCCTATTTCGAGCACGGGGTTTTGTCGGTAAAGATAAAAAAATGGATTCAAGTTAAGCTTTCTGGAACGTATCAATAAGCTAGACCCATGCTGCGAGTTGTCTCATGCCATAAATAAACTCGGACACTCAAGAAATCTGTTGGACAAGCGGATTCACATCTCTTACAACCCACACAGTCTTCTGTTCTTGGAGCAGAAGCTATTTGCTTAGCTTTACATCCGTCCCAAGGTATCATTTCTAATACATCTGTGGGGCAGGCTCGTACACATTGAGTGCACCCTATGCATGTATCATAAATCTTTACTGAATGTGACATTGGATCTATCCACTTTTTGAACATCATAAATTTTCGATCTAGTAAAAAAACGGAATCATATATTGTAGACACCAGACGAATCAATAATTAAACAAAATTGTTTTCTAAAAAATTAACTTATATATTTGGTCATGAGAGAGGGCCAAGATACTTTGATTTATTACTCTTTAGCAAACATAGTCGCTTCTGTCCTATATAATATAATATTAATTTGCATTGATAAATATTTGATTCGTTATTTGTATGATTAACACATTAATCTAATTACCATTATTTATTCAACAAATTCGATTGATTGATACGAATTGATTTTTTGTTACGATAAATGGACGAAACAATGGCTGGCCCAATAGCTGCTTCAGCGGCTGCAATAGCTATAACAAAAATGGAAAAAATGTCTCCTTTTAATTGACGACTATCAAATAAATCAGAAAATGTTACGAAATTCATATTAACTGCATTCAATATAAGCTCAAGACACATAAGTGCTCTAACCATATTTCGACTTGTGATCAATCCATAAATACCAATAGAAAACAAATAGGCACTCAAAACAAGTTCATGTTCAAGCAGCATTAACCAAACCCTCCTCAATCTGAATTTCTTTAATTTCAATATGAACAACAATTCAACCTTAACTAATTTGGTTGACTCGAATCTAACAAGTACAGAACTAAGGAAGATATTGGTAATAGATTGAACTAAAAGATAAAATTTACATTTTATACCTGAAAAATCTGACCATGGAATTAAAGGAAAATGGATAGGCTAAGCCAGAACAAAATAATTATTTTTTCTCGGTATTTATTACTGACGAGCCATAGCAATTGCACCTATCAAAGAAACTAAAAGAATTATAGAAATAAGCTCAAAAGGAAGAAAAAAATCAGTTGATAAATGAATCCCGATTTGTTGACCTTTATTTATCAAATCTTGCTCCAAACTCTGGTTTGATCTTGTAGTCCAAATAACCCCGTACCATGACGTATCTGGAATAGTAGTTATTAGTGAAACAAAAATACTTGTACAAACCAGTGAAGTTACCCCATCCCCAACAGTCCAAAGACTGAAATCATTGTAATATTCTGAGTCGTTCATGAACATAACAGCGAATATAATTAAGACATTTATGGCTCCCACATAAATAAGGAGTTGTGCAGCAGCTACAAAATGGGAATTCGATGGAATATGAAATAAGGATATACAAACAAGAACCAATCCCAATGAAAAAGCAGAAAAAATAGGATTAGTAAGTAATACCACTCCTAGACCTCCTACTATAAGACCCAATCCCAAAAAAACTAAAAGAAAATCATGTATTGGTCCAGTTAAATCCATTATATGTAAAATAAGAGATAAATAAGTCGAAATGTTTCATAATCTTATTGACTAGACCAGAAAAAGAAAGTTACCCTTTTTTTTATGATAAGTTACTTATTTAATTTAATCCTATACGGGGTGTGGGTTGATGTAGATAGATTAATTCATTCCATTTCTCTATCCGATTGCTTATATATCGAAATTATCGCGGATATATTTAATTCTTTTTTATCCAAAGTAAGCCGTGATTCTCGCGAATCACCAATCAATAAGAGCTCTTTTTTTTTAGTTATTAACCGAACAAAATAAAAGAAGCTCCGCTCCTTTAGATTAAAACGGAATCTTAGTAATCGGTAATAGTCCTTGAATCAAGGAGTTTACCCGTGGCTTTTTTTATTTGAGTAGAATTCATAATGGTTCGAATCGTGTAATCTCCAATTACTGTCATTGGTAACCGACCCAAAGCAATTTGATTATAATTCAATTCGTGACGATCATATGTAGAAAGTTCATATTCTTCAGTCATTGATAAACAGTTTGTTGGACAATACTCGACGCAGTTCCCACAAAAAATACAGATTCCAAAATCAATACTATAGTTAAGCAATCGCTTTTTTCGAATATCCGTTTCCAATTTCCAATCAACAACGGGCAGATCTATAGGGCATACACGAACACATACTTCACAAGCAATGCATTTATCAAATTCAAAGTGGATTCGACCGCGGAAACGCTCTGATGTGATCAATTTTTCATAAGGATATTGAATAGTTACGGGTAAACGATTCGTGTGGGATAAGGTAATCATGAAACTTTGACCAATATATCTTGCAGCTCTTACTGTTTGTTGACCATAATTAATGAACCCAGTTACCATAGGGAGCATATCGTGAATATCTATGAATAATTTTAAGTTTCTTTCTCTTGTTTGAGAGAAGTTCTAAATCGAGAATAGAATATCGTATGCCCTTAGAGTGAAAAGAGTTGGAAAGAAGTTGTCAATAATAGATTCCCTAGAGAAATAGGTAAAAGAAACTTCCACCCAAGATTTAATAGTTGATCCATTCTCATCCTAGGTAAAGTCCATCTTGTTGTAATAGGAATGAACAGGAACAAATAAGCTTTAGCTAATGTAATAAAAATACCAATTGTCATTCCAAAGACTCCACCCACTTCATAAATTTCGAAATGAGGAAGAAATATGTACGGAAGAGAAAGATTCCAACCCCCTAAATAAAGAACTGTTACAAATAATGAAGAAACTAGTAGATTTAGATAGGAAGCAACATAAAATAAACCAAATTTTATACCTGAATATTCGGTTTGATAACCTGCTACTAATTCTTCTTCGGCTTCTGGTAAATCAAAGGGTAACCTCTCACATTCTGCTAGGGAAGAAATTACAAAAACTGCAAAACCTATAGGTTGACGCCACAGATTCCACCCCCAAAAACCATATTTTGACTGCGCCTCAACTATATCAACTGTACTTGAACTGTTAGATAATTATAGTAGGTGATAACATCACTGCTTCCATCGCTATTGCAGAACCGTACATGATACTTCAGCCTCATACGGCTCCTCGATGGCCTTAACTAAATCTAAGGACTGGTTCGGTATTATCTCGATATGTGTTAGATAGAATCAAGATGTATCGAGGAGTCACAAATTAAACCAATGCAATTCCGTCTGCTATAATAGAAAAAAGGGTGCTTCCGAATTGATCTTATCCTTTATAATTTAAGTTTGTCTTTATTCAGTAATAACTTAATCCTTGAATAAAATACTCGTTGTCTAAGTAGGTATTTCAACCTATTTATTTCGTTCCTATTCTTCTTTCTAAGAAAAGTAAAAGTGGGCTCAAAAAAAAAAAGGATTACTTCGTTCCTGATAATTATTTATTTCACCTGTGGATAGGACCATACTCGGGATCGGGATCGTGGGGAAGTACTACTTTATCGTTTCTACCAACTTAAAGCCCCATTATGATTCCGTTTATGCAGAAATACCTTTTTTGGTAACTTACATTATCTCCGTTACTAATCCTTTGTGTATTTTGGTGTTCCTAACCGTCCACTCATTTTTGCTCGATCCCCGGTATGGTAATACATACAATATAATAGAATAGTTAAAACAAAACTCTAGCCAGTTGATCTTTTCTACCCGCTTCAAACCGTGATGACTAATCAACCAACCTTGGGGTAATTTATCTTTTTTGTGCTTAACTCTTGTACATAGGGAATGAGTCTCAACCTTTTTACTGCTAATTTAGAAGCTGTTTTGTTTCACTCATATAACTATCTGGTTTAGGTCATCACCCCGAATGACGAATAAAAAAACGAGGATCTCTATTCACTCCATTCAACTTCTTTCCGAGAAAAAAATTAGGTAAAAGTTCATGCCCCAACGAATCGCACGTAGAGATATTGATAACACACATGGAGTTAATGGTATTTCATAACTAATCGATTGAGCAGCAGCTCGTAGACCACCCAAAAAAGAATATTTATTATTTGACCCATATCCTGACATAAGAAGTCCAATAGGAGCAATACTTGAAATAGAAATCCATAAAAAAACACCTATACTGAGATCAGCTAAAACAAGACGATATCCAAAAGGAATTACTGAATAACTTAGTAAAATGGATATGACTGCTATAGAGGGTCCGAGACTGAATAAAAGAATATCCCCTCTAGATGGGAGAAGATCCTCTTTAAAAAGTAATTTTGTCCCGTCTGCTAGAGCTTGAAGAATTCCCAAAGGACCCGCGTATTCGGGTCCAATACGTTGTTGTACCCCTGCAGATATTTTTCTTTCTAACCACACAATAACTAGTATTCCTATCGTGATTCCCAATACAGGAGTAAAAATAGGGACAAGCAACCATATAAGACCATAGACCCCCTTTAAGGATTCCAATCTGAAAAAAGAATTGATAGCCTGTAATTCTGTCGTATCAATTATCATATTAACGATCAACTTCTCCCATAATGATATCTATACTACCTAGTATCGTCATAATATCCGCCAATTTCATTCTTTTAACTAACTGAGGAAGAATTTGCAAATTGATAAAACCCGGAGGACGAATTTTCCATCTCCAAGGAAAAGCACTATGATCCCCTATCAGAAAAATCCCCAATTCCCCCTTTGGGGCTTCTACTCTCACATAAAGTTCTTGTTTTGACAATTCAAAAGTAGGAGATGTTTTTTTACTAATAAATCTATAGTCAAAATCATTCCAGTCGGAATCCCCTGCTTTATCAAAGCGTCGGGCTTCTAAATTTTCATAGGGCCCTCCCGGAATTCCTTCCAAAGCTTGTTGAATAATTTTTATGGATTCTGTCATTTCACCGATTCGGACTAAGTAACGGGCTAATGAATCCCCTTCTTTTTGCCAGTGTACTTCCCAGTCAAACTCGTCGTAACACTCATAATGATCGACTTTCCGAAGATCCCATTGTATTCCGGAAGCTCGTAGCATTGGCCCTGATAAACCCCAATTTATTGCCTCCTCTCCACCAACAACGCCTACCCCCTCAACGCGTTCTAAAAAAATAGGATTTCGCGTAATAAGCTTTTGATATTCAGCAACCCCGGTTAAAAAATAATCGCAGAAATCTAAACATTTATCTATCCAGCCATGAGGTAGATCAGCAGCTACTCCTCCGATACGAAAATAATTATGCATCATTCGCATACCTGTGGCAGCTTCGAATAGATCATATATCAATTCTCTCTCTCTGAAAATATAGAAGAAAGGAGTCTGCGCACCTATATCCGCCATAAAAGGGCCAAGCCATAATAAATGAGAGGCTATACGACTCAGTTCCAACATAATTACTCTGATATAACGGGCTCTTTTAGGAACTTGAATATTTCCTAACTGTTCTGGTCCATTTACCGTTATTGCTTCGGTAAACATAGTAGCTAAATAATCCCAACGCGTTACATAAGGCAGATATTGTATAATTGTTCGGTTTTCCGCTATTTTTTCCATCCCTCTGTGTAAATAACCCACTATAGGTTCACAGTCAATAACGTCTTCACCATCTAGAGTAATGATGAGTCGAAGAACGCCATGCATCGATGGGTGGTGAGGACCCATATTGACTATCATGAGGTCTTTTCTTGTAGCTGATACAGTCATATTTTTTCCCCGATTCATTATTCCATGAATTGCTGAAAACGAAACAAAGTTCATAAAAATTCAAGATCTAATAAATCAAATAATTAAAACTAAAGCTTAAAATTAACTTAACTAGTCTTTGGCTCCCGAATATCCGACCGACCAATTAATTCTTTATAACGTATTCTATTTTTTTTTACAAATAAGCCAGCAACCGTTGCCGTTTTCCCAGAGTTTTCCCTATACCTCTCTGAGATAAAAAGTCCTTTTTGTGAAATTAAAAATGGAAAGTGAGTCTCCGCATTTTATTGGTGAAACTTAATACTTGAAATTCAAAGGAAACGGGCCCCTTGTTTTATTCTTTTTCTTCTTGCGAAATAACTGAGATGAATGCATTTTTTTATCATAAAAAGAGCGCTTCTCCTTTTTTTATTTTATAAAAAAATGGAGTTTATCGATCAGTAAAAATAATATTGGTTTTTAAAATCTGGTTCTGGTATACACAAAAAATTTATTTTTTCATATACTACCTTTTCCTTTCAAATTTAATGAATCAATCCAATTTGCAATTTCATTCGGATATAGATACAAAAGGCTGGTCGAGTTCTTCAACCCCCCCCAAAAAAGAAAGGCAAAAATTGAGCCGAAGAAGATTCTTAGGTCATTGAATCAGTATCCTATACGGGAAACCAGAATATAAATAAATATAACACAAATGTGCGGGTACATTTGTTTGCCTTCATATATCATGCCATATCTGGCACGTTATAGATAGGAAGGAGATTTACCATTAATTGATGGTAAATCGTGGATACATATATATCCTTGACATACTGAAACGACTTCCATTACTGGTATCAAACCAATAGCGATTCATACAAGCTAAATCCTCTAATCGATAATTTGGCCAAAGAAAAAATTTCAATTTCATTAATTTCTTTCTATCTCTATCTAAATTCTTTGGATCTTTATCAAGATGCTTGCTCTCCTCCAAAAAAGTACCGCAGTTCTTTATGTTGTTCTTATTGTAAAATGTTTTCTTTCTATCCAAAACATTTATTTTTTCCGAGTTTAAACAAATTTGAATTCTCAATTCTCTACGACATCTAGGAGCTAAAATATTTTCAGGAACAACAAAAGCATAATTTTTTTCATCTCTCTTTTCAAGCACCCTTTCATGTCTATGTCTTTTAATGGATTCATCAAAAGAATTCTTATAACCGTTTTCTTTTTGTTGGTTTTTTCTATTAGTTTGGTGATTACTCTTATGGACCAGTGAAATAACTATGGTTTGATACATAATAAAAAGTCCATCTCCTTGTATAGACAGGCGAACAGGTTCAATAATCAATACTCCTTTGTTTATCAATTCTGTAAGATTTAGATCTTTTTGAATCAGCAATATATCCAGACGCATTTCTCCTCTTTGAATAGAGGATATCGCAATTTGCTTTGGATTGTTCAGTCTAAGCAGGAGACAATATATCTGGATACTATTAATTATTCTTTGATCCAAAGAACCATGCCATCTCAGTTGAAAAAGAAAATATCTTGTCAGGAAAAAATCTAGTTCCGCTTCTGTGGTACTCTTCCATTTATTTTGATTTCTACTCTTTTTCATGTATGAGTCACTGTAATCCTCTTTAACCTCTTTTTCTTGGTTTGATAGATCTGATCCAATATCTTCTTGGTCTGATTCTTCTTTTTCTTCTTGATTTTGATTTTCTAATTCAAGATCTTTTTTTTTTAGCTTTTTATTTTCACTAGTGGTTTGATTTCCATTAAAATGGAAAATAAGTGATTTTGTTGGTATAATCCACGGTTTAATCCTATATGTATCATATAGCCCCAACAATTCTGGGAAGAACCAAAGGTGCAGATTTGATATGGGGCGGTTTAGTATTTCTTCATTCATTCCCATCCAATCAAAGAAAAAGTTTTTTCCACTGGATGGTTTTATTTGTTTATCAATCGCAAGATACGAAAGATCCTTCGTATCAATTTGATTAATAATTGAATAATAGTTAATTCCTGTTTTAGTATTTTTATCCATGCGGGTCTCAGTATCCATATTAGCCCAAGCCTCAATATCCATCTTCTTTCTAAGACAAAAAGAAACGATTCTCCAATCAAAATATTTTCTATCCGGATTTTTATCCGTATCAACAATACAATCTTCTCCTAGATAATGACTCATATATATGCCTGCCGGCATATAAAAAATTGGGGGTTTATTTGTGTTGTAGTTATAGGTAATTTTTCGGCTTCCCTTTACTTGTAATGGTGATAGAGAAATATATGAATCCTTACCTTCTCTATAATTGATATATTTCTGTGATAAAAGATCATATCCATACTGTTTTTTTAAAAATTTTTTTTTACTCGATAATGAATCCATTACATAAGCATTTTGCTTCTTATAATGAAATAAATTTTTTTGTTCATATGAATCCAATTTTGTTGATGCCTTGTTTGAAATCGTATGACTTTGATTGACTCCATTTCGTTGTTTTTGTAGAGCTAATTGAGACGATGTAATCTTAGAGAAATTATATTGATAGTTATAATGACTGTTTAACCAATTTTTCCACCCATTCGTTTCAAAATTGCTAAGTTTTTTATGTCTTGATTCAGAATAAAATATTCCTTGTGTTCCAAAAAAATAATTTATTCTATCCTTAAGAAAAAAAGACGTTCCATTATATTGAAGTACAGATCTCATGTGATATTTGTTAATCACTTGGGTTTGTGATAATTTGTAAAATACATATGCCTGTGACAAGTCAACTGGGGCACAAAAATGATGTAAATTCTTATTACTAATATTAGAAAGTGCCCTCTTTTTAGTCGAAATGACATGAATTCTTTTTTTTTTTCTTTCTTCAACTCCTTCTTTCTTTATTTCATCATTGTAACTTTTTTTATCAATCTCTCCTTTTTTTAAGTCTAGGGATAATTGTGCATTGATCCTGGGAATATTAATGAGATATAGAAGGGTGTCCATATATATCTTTTCAATAAAAAAGTTTAAAAAAGAGTGTCGTTTACGTATTAATCTAGCACTTCTTCTTGTGAATATACGCCAAAAATTTTTTGGCGCTTCTAATCTTTTATCGTTACAACTTGTGTCGTTAGGATTAATATTTCTATCTGGAATTAGAAACGTTTTTTTCTTGTCATTTATTATTTTTTCAATTTGATTCTTAATTGTACTTGTCCTATCAGCCAGATCTTCTGTTTTTTTTTCTGTTAGTGAATAATTTGTCCAAGACATTGATCTAATTCGACTGGACGATTCATGAACTATCTGATTTTCTTTGAGAGAAATTTTTTTATTTTCACTCGATTCATATACTTTTCTCAATCCAACTAATAGAATTGGATTTACTTTGCCAAGCTCTTTTATTCTTTTTTTTTGAAAAAAATCCTTTTTATGAGTCCAGCTTTCTTTTTCTTTTGAGTCCTTTAGAAACCCTTTTGCTTTTTCTTTTAAAACTCTTAGACCTAGAAAACTTTGTGTTTTTTTTTTTATTATTTTTTTTTCTAGGTCTTTTAAAATGGGTTTTAAAAAAGAAGGTCGTCTTCGAGGAGAACCAAAAGGAAATTCAGTTTCCATCCCCCAGACTGTCAAAAAGCAAGAATTTTCCTTTATTCCCCTTGGATTTCTATGATGGGATCGTTGCTTAGAACTGTTCCAAGGTTTCGGATAGAAAGGATATAGGATCTTTATCTGAATACCCTCTGTTAACCAATTTTTTGGAAATTCCATTTCGGATAATTGAACACCATTATAGGTGCATTTAACATGCATTTCTCTGCCCCACTCTCTCCAATCCTCATTCCACTCCGGGGGTTGAAATAATAAGATACGGCTGATGTTTTTAGCTATTATCAATGAAGGCAATCCAATATATTTTCTAAAAATCGAGTGGGCTATTAACAAGCAACCCCTTATTGATTGACCAAATAGAACAGTATCCCAGCTTTCCGCTACTGCTAGCCGGTCATTTTCCTCCCCTTTCTTCTTCCTTTTTTTATCCTTTTCTTTTGCCTCTTCCTCAAAACTGGAATTTTGTAATTCCGTACTTTTTATCATCCAATTCTTAAAAAGAAGATTCCAAATTCGGGAGGTGTCAGCAGAAAAAAAAACCTTTTTGTAGATTCTGTCCAAAAAAAGGGGGGAATGGATATTTGTTTGAAACGGTTCCCAAATAACTGTTTTACGCCTTTGAGCGCGCATAGATCCTTTGATTATATCTCGACGAAAATCCGATTCTTGCGAATAACGTAGGACAAACACTTCTTCTACTTCATCATTAATATTCGTTGTACTATTTGTACGTTCGGTATCTGTAAAAATGACTACATGGTTGGCCTTTCTTGACCTAATTTCATGATCCTCAGCCGTTTCTTCTAAAATTGTTCCATCTTGTTGCTCCAAACTGGTAATCAATTTGTATGACCATTGAGGAACTTCTTTACGTATTTCTTTTATTCCAATGGATTCCTTTATAATTCTTTGATGATGTCTATCGGGTGTAACCGCATCAAATAAAAATTTCGTTCTATTTTCTGAATTAAGTTTTCCTTCTTCTGGAAGGAAGTATTTTCCTTCAAATTTTTCCTTTTTTTCTTCAAATTCTTGGTAGTTTGTGGGAAGTATATTATGAAATTTATTTATCCAAATCCAACCTTCTTCTGAGAAAGCCTCATTCATATTCAAACTTGAGTTTAAATACTTTTTTTTTTTTTCGCTTCCGCGTCGGGTTCCGTTCAAAAAAGGATCATACCCTTCAGGCAGGCAGTCTTGTTCAGTCTCATCATTGCATAATCTAATCCTTTTTTCAAGTACATCCAGTTTCAGAGATCCCCTTTCTAGAGCATCAATTCTATTGAAAAATGCGTTGTTTATGTTTTTTTTTTTTTTTCGTTGGTATAAACCCAATTATTATACAATTCTTCAGAAGAGGGTTTTTCAGTTGTGGACAAAAGTCTCTTTCCTTTTATCATTTCCAAAAAGATTGACAAACTAGGTGGATATGTAAAAGAAATTCTTTCTTTTCCATCACTTTCACATGTAAAAAAAAAAAAGTGTGACATTTCGTCTCGGACAGCATCTTCAAATTGATCATTTTTGATATATCGCACTGGACGATTCCATCGTTTATAGTCGAAAAGAAGAGTAACAAGAGGTTTTTCAAACCAGAGTAGGTCTTTATCTTCTTTAAGTTTAAGTATTTCTAACTTCGAA
>JAJJMB010014225.1:0-17067 GCA_023531105.1 Papaver atlanticum
CCCAAGTGTTAAGCTTTAGGCATTCTAAGTGCAGAAATTGACTAACGAGTACACATAAACCCGAGAAAAGGGTACGGAATGTCGCAGTAAACTCCCCAGAAATCCCCAAAACAAACCAACTCCCTAGCATTCTAGTTTTTACCATTAACAGGGAGTTCAAGAGTTTCTTTCAAACTCCCCCACGATTAAAGGGGTTTTATGGGGACTTTGGAAGACTCTTCTAAACTCTCCCACGACTAACGAAGATTTTGAGAGACTCCTTCGAACTCCCCCACGACTAACAGGTAAAAACTGAACTACACCCAACTCCTCCGAGGACTAAGGCTTAGTCCTATGGGTGCTAATCTAGCATCTAGATTAGCAATCCACGTCAGTTAGGGCGACCTCCTAAGTCCTATGGGAATGCTAATCTAGCAGCTAGATTAGCAGCCCACGTCAGCTAGGAACACCGCCCGGCGCTGTTTGCTTCAGCGCTTTAAATCTCAGTCGTTAGATCAAATTTTGTGATTTTTGTGATCTGTGTGATTTTTGTGAGCTCTGAACCAAACAGCGCTCATGTCACTTTTTGAGCGCTGAACCATTCAGCGTTTCAATCTCGCTGCTAGTTCAGTTGCGAGCACATGCTAGGAGAGAGAACTAGTGTTAACTTTTAGGCCACACTTTTATTTTTTTGAATTGCAACACTTAACTGTTAATCTAGCAGCTCAATCTAGCCCACAGGACTTAGCGTAACCCCCTGTAAATCTTGACTCCACAAACACACAAATCCTTCATTGGATGACCCAATTTGACGATCTAAACATATAAAATCCACAAATAGGGCTATCAAAGCTTAAGTTGTGATGGTCAATACCGCGCGCTAAATACTGTCTTTCTTTCTTCCCTCCCAAAATAGTCCTTCCCCAAGTCCATAGAGTCAAAGAGTGTACAAGAAGACTGATAAGTCTGTAACCTAAAATCCAATTTAGGGTTTTGCAATTACCTGGATCTTCTTATACTTGTTTAATGATAACTTCGATTTTACTTTAATCGAAGATCTTCAGGGGATTATTATTGATTCATAAGGTTATTAGTATCATTAAGTATTTAGTAAAGGAATGGTGATTAGAGGGGCTAATCAAGAAAATGGAGGAAAACAAGAGAGTCTTACAAAAGGAGGCTGTTCATTTGTATCTGGTGGTGCTGCTGCTGGGCAATCAATATCAACAAGTGGAAGTGTGGGTTCTCCATCTAGTAAAATCGAACATCATCCAATGTTGTCTACACCAGCAAGTAAAACCTTGAATAGGTTAAATCATCTTGATATTCAAGCTGATGATGCCGGTTCTCCAGGCGCTGTTTTGTAAGTTCTTCTGTTCATTTTCATATTTTTTTTCATTTTTTTTTTGAAGTCTGAAATCGAAGGGAATTGGTTGGTGGGGATTTTGTGTCATCAGGTTTTTGGGGGTAGTTTGCATGAAAAATTATGAAAATGAGAATAGGGTCTAAAATTTGTGTTAACCCTTGAAATTCTGATGTTCCTGCGAATGTGGGTATTGTTTTGATTGTTATATAATGGTTACTGAAAATGATTCGTTGTGTAAATCATTGATTGGTCATTAGTTGTGACCAGGGGTAAGAAGAAAAAGAGAGCGCAAACACGGGCAGTAGGAGGCGATAAGGCTGGTAGAGGACTGCGTCAATTTAGCATGAAAGGTAATCATAGTATTGTGTAATTTTTCCTAATAATTCTCATCTCTAATAATGTACTGAATTCATATCACTATTATGTTTGTGTAATTTTTCCTAATAATTCTCATCTCTAATAATGTACTGAATTCATATCACTATTATGTTTATATTTGTATTTAGTGTGCGAAAAAGTGGAAAGCAAAGGTAGAACTACTTATAATGAGGTCAGTGGTTTAATGGAATTCATGTATGTGTTTGTTTTCTTCAATATACTAAATAGCTTGACTGGTGAATCAATGGCTTACTGATTGATCTTGTTGGATGAACATAATGCACGATTAAGAGCTTAATGATTTGTTTAAAATCGGAAGTTATTTAATATTTTTTAAGTTTAGTACTAGTTGTCAGGCAGGCAGCAAGATATACTATACAACCAGCCTAGAACTGGTAATGCAAGTCTTTGTAAAATATGTTGTAAGTTATTCATGTGAACTAAGAAACCTGTTGTAAGTTATTTAAACTAGTGTAATTCGTTAATTAGCTGCCATAGGCTTGAAGTCACACATGTGTTCCTTGCAATGTAATTTAGACACAAGACACTTTGCTTGAGTTTGCACGTAGGCTATTCTTATTGATATCATCTCATCTCGTACGTTGATGTTTATAGTTTTTTTGTGTTTATTCCCTAATTTGAGAAATTAAAGTATGTTTCAGGTTGCGGATGAGCTTGTAGCTGAATTTTCAAATCCTAGCAGCAGTTCAACAACCCCTGACCAGGTAATTTAGCTGATACGAGGCCTATGTAATCTATATTAATCTCTGTTCACCTTGTATGTCATGCTACAGTAGAATCTGATTCAATAAGTTTCTTGCAGCAACAATATGATGAGAAAAATATACGACGGAGAGTGTATGATGCTCTGAATGTTCTCATGGCAATGGATATCATATCTAAGGATAAAAACAGAGAGATACAATGGAGGGGCCTGCCTCGCACTGGCCCAAATGATGTTGAAGAGCTTAAGGTTTATCCAAACTTGTGCAACCAATTAATGTCCTGATAAATGTTCTAGGCTTCTAGCTCTAACTTTTTGTGATTCTCGACTCATAAATCTTATACTGTAGGCTGAACGCCTTGGCCTAAGAAACAGAAACTCAAAGAAGGCTGCATATTTGCTAGAACTAGAGGAGCAAGTAAGATTTCCACTTTATTTTGGCACCTCCATACGGCAAATTTCAGAGTTTTGATAGAAGCTTGTTTGTTTTGTCATTTATACTTTGGCCTATAGGATATAGTAGTAGTTTCTACTGAGGAGAATTTTTAAATTTTCGATAGAACTGCTAGATCCTAGATGGTCAGATGTTGTTCACTAACTTCTCTGTATTTTTCTCAAGTTTGTAGGTCTTCAGAACCTGATTCAACGGAATGAGCAGTTATATTGTTCAGGGAATGCACCTTCAGGAGGTGTGCCCTTACCTTTTATTTTAGTCCAGGTATGACTTGTTTGCCCATTCTTGCTGACCCTGCTTATATGATTCTTACAAGTTACTAGATAGAATTGTAGAATTATCCACTAGTTCAAAAGGATTTGCATATGGTTGCTGGGCGTGTTGTATTGTGCAGGTTGCTAAATAGTGTGGCATGCAGCATGCTTGATTTAGTGACAGTTACAGACATAATAGGCTTCAAAATTTTAACTACCAGCCCTCTTCTTTTTGCCCTTGCTTTTTATTTTTAACTATACCTGCTAATCTGGATTAGTTCGCCAATTAGGCATTTGTCAGACCGCTTATTAAGTATGCAGAGTTTATACTTTTGTGCAAAATATAAAAGGTTGGTTGCTGTTTAATCAATTAGAGATGTTCTGCTTCTATCTTAATTATCAGTAGGTGTAAAGGTTCTTGTTCTCCTCCGCCAACTATTTACCATAGGAACTTGCAGAAATATGTGATGTTTGTTGTATTAAAGTAAATGCGTATGGTCCATTAAATAATGGAACATTTCTGAATCTGTAGTTGTCTATTTGAAGCTAATTAGACAGACACAATCAATCATAGAAGAAGTTTATTTGCTACTATGTTTCTTATTGTTGTAGGTTAAAACCATTTGCATATAACAGATATTAAACATGTTCTTATAGAGGATCAAATATTATGTTTTTGAAACTTGATTAATATAATAAATTATTGCATCATCGAACAAAAAGAAGACCAAAGTGCAATTCTTTTATTCTGATTTCTTGCCTTGTTTCACATATTGGATTGCCAGACACGTCCACATGCAACTGTTGAGGTGGAGATATCAGAGGATATGCAGTTGGTTCATTTTGATTTCAATACGTAAGTGAATCTGGTTAATACAGTGTTGATGTTTCCTTCATATTTTTATTTTTTCATATTTTCTCGTTACTGTATAATTCTTTCATTGACGAAGTTCTGGATCTGAATTGCAGCACTCCTTTTGAGCTACATGACGATAATTATGTTCTTAAGTCAATGAGATTCTGCGACAGTTCTCCGAAGAATGATATTGGTACTCAGGAATCTGCTACAAACGGAGGTGAAGGTTCCAATATTGGCATGTATCAGCCTCCAGCACCTCATCCTATGAAGTCAAACGCCACAGGTAGACGGCCAACTTCACCCCCTTACCCAGGAATACTAAAAAACCATGCCAAGCATGAACAGGTGTAATTTCCAGCAAGCACTGTCATCTTGGTATCTGTGGCAGTAGTATTTTCTCTAGCCATTTTGTGCACTGTGTAAAGTAATTTGGCGAAAAGGGGTGACTAAATGCTATTGGTTACCTCTCTCCCACTCTCATAGATAGCTAATCGGCTGGCAGAGTTGGGAAAAATGGGCAAAACCATGGCATTTTTTCAATATTTTGAACATTTTTTTGATCAAGGTGATCTTTGTTTTCGGGGTCGGTAATTCCTTTTGCATCATAATCTTGTTTCCCCTTTTCCTAATGTAATATTACTGCTACTGCAAATGTAGAGGGACATGCTATAACTTTTGACGTTTGCTTCAACTGTTTTCTGTACCATTCAACAACATCTTACACATTTTGGCTATGAGTTCTTTGTCTTCATTCGTGTCTATCTTCGAATTCGTACCCTGCCCAATTTGAATGTTTTACCACCACCTAACTCGAGCTCTGGTAAAAACCCGAACCAGGTGGAGAAAGCTGGCCTCGTGGGGTCAATATGTTTTGAGCCCCTACAATCTAAGTTGCCAAGTAATCTGGGATGTGCGAAATAGGAAGTGACATACCATCCTGTCGAATGGTGATACAGCAAAATATACACGTTTCAGACTTTTGTAATTAAGAAAATAAAATATCTTCCTTTCACTTTTAAAAGAATAAATTTGATACGGGCGATGATGATAGTGGCAGGAAATGAGAAAGAACGCTTTGTACTGGATCGACCAGTTGTCGATAAGAGATTGGCTCAGGCATAAAATGGCACGTGATTAAGACAACGTATCACGTGGGCATTTGAATGAGATGCGCAGTCACATCACTCTCATACAAGTTAAGCAATGTCCTGTTGTTGTTGTTAGCGTTGGTGGTGGTGGTGTTGCTGTAGAGGCTGAAATGAGCGTTCAGTATCTACTGTTTCTGTGATAAAGTTGGATTTAAGTCTAGATATTTTGGGTATAAATATAACTAGGAATAACTCGTCCATTTCATGATTCACTTGTTTCCTCTTTGGTTTTTCTTTTGTTTTCTTTTAAGTGTCTGGTCTACTGTTTGGGAAGATATATATGGAAGACGTTTGCGAAGCCGTCCTGTAAGATTGGAAACCTTCTGCATTGGCACCTGCACCTCACTATAGGCATTGGTATTCGTTATTGATCTCCGGTTCTCAGAGATGCAATAACAGAGAGATGGTGCAGTAAGTGCAGATGCAACTGCAGGCGGATTCCATATGTTGCATCTAGTTCACTTTTTTCCCAGGCGGCCTTCTGTTTCCATGATTGGCAAGATTGGCAACCTTCTGCATTTGCACCTGCACTTCACTATAAGCACTGGTCTTTGTTATTGCTCTCCATTTTCTATTTCCGAAAAAGAGAAACAGGTGCAATAACAAAGAGTTGGTGTATGTAAGTGTAGATGCAACTGCTGGCGGATGCCATCTTGCTTCAGTTCACTTATCCGAACCTGCCTACAAGTTCCATTTTTTGTTCTTGGATGAAACTAAAGTCACTACATGATCATTCCTATCATGTTCAAGCACAAACAAACATCTATACCGTTACCATCATTATCTAATATTCATCAGGTTAAATGTTCTAATGTTTTTCCTCTTTTCTGTTGAGCAAAGAAAGAAAAACAATGTAACACCCACTCAGAGAGCAACAAACACAGTACAACTTTTTTTTTTTTTAAGCACCAATTTCCCTTAGAAATAAGGAAGGATATATGCTTTTTCTTGCGACTTTATGTTCCAACCTTTTCAAACCGGTCGTGGGCAGAATGAAATTCAGGCTTTGCTACGCTTCCAGTAGAGTGGGATAGCCAGACGTTTTTGGTTCTTTGAGAACAGATGTGAGGCGTAAAGACGGATGCGTGGTGCAAAGACATCCATAACTTTATTACTAGTATTTTAGCCAACTTTTTAATTTTATTCCTAAAACTTGTAATTTACCTTGGTTGAATCGGCTAACTGGGATGGTGATATATTCTTCGAGGCAGTTTGAGATAGATGTCTTTCCAGTAGCTAGAGCGGTAAAGCCGTCGCTTGGCTACTGCTGGTAGTCAAGGAAGATGTCTTTCCAGTAACTAGAGCGGTAAAGCCGTCGCTTGGCTATGGCCGATAGTCAAGGCAGATGCCGTCACTTGGCTACTGCTGATAGTCAAGGCAGATTTCTTTCCAGTAGCTAGAGCGGTAAAGTCGTCGCTTGGCTACTGCCGATAGTCAAGGCTTCTAATGGACGTCTCTCTGGTAGACAGTGTTAAAATTTAAACATACATATACCACCTGAAATGACACATCCTACATCTTAGTTTACCTACCTACTGGGAAAAGAACAGTTCTGTGATTGCTTTCAATGATATTTATGCTTGCTCATAGGTCAAAAAAACTCGTGACATCCATTGTCACTACTGACGACTGATGAGGACCATTGTTCAATTTCAGTTCTTACAAATCACATACCTAAATAATTCTGAAAATGAAATGAAAGACCGGAAGGACATGCCTGGCGCCTTTCTAGCCTATGGCCAATTATTTTATAAAGGGTCACTAATACCTCTTGTGTAATAAGACATGAATGAACTAATTTTTTTGGCTTCTTAGTACTACTAGTATAAGTCCAAACAAGGATCACATCCATATCATCTCTTGCAGCTGTCACTGTTTCTCTTTTTATTTGCAGATGCTGGATCACATCCATATCATCTCTTCCGGATGCCCTAAATCTCTTGGATTGAAGGTGAAATCGCAGCGCTGTCGAGTTGAATCATTGATGTTCTTGAATAATCCAAAATAACGAACCACATACCATCCAAAATTCATAGAAATAGTCACCTTGGAAACGGAGATAGAATCACCATAAAGATGAAGACAAAATCGCACAAAAGCGAAGATATAGTCGCTCCAAAGGCGAAGAAAAATGTCAAACGACATCAAAATAAAAACCAAAATTAAAATCCTACACAAAAAGCTAATACTAATGAAAATAAAACAAATTCTTTGCCCAGATCTAGTCCAAAACGGACTAAATCTGAGCAAAGGGATGGAGACTACTTAAAGAGTTTTTAGGGTTTTTCTTGTAAGAGAGAAGAGAAGAGAGCAGACTCGAACATTCAAGCAATAAAGACTTATCTTCCCATCTGACACCCTCCATTTGGTTCTTTTGTAAAGTATCCAAGATAGTTTTGTTGTCACCTTCAAGGATAACTTTGCCGAGGCCCTGAGCTTCTATCCAACAAACAACTTTTAACAAAGCTAGAGCTTCAGCCTGATCCACATCTCTTTCCCTCATTGTGAACACCATGGCTTCCAAAAAAGATCCTGAAGGATTGCGAACAACAATAGTGTTAGAGCACTGCTCGTCCGAACTCGCAAGCGTTGCTATCTCAAGCTTGTTGTCAAGTTTAGTTTCCAAAACTATAAGTCTTGATTTCTAGTCTACTTATAGCTAAATCTTAAATTAGGATAGTAAGTGTAGTTGAGCATTAGACTTCACGGCGTTCATCGATTGAAGACGAAGAACTACTAAGGGGAGCTTGTAGAACTTCATAAACAAAAGGTATGTGGAGACTTGAACTCATCTGTCACTCAAAAGTCTATCTACTCTATCTCCTATTTGAGACAAAAGTCGTATAGCTATATAGACTTCGATTATACACATTTGATATTTCGAGCTGAGTTTAACTCGCTTACATATTTCTCGAAATATGTGTTGGTAAGCTTTCGCTTTAACCAAGTTCATCTTATATTCTTAACGAAAGTCAAAAGATGATCATGTGAAAATCGCCTTGTAACATCTTACATGATTTATGTGAGACAGTCATTTGATGTAGACTCGGAATGTTTCGTATTGATCATTCGATCACTTGAAAATTGCTTTGAAGCTAATAGTTTGTGTGAGACAGCTATTGTCGTCTTCCGAGAATGTTTCAATAATTGAAATGGGAGTTTAGAACAAATAACCATGATTGGATATAGCACAATATGCGTACTTGCATATGTGTTGTCAAAGTCCGGGAACCATGGTATGCATACCCGTATGCGTACTTGTTGGTTATGGAAGTACGGGAACTTAGTATGCATACCGGTATGCGTACCCATTCGCATACTGGCGAACCCAAACTTGGTTCGTCTACTTAGGTATGCGTACCCGTTTGCATACTTGAGTAGGTTATGTTCTAAAATCGGTTTGTTCATGAACTATACATTTATATAATAAGGAATGCAATCTTTTGCAAATCGTGGCTATAATGTTCATGAATTGATTCGAGTGAATCAAAATCGATTTTGGTTCAATTGTGTCTTGTATACTTCTATGAGAATATAAACAATTGAAAAACTCTAGAACTAGTTTCATTTGAGTCATTTGAACTAGTTATGGTTAAGATGAATATGGTTGATATGAAAGTGTTCATATGGCTAACTTCGGTTAACTATTGTTGAGCCAACAAGGTGTACACGTTTAGGTAAGGTTACTCATATCTAAATGAAGTCACTTTTCATTTGTGTGTAACAAGTTAAGTTCGATCTAACGGTTGAAAGATATTAGTCTGAGTTTAATCAGGTTTTCATCTAACGGTGAATATTGAATGCTTTGTTACCAAGGTAACATTGATTGCAAACCCTGATTTGAAGACTATATAAAGGAGAACTCTAACAACTTGGAAACCTAATCCCCACACCTCCTGTGTGATACTAGTTACGACTAGAGTCGATTCTCCTTTAACCTTAGGTTTTTTCACGAAACCCTGTTGGTTAATAACTTGAAGACTTCATTGGGATTGTGAAGCCAGACCAAACTATTTTCTATGTAGTTGCGTGTTCTGATCTTGTTGTTTTCTATCGTATTGAGTACTATCTTTTAAAAGATTTGCTCGAGATTTAATCTCTGATAGGCAAGATAAAAAGTAGTCACAAACATCTTCATCTAATCATTTGTGATTCCACAATATCTTGTTTCGCTACCATACGATTAAGATTATTGTGAGGTGATTGATATTTCTAGGCTGTTCTTCGGGAATATAAGTCCAGTATATCAATTGGTTCATGTTCACCTTGATTTATCAAAAGACAGAACAAAAACTTCTAGGTATCTCTGTGGGAGAAAGATTTATCTATTCAATAGACTTTTCTGTGTGAGACAGATTGGTTTATCAAGTCTTCGAATTTGGGTCGTAGCAACTCTTAGTTGTGGGTGAGTTCAACTAAGGGAATCAAGTGCTCAGAGTCCTGCTGGGATTTAGAGGCGTAAGGAACGCGACTGTACCTTGATCTGTGTGAGATTGGTTAGGGCTCAACTACATTCCAGTCCAAAGTTAACTTGTAGTAGGCTAATGTCTGTAGCGGCTTAATGCAGGCAAACACTATAAACCTAATAAGTTTGTGTTTGACTGATTCCTAAAGTCTGTCCCTATGGGAAATTTCTTTGAGAAACTTGCTCTTGACATCTGTGACGCACGCCAGAATTCCTTAAAGACTGTTCAGATCTTATTATCCATTAGACCTCTGGTCTCTCATGATAATCCCGTTCCATCTAAGACTTTTGATAACTTAGATGATGAGAAACAGTCTAAAGGAAAAAATTAAAAGTGTTTCTAAGAAAAAACGGTCGAGAAAACGTTGTCAACGCTTAAAGATATGGAATCTCACTAGATTAACTCTTAATCTTTTTGAGGAATACTATCATGATGGATCACTTGACAAAGATCTATTTAGAGCTTTTGAAAGCGTTTTTAAATTCTCAGAAAAGCTTAATTCAATTGAGGAAAAGAATCTTTCTGATAAAAGTTTTGTACCTGTTAAATCATGTATTCATGATGTACGAACTATGCTTACTACCAACTCATGTGAAATTGATAAAAAGATTTCTGGTGAGTTTGGTGTAGGTTCTAATTGTCGGAAAACGTCATTCCTTGGTCATAAGAAAAAGGATTTTAAAAATTATATTAACCTTGAGTATCATCATTACTATGATTATACTTCTGGTACATTTCACAAAAATCAACCGGAAAAGTTGCATGAGGATCTCTCTTCACATCTAGACTTTTGGTAACAAGCTTGGCTCTATCCCATTTGAATATATCTTGAGATGGGGCAAGTAACGGTTTGATTTATTTTATTTTATTTTGTGTTTGGGTTAATTTATTTTTCTTTTGAGAAAATTCCTTTACAAGTTTTTCTCTACCCAAGGATAATTAAAGTAATGTAGTTCCTTCTACTATCCTTTTACTGCATTGTACCGATCCTCCAGTGTGCGAACCTTGGCTATTGAACGCTTTAAGAAATCTTGCTTTCCTTTTGCGGGTCGAGGTTCATGAACGGGTCCAAGCCCATTATTGGGTATATAAGAAGTATGGTACGCGTACCCTTCTTCTTCTTTCTCTAGTCTGCGTACGTGAACTTCTCTAGGGTTCATGTATCATCTCCATTAAAATTCATTTTTTTTTTTAGATTCAAAAGTGGCTAAGGGTTATATTCATCATCAAGGAGCAAATCAAGTAAGTTATTCCTTCTCCGTGTACTCTCAATTTCTAGGTCTCATGGGAAATTTCAAGGTTTCAAAAAACTTAGATTCATCATCTTCTAGCA
This sequence comes from Papaver atlanticum, assembly GCA_023531105.1. Classification (NCBI taxonomy): domain Eukaryota; kingdom Viridiplantae; phylum Streptophyta; class Magnoliopsida; order Ranunculales; family Papaveraceae; genus Papaver; species Papaver atlanticum. The sequence continues at coordinate 10,962 of JAJJMB010014225.1, forward strand.
TGACTATACCTCAAAATCAAAATTCTATTAGAATTAGATTTATCAACGATTCTAGTAGTAAGATCTTTGAAAGGATTTCTTCTAGTGGTTTCATACTAGAAAAGAAATTGGATTTGGTTAGTGGTGATAAAGAAGATTTGGTTTGCTTTGAAAAATTTAATCTCGGAAACATCTTCAATGGTCTTGGTGAAGGTTTTGACACTCTCACAAGAATCTTCTATGCTAACATCCATGATGTTGATCTTGATGACATGGAATTCAAGACCATGATAAATAGAGAAAGGATTCTTGTTAATAGAGAGTTGATATCGAGGATTACCAAAATTCCTTTGGGTAATTTTCTCCTTCCTAGACCAAGGGAAGAAAGACCATCTTATGATACCATTTCTAATGGTCTTTGTGGCAAGAGTGTTGATTGGATTGAAGGAAAATTTCCTACGAATTTTCTTTGTCTTGCTTTGATATCTTTCGAAAAACTTGGTATATATAATCTTTGTCCCTGCACAATTGAGAACTCTCGGTGGTGTCGTGAGTTTGCGGAGTTAGTCTATTTCCTTGAATTGGGTTCTCAGAGTCTTGATATTTGTGGATTCATCATTCTTCAAATGCTCTCAATAACGTCATCCAACAAGAAGTTAGTCTTTCCTTGCTTAATTGAACAAATTTGTCAAGCATATTTTATCGCTCCTATTGGCAATTCCATTGGAACTCCTGATGTAATTTTAAAGTGGTAAGTAAGGTTGTCGTTCACTCGGACTTGTGAAGATTCGAGTTTTTAAATTTAATAAAAATATATACAAAAATATTAAACAATGGTGAGAGGTACTGGGGTTCGGGATTCCACCGAATTCAAAACATAAGGTTCAATTATTAATTCTTTGACAATTTTAGCTCAAGAAAGACAAGGACTCTATTTTTGCCAAGGTAGATTCTCAAAACATTGATTGTAAATCCTAAGCATGATGTATCAAAACACCTAAGCTAAGCATACATCATCAAATTAAATGACAACCAATTAATTCAAATCATATTTTCAATTAAAATTAATGCAAAAGTCTTAAAAAGAATTAATAAAATTACCTCAAGTATGATATTCGTCTTCCTCCGTCATCCCAGTGTTTGGGTTTAGCTCCTCATGGTAAAAACATGCTCAAAAGATAGAAACATGGCTCAAAAGGTGTTTTTATTGAAGAGAAATAATAATACAGCGAATCTGCAACGCTTTTATGGCGTTACAGAATCACCGATACAACTGAAGTGCTGTTAATAAACAAGAATATAAGACTGCTTCTGCGACGGTTTAGTGTGGGTCGATGTTCTTCGTGTTCTTCGCGACTGTTCAGTGTGCGTCTTATGTTCTTCGTGTTCTTCAGCTCCGCACCAGCAGAAAACAGCAGCAGGTAACTTTCTGTTCGTCTTGATTTCTCACTCCTCAGCCCTTCTCCGCCCCCAAAACTCTAGACACCCCTTATATATGACCCAACCAATCTATTTATATCAAAAAGAGCGATTAAATCTCTCCAAAATCTTCCGAAATCTCTTTCTTTCTCTTCACGGCAAAGTTGCGGCAATTTCTTGTTTTAGAATTTCCACGCGTATCTGGGCTTTCCTTTTGATTCTAAACTCTTCCTTAGATATATATTAATCTTTGGGAAGAAAATCTTGCCTTTAATCTCTCTTAAATTTCCTAAAACAAGTCACACACGTGACTTTCCATATTTTGCTGTTGAGATCAAAACCCGTCGATTGAGCCCAGTTTAATCGATTTAAACACCCATGTTAGATTCATAGACCCATAAGGAGTCTACCCTATGAAAATCAGAAGTTTAATCGACCTCAAACTCTTCCAAATCACTACCACCAAAACAGCCACAAAAACATGCCGTACGTTTTTGGTTTCCCGCCAATTTTCAGAATTTGAATGTGAAGGGGAAAGGTTACCCCTTATCCGATGGTCGCCTCTTATCCGTTGCTGGAGTCCGCATAACACTCGTCCCTTGGGTTGCATTCATCAACTTTTCGAGCCAATTTTGCCACAAAAGCTTATTTCTCCAAAAACACCTACGAAGAGATAAAATACCAAAATAAGTACAAAAATGGGTACTAACATTATACACAATAGAGATGAAAATAGACACATAAATGCGTCTATCAACTCCCAAACTTGTTCGTCCTTGTACTTTCAAACGTATGAAGGAGAATGCTTGCAAAAGACAAAGATGTGATACCCTTGACGGTTCTTGTGATCCTACCACCTTGGGTCTTCTTCATCAAATTCTCAAGGGTGTGGGAAAGATAAATTCCAAGGTAAAATGCGTGCAAGAACAATTACGCGTGATTGCTACTAAGTTTCCTGAAATCAAGGAAGATATGGATATTGTTCAAGCCTCTTGGATGGTTTCCGATGATGAGTAAATTCTTTATCCCTTATTTTGTTTTTTCTAGGAAACTTCTTATGAGAATTTATTCTTGTGTTTTAAGAAGGATATCTAGGGTTTGGAATAACAATTATTGTGAGTACACATAGCTATTGCCAACGATTTTTCATCTTGCAATGTTTTTAGATTTATTTATTTAAATTCTAAAGTTTATTTGGAAGATGATTTTGCAGTATTAATCTTTATTGGTTTTATATATTGCAAAAAAATTATGGGATATGTGTGTTTGCGTCTGTGAACTATGATTGTCCCATATATGTCAAAAGTTAAGCCTATTATGTCATTATGCAAATATCGATGAAGATAGGATGAACTTTTGATTGCAAAGATTAAGTCTATTATATGTCTTTATGCAAATATTGATGAAAAAATAGAATGAATCTTTGTATATTCCGCAGTATTGGTCTTTCCCTGATCTACTTCTATGTGAAAGTACTGTGTGGCTCCGTAAGTTCTCTTATGTTGAGCATTTCTGATTAAATTTGAAAAGACGAGGGTACCCAAATATACCTCAATCTAAAACTTTTCCACCTATAAGTCATTTCTCCGAAAGTGATTGTCTATGGACTGATTCGAGACAATACAACTAATCGGTTCACACTTCATGTGATCGTCTATGGATACGAGATCGAGACAATACGACAACGAAGTATGATTAGTTGATAAAAGGTTCGGACTTAACCAAACACAATAGGATTGCTATCAAGTAATTAGGAATTAACGTTTGTGTATTTTATTTCTAATTATAATAAAACAATTATAATTGCGGAAATAGAAAAGTAAAAGAAACAACAATATTTTGTTAACGAGGAAACCGCAAATGTAGAAAAACCACCGGACCTTGTCCATAATTGAATACTCTCAGAATTAAGCCGCTATACAAAATCTAAACCAACTTCGTATAGTTGAGACCAAGCAACTAAACCTATAGTTCACCTAGTTCCCTCAGTATCCCTGTGCCTCAAACTTGTAATAAGTCACGCACTTGGAACAATTCCTTTGGTTTGTATTCTAAACAGTAAATGAACAACAAATCTGTTCGGTAACTCTTTTCAAACAACGTGATATGAGTTTGACAAAAGGCTCTTCCGTTTATCCCAATACACTCCTTTGTCGGGTTCTTAGATCAATCTCTTCAACAACTACCAAAGTAATTGTTTAAACTATACAATCAATACTATTAATCACAAAGATATGTATTGATGCCGATCTACACAACTAATCAATCAAGGTTATCACAAAGATAAACTGATTATAGTTGGATCCCTCCAGCCGATAAAGTTTTGTGCACACCAAAGATTATGAACTCAAATAAGAAATCTTTTTTGTCTTCAAATCTTCTTAGATCTTCAATAAACACCTGCACACAAACAACTTGAATCTCTTGTGATCAATCACACAAAGAACGGAGTCTATTAACGATGGATTATCACAAGACATCTTTAGATCTACAAGCAGTTCTAAAGATCCCCGTCGACACTTCGATCTAGTTTGAGTGAATCTTATATCAGAAGAGAAGATTCTCAAGCATAAACAAACTAGGTGCAATCAAAGTTCAACAACCGTTAGTCAATCAAATCAATCGAAAACTAATAATAAACTGCAATTATCTAGTTTCCCACCAACGGTACTCGTAGAGCTTCTCAATCCCAAAGAAGTCTTTAAAACGAGCGGTCGTAAGAGATTTAGCCTAATTAGGGTACTTTCCTCTCCGAATAGACGGCTCCACCAGTAACAACACAGCTAGGTAGTTTTGCTGGCTCTGAGGATTAGTTTGCTCGAAATGCAAACTTCAGTATTTATAGACCAAGGAAGTTTGGACGCCAAGGAATTTCCAAAACCGAATATTCTCAAAGATATGCAATAAAGTCCAAATACGGTTTTCATAATTCCTGGAAATGCACTGTCCAAATATTGACCGAAATCTCAGTAGAAAATCTCCAATTAGTAACTGCACATTACCAATTTTTATTTTCTAAAGATATGCATTTAATTGCTGGAAATTAAAAGCATATAAAACTAAAAACCTTAATTAAAAGATTCTCAATTTATTTCGATCCGGGATTCTCCTTTAGTTATTAAGGAATATCTTTGAACAATAAAAGATAAGAATTACTGCACATGTTCAAAGTATGTCGACATCTTTACTTTGTAAATCCTTTTTCATATTTACAATCTTGGAACCGATTTGCTACACTTCCAAACAAGTTTAGAATTGGTTCATCTGTCTTCCAAGAACTATGTGATTGATTATCCTATCAAATCACCAATCATGGGTTTAACGGTTCTTCCAAAAAAAGTTTCGGTTCTACCTTCATGTGGGTACTAGGATCAGTCACACTAGTTACCAAAAGTTGGTTGACTAGGTACTAGGATCGGTTACCACATATTTATGGTATTTAACTTGTAATTGGTTGCACAAGTCATAGGATCGGTTACCAATTACTAAGACTTGTTGCACCTCTTACAAGGATCGATTCCACATACTTGTTATCGGTTGCACCTCTTCCTAGGATCGGTTCCCCAATGTCTAGAGTTGGTCATACCAATTATAAAATATCGATCATACCATCTCAGGTGATTACTTAAGATCGGTTTCACTAATAAAAGTCACACCAATACAAAAGTCAGGCATTGTGAATAGTTTTACCAAGATACATAAACAAGTTATGAGCGGTTATACTAAACACACATATTGGTAATCCAAAGATTTGCAGTGAATAACAATACCAATAAGCCTAGCGATTTCCCTTTTGATTCATAAAACAAGTTTATGAATTGTACTTCCTTTAAACGAATGTAAAACATTGTTTCCTAGGACGAAATCTTCACCCATACCCATATATAATCACAATAGCATTCATACGATTATGTCGATGTCTTATATACGAAGTTCAAAAGATAGACGTTATACTTTGTATTGTAATTCCTTAATACTATGTCTAACTAGAGTATAATCATTCACAGCTTCTCAGTTATGTTTTCAATATGCACGACTTGAAAGATACGTTAGGAATGAAACAGTTCAAGTCAAATATTACTAACCTCAAGAGGAAGGATGATGTCATCGTTGTAGTTCTTTACTTCTTCACATTCTTCAAATTCTTCACGTAATACTTGTAAGTCTCATATCCTAGTAACTTTCTAGCTAACCTATACAAAGTTGACTCTAGTAAATAATCAAGCGACTCTTTAAATGAATTTTGATTCACTAAAATATGACAACCAAACTTGACATACCAATGCTTGGTGGGTTCAACTGAGCAATGCTCTAAAAAAAATAATCATGGGTTCTTTTGTGGTTAATTTAATTGAGTTTTATGGATACAAATTCATGTTTCATGTAATTTGTTAATGTCCAAAGAAATCCTTATTTTCTTGTAAAAGTAAGGTCACTCTTGTTGTTCTTTCGGGAATGACATTTTATGGGGGAGAGTTCTTAATTGAACTTGTGCTTAATTGCCAAATCTTTGTGGGGAGTGCGTCTGTGGAATATTGTAGGAGTTTTCTTGTATCTTTATAAACTCCTTGATGAATACACTAAGTTTCGACTATGTGAAATCATCGAAACAAAGTTGATATGTTTTCTTTTAGTAATGAAGTATCTTTATGAGAATTTCATTATGATCCCACTAGTTTTCGTACCTTTGCCAATTTATATTGACAAA
>JAJJMB010014227.1:0-16537 GCA_023531105.1 Papaver atlanticum
ACTCACTCTCATTTTTATACGTACATTAATTGATCTTTCCTCGGGTTAAACTTCAATAAAATTCAACGCATTCATTCTCATCAACCCAATTTTTTTTTCCGGATTATTTACAATTGAAAGTCGATACAATATCGATATGATTCACTCTCTTCCTTCCGAATCATCCCCATTTGAATGAATGAGGTATGTTTAGAATTTACATTAGTTGATTCAGAGAAACACACCTGACTTGTAATTTGTTTGACATTAATTAACAGATACGCAAAGCAATTTACAAAACTCAATTTCAAGACAAATTTGTTAGACTTTGGAATTCGTTCAATCACATTGAACCTCACAATATTTACATAGAGGTTCCACATGTCAATTTCAAGAACAAGTCATCAGATTTTGGGATTCCTTCGATCTCATTAGATCCCATTGTATATTTTTGACTGCGCTCACATGCAAAAACCAATACTAACTAATTGTGAGCAAAATGATGCTCATTAATTACTAGTTTTTTCCTTTGGTTCGGATGCCCAAATATTTCTCGAGTTTAGTGAGCTTCACAAAATTCCAGTTTTGACAAAAACAAAAGATAACAATTATCTTTTAATATGACCTACAAAACCTTTTTTTTCTTTTCGGAAAAGAGGCTAGCCTCAGTACATATAATGAAAAAGCCGATTTAGGAAATCGGAAACCATATAATAGTTTTGAAAGATCTTAAAACAGTCATACAAATTTTAGTATCTCCACCAATTCTTGCATATCCAATATATCTCTTCAGATCTAAAAATAGTTTTAGAAGATATTCGCTTTCGCAAAGTAGAAGACCAAATATCAATGGCCAAACTGATTTTCAAAAGAAAACTCGTATGTGTCAAAACACAAGCCAATGACTAGATCAAATCCAACCCAATGTTCGTCAGAACATGTAAACAACATGAACGAGAGTTTTTTGGTTTTAGATTTCCTAATACAATCAAGGTAACAGTGACCCAAATAATAGTAACAGTATCCAAGAAGAACCAAAGTGTCTCAAGTAACAATAGTAATATGAATCGGTCTTTAAGTGTCTGTAACGGAATGAATCTGTGGGATGAATCGGCATTGGAGATGTGTTAGCAGTTTTATTAATATATGAACTTGAAGATGATCTTGAACGAGATGCAACTTTCTTTGTTTTCATTACTAAACCTAGAACAAATAAATCTAAAACTAGAACAAGACTCAAACTACTGAAACTAACAGTAAAACAGATAAGGGTTATGGGAAATTAAAAAAATGCAATATTAGAACATGAAATACAAACCCAAAACAGGTTTTAAATGTTTTATGAAACCCATATCCTTCCAAGGAAGGATTACCAGATTCATCGTCGGCTGGCGCAAAAGTTACAAAACAAAAAATATCCATGGTTGAAAAAGAAAGATCTTTAGTTTCTTCAACGTCTTGAACCTGCCAGAGAACGTTGCCGTGAAGATTTAAGAAAGTGCACCCCCTCATTAATTCAACAAAACTAACCCTACACCGTAACCAACTAAAGGAAGACACAGGTAATACATAATTAAATGAAAGTACACTAATGAATGTAGGGAATGAAAAAGCAGAGGTCTAACAACCACACCCAATATTTCGTTCGACAATCTGTATGGAACAAACTCCAATATAATTCTAAGAGAATCAACTAGACATTCAGACTCAATCACGGAAAGATATCCAAGAGTTGTATCACTATCTCTCAAAACAATATGCATTCAAACAGATAGGAATCTGTGAGCTTGATTGATATGAGAAATAACTTGGATGGTACCAAAGACCAAGAAAGGTCGGATTTACCAATCAATTGAACTACGCACAACCCGTGATATTTCAATTATATAAAAAAATATAATGCGGAAAAGAAAAAACACAGACACCAGAAATTTTGTTAACGAGGAAACCTCAAATGCAGAAAAACCCCGGGACCTAGTCCAGTTTTGAACACCACACTGTATTAAGCTGCTACAGATACTAGCCTACTACAAGTTAACTTCGAACTAGAATGTAATTGAGCCCTAATCAATCTCACACTGATCAAGGTATAGTCGCGTTCCTTACGCCCAAGAATCCCAGCATGACTCTACGTACTTGATTCCCTTAGCTGATCTCACCCACAACTAAGAGTTTCCACGACCCAAAGTCGAAGACTTATAAACAAATTTGTCTCCCACAGATAAGTCTATTCTGATAGATAAATATTTCTCCTACAGAAATACGTATGAAGTTTTGTTCAGTCTTATTATAAATCAAGGTGCACAGGAACCAATTGATAATCCAGTCTTACAACACCGAGTGAAGCCTAGAAATATCAATCACCTCACAATTACTTTACTATATGGTAGTAGAACAAGTTATTACGGAATCACAAAGAATGAGACTAAGAGCTTTGTGATTACTTTTTATTAACTATCGTAGATAAATATCGAGCAAATCTTAGAAAAGATAGTACTCAATACGATAGAAAAAGTAAGATCAGAATACTCTACTACAGAGAAAATAGTTGGATCTGGCTTCAGAATCCCAATGAAGTCTTCAAGTTGTTAACCTATAATGGTTTTAGGAAAAACCTAGGCTAAAGGAGAATCGACTCTAGTACGCAACTAGTATCACACAGAAGTGTGAGGATTAAGTTTTCCAGTTGCTAGAGTTCTATATTAAATAGTCTTTCAAATCAGGGTTTGCTTTCAATCAAAGCTAAGTTAGCTTAGTAACAAAGCATTCATTATTCACCATTAGATGAAAACCTGATTTAAGATTCAAGCTAAGTTTGCTAAAAACCAAAGAAATATATCTCCACCGTTAGATGGTCTTAGCTTGTTACACACAAATGAGATATACCTATATTTAGATATGGGTAACCGTACCTAAACGAAGTTGGGTCAATAATAGTTAACCGAAGTTAGCCATATGAACACATTTGTCTTAACCACATTCATCTAACACATCTATATTAACTATGATGATCAATCAATCATGAAAGATAACCAAATGAATCTAATTGTGTTCCTCATAGAGTTGTTCAATTGTTCACTATCTCATACACTACGCCAGAATTAGGTTTATTTGACGGGGGCCCTTTGAGGAATTTGATAGAGAAGGCATGTCAATTCATTTTTGACGGGCCAAAGCTATCAAAATTCATATGATGTAATCCGGCAACCACTGGGCTTCAATTATCGACAGGCATACCTAATGTAAACCTTGACCAACACAGTAAAGAAAAAAAATCGATTCATTTCTCATTTTATTTCTCTCTTTTCTCTCGAATTCCTCTCCAGAAAAATGAAACATAGATTTAATTTATCTACTCGTGTTTGCTTGTTCTCTCTAGTCTCTTCTATTGTTTTGATTATTTAACTCATAATACGAATCCACCTTTGAGATCTACAGATCAAGATTTGTTACTATGGCTTTTGATCGGTGTATGTTCTGTTCGATTTGAACCATATATAAAATGAAGCAATCAGGTTATTGAACTGGAATTCCGAAGGAAATTCTAAGCGCTTAGATATTATTTTTGTTATATTTTGTTTTCTTAGGGTCTGTTCACTAAACTTTGAGGTTTAGGTTTGAGGTTTATTAATGTTTAATTAGCTTAATCCATTCAAAGGATTCGTATAAATCTATTTAGAAATTTTAGGTTGATGGATGTGAATGATATTGTGATCATGTTTAATTTGGAAACCTATTTAGTTTAATGGATGTGAATCTAGTTGATGCAGGGGCATAATATGTCTCTGTAGAGCTTATTTATTTTAGGATATGTTTGCTGGTTTGTCTCTTAAGAAAGGGCGTTTCTGTCCTAGTATTTAGTTTCCCTTATTGTTGATGGTGGATTTTCGAAAAGGCTAAAATCGTAAAATCATGATACTGCATGTTTCTTGCCTTGCTTCAAGAATGTATGTGACAATTCATATTTTATGATCTGTGAACCATTTCACGATTTCTGACTGAGCGAACTTCCTCTCAGATCTATGAGGAATATGTTTCTCGAAAGGCCTCTCAGCTGAGCTTTCGATGCTTCACACATTTCATCATCACCTCTACATACAATCAAAATGATTTGGCGGCTCCTAGACATATTGCATGCTAGTATAGAGCCTAACGCCTTAAGGACGTCACGCTGCTTGTTGTTCCCTGACTACGTAGAGAGACCGTGTATAAAATCTCTTAATGATTGGGCGGATCCTAGACATGTTGCATGCTAGTATATGTCCTAACGCCTTCAGGACATCACGCTATTCGTTGTTCCCTGACTATACACCCCACCCCCACCCCCAGAACGAGTATGATGCTTCAATTATCTCATATCTTGATTCTGCAAATAGGTTAATTCTAGCGTGTCATTCATCAATTGAATTCCTAGAAGATAATCTATTTATCTCATAACTCCATTCCGTGGATGATCCTCAGCTGGATTCTTAGGATTAGTAATAGATAACCATTTTATCTCATTACTCTGTTCCATGGATGATCCTCAGCTGGGTTCCATGGATTAGTAATAGATAATCATTTTATTTTATTACTCCGTTTCGTTGCTGATTCTAAGCTGAATTCCATGAATTAGTAATAAATATTCACTGATCGGGCATTTGGGCCACCTCCTAGTAAGCCCCGAGAAAATGGTGCGAGTGTACTTAGAAAATAATGCACAAACGGCACCCGAACGCCCGAACGAGCATTCAAAAATATGGACGAACGAGGAAACCTATGCAAAATAGGGGAGAAAAATACTATTAATAAAATAATAAAAGAGGCGCCTAGGGGACCAGGCCCACCAGCCGGCCGGTCATGCCGCCGTGGCCGGACCCACGTGATCTCCCATTATTTTATTATTTTTCCTAATCTTATGAAAACTCCTTAATTTGAGCAAATTTCCTTGTTTGAGCAAAACTCTTATTTTTTCCATATTTTCCTTCAAACGATGAAAAAATAACAAAAAACAGGGAAAAGAGTCACGGGACCGGGTCACCTAGACGGCCAGCCATGCCCTAGCCTTGGCCGGTCCCACACCCTATTATCCCATATTTTCTTCTTATTATTATTACCTTCATCTCATGAAACTCATTCGTTTGAGCAAAAACCCTAGTTTTGCATATTTTCTCAAATATTGCTCAAACCATCAAAAGGCCAAAAAGTCAAATGGTCACATGACCGACTAGGATACTAACGACAAGTATTAAAATATTATTATTTTAATATTCTCAAAATATTGGTCACACGAGCAAAGTTCTACTTGCTCATTCGAGCAAAATCGAGAGTTTCAGTCAAGATAAAATTCTTCTGAAAATCCAAAATATTGCTCAAACACGCACTAAAAAATACCAAAATTCTCAGGACTGAGACACGAAGACTATGGTTACACGTTCATGCTACCTTGACCGACCAAGGTTGGCCCTTAGGCTTGCAAGGAGCCGGTCCCACACATATTGATAATTTTGACCTAATTAGCTATCCACAGTTCATATTGGGTTCAAATTCTTTCCAATCAACTTGGAATTTGCTCAATCGACCACCAGATGGTCCCACGACCACCAAGGGACGGTTTCAAACCCCTTAGTCGGTCCCTCATCTCTCCATTATTAGGTTTCATTACCTAACGCTCAGACGAGTACTATTTTAATAAATGATTAAACCGGTGTTTAATCATCCTTTCACCAACTGGCAAAGGACTTTGGTGCATGCTCACTCGGGCACCTGGGCTATACATGGTCGACCATCATCCCATGTATCCGGTCCCTCCTTCAATCAGTGATTGATTTTCAGTAAATCATCAATTGATCAACAATCGATCAAAATTAGGGTTTCAAACCAAATGCTATGCAAATCATAATTCTGAGCAAGTTCAAACACTACTAATTTTATGTTGATCCAGCAATCAACATCTTAATTTATTCGTTCCAGCTACCAATTTTTTAATTAATACTTTATTTGGTCATGCTACTAATAATTCATCAAACGAGCAATATTTGCTCAGACGAGGAATATTGATTCAACTATCAATATTCAGTAATTCATCAAACGAGCAATACTTGGTCAGACGAGCAATATTTGCTCAGAACATGGAATATTGATTCGACTATCAATATTCAGTAATTTATCAAATGAGCAATATTTGCTCAGACGGGGAATATTGATTCAACTATCAATATTCAGTAATTTTACTCAGACGAGCAATATTTTCTCAGAGTATTAATATTGATTCAACTATCAATATTCAGAAATCCATCATACGATCAATATTTTCTCAGACTATTAATATTCATCATGTTGATTCAATTATCAAACATTTATTCGAGAACTGTACGTCCCAGCAGACATGTTCAATCCATGAATCATAGAGCATTCGGCAATCATGCTCGACTGAACAATACTTAGACTCATCGTCTAATCAAGTCAATAATTGAATAATTAAATATATGCCTGCCTTGCAGACTCCACAAATCATGAGACATCAATCATGTCACATGGGAGGATATTAATTAGGGTTTTGGTATGGCGGCTTACGGCACGTGTGTTCATCCAAGATGATAAATGTGAGTAAGTCGTGCAAGCAGTTGAGGGAGTTAGCAAAGTAGTGGGTGGACAATCAACCAAGTCTCTGCACAACCTGGTACTGGTTTAGCCACGATTTCCCACTTTCCCACTCTTTCACTTGAGCAACCGTCACACTTACTGGAGATCAATGTGTCTATATTCTTATAATATAAATAAGTCTCTGAATCCATGATTAAAAGACAAACATCATCTATTGTCTAACAAAAAATCATTGTGTGAGCAACAATCTCTCTCAATTGAGAAGAATTCAAACTTATTCGAACCCATCAGTTCATTTGCAGAAACCTACAACACATTCATAATCCTTGATCACCATTGATCTCACACACTTCTCAGCTTCCCTCCTATAGATTGACCCTCTTCCCTCTTTGTGACCGAATTGACTCTGGAACGACCATTGTTTTGGTTTAGGCCGGAGTCCTACAGATTGATCTCTCGAAATCAAAGCACTCCCATGCAGTGCATCTGTTTGAGGTTAAGAAGTTTGCTCGGTTGAGGAGTCTTCATCCGCACGGTCGTCTCTCCACTTCCTAAAAAACCAGCAAATCGTTTTTCCCCATCTATAGATTGGCAACCACAGTGGAAGATTAATCTCTCAGTTACAATACCAACTTTCATAAAGATGGTCGGTCTTAGGTATGATTTAACTATCCCAGATTCTGGCCAGAGTATTTCAAACGGTGATGCTTTTCATTCTCATCCGAACAATTCTAGTAATCTTCATCATTCCTACTTTACGATTCCCTTTCTCTTTATCGGTGCATACGATGGAGAAATTTCATCATTGGATGAGCTAGCATGGAGGAAAGAAATTTCGGAAAGAAATGTAAATCGGTTGAAAAGAGAAATCGATAATTTATTCAACTGCATGGGGGATCTGACAAGGATTCTGGGAGCTCAGGTAGTAGAACGTTCATCTCCCGACACCACCGATATCAATCCTCAAACTAACAGTTTCACTACTTACGAGAAGAAGGTAGATCAGGAAGTTACACATCTAATTGAAAGTTTATGTGAACTCCTATACTTCTCCAGAGATCAGCGTACGAACACGTTTGCTGCACTCAACCGGATATCATCTGATGTGTAAATAATTCTGAAAAAGCGGGGGTCTAACAACCTAACCCAATATTTGTCTAAGTCATCTGTATGGACTAACTCCAATATACTTTTAAGAGAATCAACTAGACAGTCAAACTCAATCTTAATAAAAAGTATATCAAAAAGTTCGTATCTCTGTTTCATAATGTAATCAGCAAATCAAACAGATAGAATTCCATGAGCCTTATTATTATGTGAAACAACTTGAACGATACCAAAGACCAATGTTCAAGGATCAATAAATTTTAATCAACAACCAAAGGTTGGATTTACCAATTGATCGATTCAACTCACAACCTGTAATATTTCAATTATATAACAAAATATAATGCGGAAAAGAAATAACACAGACACTAGAAGTTTTGTTAACGAGGAAACCGAAAATGCAGAAAACCCCCGGGACCTAGTCTATATTTGAACACCATACTGTATTAAGCCGCTACAGACACTAGCCTACTACAAAGCTAACTTCGGTCTGGACTGTAGTTGCACCCTAATCAATCTCACACTGATTCAAGGTACAATTGCGTTCCTTACGTCTCTGATCCCAGTAGGATGCTACGCACTTGATTCCCTTAGCTGATCTCACCCACAACCAAGAGTTGCTACGACCCAAAGTCGAAGACCTGATAAACAAATCTGTATCACACAGAAAAGTCTATTGAATGGATAAATTTGTCTCCCACAGATATACCTACGAGTTTTTGTTCCATCTTTTGATAAATTAAGGTGAGCAGGAACCAATTGATACACCGGACTTATATTCCCGAAGAACAACCAAGTAATATCAATCACCTCACAATAATCTTAATCGTATGGAAGCGAAACAAGATATTGTGGAATCACAAACGATGAGACGAAGATGTTTGTGATTACTTTTTATCTTGCCTATCGGAGAATAAATCTCGAGATAGTACTCAAATATGATAGAAACAGCAAGAACAGATCACGCAACTACAGAGAAAATAGTTGGGTCTGGCTTCACAATCCCAATGAAGTCTTTAAGTCGTTAACCTACAGGGTTTCGTGAAAAACCTAAGATTAAAGGAGAATCGACTCTAACTTATACAATTAGTATCACACAGGAGGTGTGTGATAAGCACGTAAATGCAATATTTTATACCCATATTTATATTAACTAGGACTCGATATTTTGGCTAATAATACTGTGTTAGACCCTTTACAGGAATTACAAGTAAATGCGTTCACTCGGATAATAAAAGGGCTAAATCGGGAGCCAAGATGATGTGTGCGACAAAAAGCACCTAATGCTGCTCAATGCACCAAAGAAGGCGGAGCTTAATCAATTAATTATGAGGTGCCTGTATTTGTCCCACACACTATGGAGCATCAGTCAAATAAAGAAATGTCTTTGCTGAAATATGCCGTGAATGATCTAATAAATAGATGGAACGTGTTGCTGTTGGGGAAATTAGTGGGGCAACGTGTCATGTGGTGTTCATTTCTTATCAAAGAAAATGCATCCGAGTAATGGTTTGAAGCATCTGCGTCACCAATTCTTTATGGTGCGAGTTCATGGATCCAAACAGTACCCCAAAACAATCTAGTGATGTTCTTATCAAGGGGAAGAAAGAAAACTCCGAGCAACAATATAGTTTTGTGTTCTCGCTCTCATTCCAAGTAGCTGCCGTCGTTTTCATTTGCTATGATTGCTGAGATTGAGGCTCACAGAGAATAGAAGAAGGAATTGGTTGAGGTGGTCCGTGTGTTGACTAAGTCAGGGAAGTTGTTGTAGTTGCTTGAGCTGCTGTTGCCGGTGGAGATGAGATTTAGATGGATAGAGAATGGTCGATTTGTATGGCTGTTTTGGTGGTGAATCAATTGACTGCAGGACTGCAGTGATGGCAGTAATGTTTAGATGGCCAGGGTTTAGGAGCTGGTGGTGGAAGTATTGATTCGAATGAAAATGAGTTTTAGCAAGTTCTTGGCATGGCATCGATTGGTAATCTTAAAGAAATGATCGGCAGCAAACATGAACGATGGAGTCGGGGTTTTACTGTGGACCTCGATGGTTTTATTGGTGATGAACTGCTCGCTGTGACGAGAAGATGTTTGCTGGAGTGGCTTTGTTTAGGGCTGTACGGCCAAAGTGCAGTCAGTGTTTCCCTTGAGAATTTCCACAAAATAGCGAATGAAGATGATGCTGCTGGCTTGTTTTGTACCGCTACCAAGTTGTGATGAATGTAAAGACAGTACAACTAGTGCAGTGGTGAAGGATAAGAAGTTATGCAGTGTAGGATAAGAAGTCATTCTGTATTTTGTCAAACAAGTGCTTAACACGTGTGAATGTTTATTAGCTGTATCTCTCTGTCAGTTTAACTGTCTGTATAAAAGGCTGTCTTAACTTCCTTGTCTGTGTGTATTGATTTCTCTGATAATCATTGATCTTTTCAGATTGTTTTGATCACCACTACTACCATGTTATCATGGTATCAGATAGGTTAGGGTTTTCAAACCATTGATCCTGCAACCTGAAGCTTCACCACTCTAATCCGCTGCCTTAATCTGGATCTTTCAGCTTCTCTTCTGCTTTACTGGTGATTTTTTTTTTTTACAATCAGAGACTTCATTGTTTTTTGTTTCGAACATTCATACTTTAAATCAATCAGTTTTACTTCGTTTTTCGTCTTCAGTTCTTCTTGAAATTCTTTGTTTCAGTACAATTTCTTGATTCTTTACTTCAAATATCAGAATTCTGTGATTTTCTTTCAAATCTTGACTTGAATCTCAGATCCAATTTTTCATTCAAGATTTTTCTTGTTTTTCCAATGGAAAATCCAACAGCAAATTTGTTTTCTCGTGTCCAGCTCAATCAAATTACTAATTTTGTTACTCTGAAACTAAAAGAAGACAATTATTATACATGGAGGAATTTAATGAATCCTGTGATTCAAAGATACAAGCTACAGAAATATCTGAATGGTACATATCCCTGTCCAGCTCAATATACATCACCAAGAAATGAAGCCAATGGAGTTGAATATCAGGCATACTCAGATTGGATTGAAGAAGATTCTACCATCATAATGTGGATAAACTCTACAATATCTGAATCTGTGATTCCTTATTTCTCCAGATGCACTACTTCACATCAACTTTGGATGAGTATTGAAGACAGATTCTCTCGTGCATCATCAACACATTCAATTCAACTCAGAACAAAACTGCTGTCTCTTACTCAAGGTGATAAATCAATTCCCGCACTTATAAATGAAATCAAACTTTTTGTCAGATCAATTAGCTGCAGCTGGTGAAATAGTTTCTGATAGAGAATTAGTGGTTATCATACTCAAAGCACTAAATTCTGAGTATATCTCATTTGCAATCTCTATGAGACACAGAAATCCTCCCATCACTAGTATAGAATTGCACAACAATCTTCTTAGTGAAGAAATTGTGGTTAGTGAAAGACTCAAAACTGCCAAGCATGAGCTAGATGCCAAAGCCTTCATGGCTAATAACTATAGGAATTCTTTTAGAGGATCTTCAATCAGGGGAAGTTACAGGGGAAGACACTCAAATAGTGGAAGGCATCCTAATCCAGCTATTTTATCAAGAAACAATTATGGAAGAGGCACTACAGCTAGTGAAACATAACCTTGTCAGATATGTCTATCAAATATCCATCAAGCTCCTAATTGTACTCATAGATTGAACTTCTCCTATAAAGGAATACCACCACCAGCAAATCTAAGTGCAATGCTTGCAGCAGCTGACATATTTGATAAAGATGAATGGATTGTTGACAGTAGAGCAAACAATCATATTACTTCTGACACTTCAGCTCTACATGAAGCAACACCTTATGATGGAACTAAACTAATTCACATGGAAAATGGTGGAGGTATGTCCATAACACACACTGGTTACACTGGTAGCACTGTTAATAATCATTCTTTCATGCTTAATGATGTTCTTCTAGTCCCTCAGGCCTCACAAAATCTTCTATATGCACATAAATTCACCTCTGATAATAATTGCTCTCTAACTCTTGATTCTCATGGCTTCTCTGTGAAGGATCAGACCTCTGTGAAGATTCTTTTCCCAAGGACCACATAGAAATGTTCTATATCCTATCAAATTTACCTCAACTCATCATGCCTACACATCAAAAATAAGTGATACAACTCTTCTTCACAAGAGATTTGGACATCCCTCATTTCAGACGGTTCAGAAAATTTGTCACATCTTAAAAATTCCAAATATCTCAAATAAGCCATACTTATGTAATGAATGTAAATTGTGTAGATCACAGAAGCTGCCTTTTCAATTGTCAACTTCTGTAGCTCAACAACCGTTAGAATTGTTACACATGGATCTATGGGGTCCTTGTTCAGCTGCTTCTGTGTCCGACAGTTTGTACTATGCAAATATTATAGATGAATACACTAAATATTGTTGGTTCATTCCTTTATCCTCCAAATATGCTTCTTTTGTCACAAGAATTGAGAAACTTCTTACTCATTCTGTAATAAAAATCAAAACTGACAATGGAGGTGAATTCTTAAATACTTTTCTTTCTCAATATTGTCAATCTAGAGGCATTACCCATGAAATGAGATGTTCTCATACTCCTGAACAGAATGGAGTTGCAGAAGTTAAGCACAAACACTTGTTAGGAGTCACAAGAACTCTCTTACTTCAAGATGGCTTACCAAATACTTACTAGGTAGAAGCTCTTCAAACAGCAAATTATCTCATCAATAGATTACCTACCAGATCTCTTGAGTTTCTATCTCCATTTGAAGTTCTTTTTCATAAAAAGCCAGATTACAACTTTTTAAAAGTTTTTGGATGTTCCTGTTTTCCATGGTTAAAACCATATACTTCCAATAAACTAGAACCTAGAAGTAAGCTATGTATCTTTCTGGGCTATAGTTTGCAGCATAAAGGGTATAGATGCTTAGAGTCAATCACTGGTACCATTTACATTTCCAGGCATGTATCATTCAATGAGACTTCTTTTCCTTATCACACTATTGCTTCTTCTCACTCTCCATCATCTTCAACTCTCACAATCCTTTCACCTGAAGATTCCAATCTTACTTCATCTTCACCATCTGTATATTCATCATCTTCCAATTCTATTACAGTTATTAAGAATGATCATAACATGACTACTAGGGGTAAAAATGGTATATACACACCTAAGTCTTATTTTGCTACTAAGCATCCTCTGCAAACAGCTTTAATGGGTCATATTCCAAAGACTATTATAGCTGCTAACAAAATCAAAGAATGGAGATTTTCTTCTGTGGAGGAGTACAATGCACTCATGCAAGCAGGCACTTGGTCACTAGTACCACCAGATGCTGCACAGAATGTAGTAGGTTATAAATGGTTCTTTAGACTCAAACACAATCCAGATAGCAGCATCAACAAATTCAAAGATAGATTGGTTGCTAAAGGCTATCACCAACAACCTTGTTTGGATTATGAGGAGACTTTCAGTCCAGTAGCCAAGCCAACAACGATCAGAATTGTTCTTTCCATGGTTGTTCAGTTTGATTGGAAAATTCATCAGCTTGATGTTAGTAATGCTTTTCTCCATGGTGATTTGCAAGACGATGTCTATATGGTGCAGCCACCAGGATTTGTAGATCCATCTAAGCTTTCTCATGTCTGTAAGTTGCATAAAGCTATATATGGTCTTAAGCAAGCACCCAGGGCATGGTATGATAAACTTAGTGCTGCTTTGAAATCTTTAAACTTCATCAATTCTACAGCTGATGCCTCACTGTTCGTTCATAAAGAAGGTACCTAGATTATAGTTGCACTAGTATATGTTGATGACATCTTACTCACAGGCTCATATCCAACATTTCTACAACATGTTATCACTTATCTACAACAAATTTTTCCTATAAAAGATTTGGGAGACTTGCATTACTTTCTGGATTTGAAGATCAAGAGAATATCTGAGACTTTGTTTCTCAGTCAAACTAAATATGCATTAGATCTTATGCAAAAATTTAATATGGAGGAAGGTAAGCCTTGTCAGACACCTATTGCTGTTTCTACTAAGCTCACCACTTCATCTGGCAATTTATTGGATAATCCTACAAAGTACAGATCACTTGTTGGGGCTCTGCAATATCTAACTTGGACAAGACCATATATAGCATTTGTAGTTAATTTGGTTTGTCAATATATGCAACATCCAAGAACTGGGCATTTTGCAGCAGCTAAGAGGATTCTGAGATATCTCAAAGGTACTTTGGATTATGGGCTTACTTTCACTAAAGGTAGTTCCTTCTTGTTAGGGTTTTTTGACGCTGATTGGGCAGGAAACATTGAAGATAGAAGATCAACAGGAGGGTATCTTGTTTTCTTAGGTCCCAATATAATATCTTGGTCCTCCAAAAAGCAGACTACTGTTGCAAGGTCTAGTATAGAAGCAGAATACAGGACTCTAGCCCATAGTGCTACAAAAATGGTGTGGATTTGTTATATCTTACAGGATCTTCACTTCATCATTCCACAGATACCTAAACTGGGCTGTGATAATATCAGTTCAATCTCTCTGGCAGCAAACCCTGTTATGCACTCAAGGATGAAGCATGTTCACTTGGATTATCACTTCATCAGAGAGTTAGTTCAGTCCAAATCTCTTGATGTGTTTTATGTTCGTACTTTGGATCAGCTTGAAAACATCTTTACTAAAGGCTTACATTGTCCCAGGTTTCTTACTTTGAGAGCCAAACTCATAGTCACTGCACCCATGAGTTTGAGGGGGATAAAGACGGTACAACTAGTGAAGTGGTGAAGGATAAGAAGTTATGCAGTGTAGGATAAGAAATCATTAAGTATTCTGTCACACAAGTGCTTAACATGTGTGAATGTTTATTAGCTGTATCTTTCAGTCAGTTTAACTGTCTGTATAAAAGGCTGTCTTAACTGCCTTGTCTGGGTTTATTGATTTCTCTGATAATCATCAATCTTTTCAGATTGTTTTGATCACCATTACTACCATGTTATCATAATGTTCCCACAGGGGTTTGCTTTGGTCTGAAAAGTGGCGTTGGCAGTGATGGTTTTTGCTCTACACACTACGATGGGTTACAGCTAAAAATGGGATTGACTGGCAGCAACAAAACTAGGCCTTTCTGTTGGGTTTGATGTAGCGGAGATGGAGAACAATGGTGCTGCTGGTGATGAATTATATCGGCTAGTCTAAATTTGCAGTGGCCTGACTTTGGCAATGGTCTGAATAGAATCCGGTGGTGCGGTAATAGAAGTGGTGCTGGGTAATTTTGGGCATCGGTGTTCTGTTTAGTTGAGCGGCTGCTGGAAATGATTGCTGATATGGTTTTGTATGAGAAAACAAGGTCTGTGTCCGTGTTTCGGCTGATTTGAATTTGCAGTGGTATTATAGTTGGACCAGGCAACATGGTGGTTAGTTTAGGAAGAGCTGGAGTTGGACGAACAAAATTATGGAGTGACAGGAGTTGGATCTCGAAGTTGGGCCATTGGTTGACCTATGCAGTCACTAGTTGGGCTTGGCCTAAGGAGTTGTGTGTTTGGTCTCGTTGGAAACCCTTGCAGCACGGGGGAGATATAAATGAACCAACTTTTGGGCACTACCCATTTTTGGTGGGGGACTAGTCTTCCAATTTGGAGGTGGACATTTGAAGTAGTTTTGGGTTACCCCTTATCCAAAAAATTATTAATACCAAATTTACCCTTGTTTTAGTTAGTTTAATGATTAATTAGTGTTAGTGTAATGATTGATTAGTGATTAGTTAGTGATTAGTGATATATTAATAGGATAGTTTTGTTAGAATGAGATGAAGAAGAAGGAGAAGAAGATGAAGAAAAGATGAAGAAAAATAGGGAAGAACCTAAAAAAAATTATTTTGAGTTTAGTAAATATGATATGAGTGATTCATGTGATGATTCCTCCTCAGAATCAGAACCTCCTTCATCTCCTAAACTATTTGTGAATACTTCTAACGATCCGGGTATGAGTTATTTCTTAGATGATGAATGCTTTTTTTCCCCAAACTCAAGCTAACGACCCAAATGATGAATTTTATCAGCCACAACCAGAAGATGAAGTTTTGGTTACTCAGGTATGTCTCAAATTTAGTTAATGTAGCTTGAATTGTGCAAAAAATTTGCCAAATCGAAAATTTCAGGAAGAAATTTCGGCTAGGTGATAGTAGTTCGGTTAGCAATTCTGCCAAAACAGGTAGCCGAACTCTCCTGTATGTGCAGTTCGGTTACTCATTTCAGCATACGCAGGTAACCGAACTCTGTTTTAATGGAGGTTTTTGAGAGTTCGGTTATCTTTTTCCAGAAAAGGTTGCCGAACTAATTTTATAGAGTATATAGTTAATGGTTCGGTTCAGTCTAGTTTATTCCTTTTGTTACCGAACTTTAGGTTCGGCAATCTCGCAAATCACCTTCATTGAACAGATAACCGAACTCCATAGTTCGGTTTGGTCGATTGTATTAATTATGTTGCCGAACTATAGTATTGAAATATCCAAAGAATAGCTTCGGCAATATCGCAAAATTTTTGTTCATAACCGAACTTTTTGTTCGGCAGAGTCGCATATTATGTTTACATTGCCGAAAATATAAGTATTTCTTATTTTTAGTTGGTATTGACGTTGTGCTATTACTCGTAGGTTGCATCTGATCCAATAGAACCAATGGAAAATCAACCTACCCCTGTTGATATTTTGTACGATGACACGTCCCATCACTACATGAATGACTTGGTATTCAAAAGTCCTTTAGAGGCTAAGAGTTGGGCTAGACAACATGCACTAAAAGATATGTGCGTATTAGTATTGAATGGGAGAGAAAGCAAAACCCGTTTTGA
>JAJJMB010014227.1:21537-65648 GCA_023531105.1 Papaver atlanticum
AATTTCACTTGATGATGATTAAATGACACATGCAATGGAACTAAGTATGCTTATCAATGTAATACTATGTTTTTTGAAGTGTGGTATTCATTATCGAGTTAATGCTAGTATTCTATTGAGTTGACAGATAATAGTTCGACAACCTGTATTTTTGTACAGGTAACCGAACTAAAGTTCGGTTACCTGGTGAAAAAATACATTTTGCCGAACTCATGTTTTATAAACTTCGGTTACAAGCTAGAAATTTAGGTAACCGAACCTATTACCTGAAGCCTCAGGGGAGATTTCAGCAACCATTGATATTATGCTTTGCTAACCGAACTATAAAGTTCGGTTACAAGCTAGAAATTTATGTAACCGAACCTTTAACCTGAAGCCTCATGGGAGATTTCGGAAACCATTGATATTATGCTCTGCTAACCGAACTATAAAGTTCGGTTACAAGCTACAAATTTAGGTAACCGAACCTTTAACCTGAAGCCTCAGGGGAGATTTCGGCAACCAGTTAAAATGTTGCGAGATCACCGAACTCTGTCTTCGGCAACCTTGTAGTATTTAGCTGTTCGCCGAAAAATCAGTTCGGTGACCATTAATTAGTTACAGGTTACCGAACTTTAAGTTCGGTTACCTATGTTTAAATTGCAGGTTGCCAAAAAACACCATGTATTCAAAATTTCTTCCATATAAAAATGAAAACACAAACCAATTATAATTAAAATCAAAAACAAGGTTCTAAAACAAATATAAAAGTTGTTATACATACCAAACTACAAAATCCTTAACTAATTGTTTAAAACACACAAACATACGAAATTAAACCATACGAAATCACTAACGACCACCACGACGACCCCTTTTACCACCTCCTTGTTTACCACGAGTTTTAGGTTGAACTTCCTCATCACTTGGGGTTTCATATACTAGACCGGTTTCCTCCACAGCGCGACTTGAACATTCTCCTTGTTGTCGACCCCTCTTCAATTGCTTAGACCTACTTGGCTCCTTCATTCTTCTAGTTATAAGACTATCCCACTCGTCGTAGTAGTAGGTTTGTTCCTTAGTCGACATCGACTCTCCACTGCGGATTTTAGCCATTAATTTCTTCAACAATTTCGTACCCTTCTTCACCTGATTCCAATTTAAAGCATAAGTAAATATATTTTCAATACTTTCAAACAACAAGGAAGTATAAGAGAAGTCATTTTCTTACCACATTATCCCATAACCTTTTTTTTTCTTCTCCACAAATAGGCATCTCCTTCTGAGCTCTCTTAGTCTCCCTCTCCTTTGTCTTCCCCTTCGCCTTATCAGTCTTAGCTTGTTGTTCTCTATTTATCACAAAAGGATGACTAATTTCTTGATAAAACACCGTATAATCTTCATCACATGCATTTACATCTCCATCACAAGGTACACAATCACCTAAAGGTAGGTAGTAGTCACGAAGTGCATTCCAATGTCCTACCATAGGAGTTGGTTCATGTTTTGGAACAAAATATTTCTCGGTGTTCTTTGTTCCTTTAACCACCAAATTGAAATTTTCATTCTCCACGTCGGGATCCATTTGAACACAACCAAGTTGTCTTAGTATTCTCCTTGGATTATATATTGCGTATCCATTAGGATACCAAATTGGTCCATAGTAAGCTGACACAGTAGAGTAACCATTCAAATCTTCTTCATATATAGAGACATCATTGGGTACGGCGTATGGGTGAAATACCACATCGTTCACCGTAAGTTTATCCAATTTCTCCCTCAACGAAGTCAACTGCTCTTCTTTAGACTTCTTTTGTGCGTCCAAAAACAACCATTTTCCCGCTGTAGGTTCGTCATAGGGATAAGCTATCTTTTCCCTAGCCAATCCCAATGAAGGGAAGTGGTCATAAATCCAAACCTATGCGAAAATACGAAAATATTAATCCATATACATGAAAATTGATTTGGAAGCATAAAATTTAGGAGAATAATTTGCTAACTAACAATGTAAAAGGTCACCTGAATAAGAGTTAAGTAACCTCCAATTTAAGTTGTCTTAATCCTCGACCCTTTGCTCATCTCTCCTAGAACAAAAGCAAGAACCCCAGTGGCCCAAGAGTAATTGTTAATCTCATCGAGATTCTCCAAAAGCTGTAGATAATGTGCATCCACCCTATTTCCAGAAGTGTCGGGGAAAATGACGGTTCCTAGCTGATATAACCAATAAGCGGTGACATGATGCCTAAGGGTCTCCTGGTCCATCACTAAATTTCCTTTCTCCACCTTCTTTCTTGTCCCTCCAAATGCTTCCTTCAACTTTACCAACTTGAATTTCTTCAACCTCTTCTTAAAGACTCCATTTGTCTCTCTTGTATTAAACTCATCGCCACGTTTAGGGGACCTCACAGAATGTCTAAACTCACATTGAGCCTTTCTTGCATCCCATCCTAGACATTTTAGAGCCAATTCTTCAAGAGCTTAATAATGCATCGAGAGGTTGTAGCCTTCTCGAAGACATTTACCTTCTACTGGTAAGCCGGTTATTCTCTAGCAATCATCGGGAGTAATTCCCATCTCACCAAATGGAAGATGCATTGTATATGTCTCGGGATAATACCTCTCGAGAAATGCGGATACGGCAACAACGTCAAAATCCACATGTGCATACTCAATAGATCTCCATAACACACACTGTTTCACCTTTGCTTGAAAATCGTCACACTCTAAAGAAAGATCCCATTTGGACGCCTTTTGACGACGAATAAGACGAACTGTATCATTATGATCCTACGAAAATAACATAACACTATTTATACTTGACGAAACATGTCCCAAAAAAATATTCGTTTTGTTATTTAAGAATGAACTTAAAGAATACCTTTGTCGCATAGATCTTCGCAGCCCATGAGTGTTTGTAGCCAAACAATGTGGCCCCTCCATCATTTGGAGTACCATAAGTTGGGTTCACTGGTGCCAAACACAAATTATCAGTGGGAATGTGTGAGTATCTATCACAAGGCGGCTTCCGCTTCTTCTTCTCTTTAACAGGAACTATTTCCTCCACTTCCTCCTCTTCCTCCTCTTCCTCCACTTCCTCCTCTTCCTCCTCTCCCCCCTCTTCTTCCTCTTCATCCTCTCCCTCTTCTCCCTCTTCATCCTCTCCCTCTTCTTCCTCTTCATCCTCTCCCTCTTCTTCCTCATCCTTCTCTTCCTCTTGTCCTTCTCCTTCTTGGCCCTGTCCTTGTTCTTCTACCTCTACATTTTCAACATGTTCTCTTTCTTGTTCAACCTCTTCATTTACTTACTCTTCTTCATCATCATTCTCTTGGTTCACTTCCTGTAACGATCCCCCTCCATGTTTTGCATTTTTAGTACCACGGTTTCGGAAATCCAAGTGTATCCTACCGCGAGGGGTTGGAGTTCTCAAATCTTCGGCTACGTAGGGATTAGATTTTTTCCTTTTGTTCCTAACGAATGAAAACCACATTATTAGCTAAACAGAATATTGTCTTATCAAATATGGGATTACATCAAACACAAAATGTTAACAGACTAAAGTTCGGTTATCTGGTATAAGTTGCGAGGTAACCGAACAACAAGTTTGTATGTGACAGATCAAAGTTCGGTTACCACATAGAAAGTGCGAGGTAACCGAACTATATTTTATCAAAGTTCGGTTACCTATATATTTAGCGAGGTAACCGAACTCATATTTTTCATATAAAGAAGGAGTTCGGTTACGTTATTTTTTGCGAGCTTACCGAACTTCATAGTTCGGTTACCTTAAAATTACTAATTGGCAAAACTGCCGAACTGTTCTTCATATTGAAAGTTCGGTTACCTATTTAAATTTATCGAGGTAATCGAACTCAAATTTTACATATAAAGAAGGAGTTCGGTTACGTATTTTTCTTTACGAGTACCTTAAAATTACTAAGTCGCCGAACTGTTCTTAATATTCAAAGTTCGGTTACCAAATTCTAGGGTTTTAAAAAATTTTCCTAGCCGAAATCTCTACTGTAACTTTCATATTCTGTGGTTTTTGATGATTTTTTCAACAAAAAACGATTCAAAGGAATGGGTATGAAGGAAATTACCTGCGGATTTTCATTTTGATAGAATCAGACTCCTTGGTTGATGTTAGATGCTTCAATTCTTCTCCCAACTTTGCTTGAAGTTGTTTATCAACTTGAAATTGATTAGGGAGATTCGCTAGGCTAGCGAGTCCCGGACTGAATCCTGGAATTCTTGGTGTCTGCTTAGAACGCATTGTTTAAAAAGATTGATTAATCGACGATGAATTTTTTCGAATCGACGATGTATACGAAGACGAGGAAAAGAAGAAGAAGAAGAGGCAGATGAAGAAGAAGAAGACAATAGATGAAGAAGAAGGTTTAGAAACTTAATTTAGATTTTAATTTGGGAGTTAGATTAGTGGGTAGTGGTTAAATTAGTGGGTTATTAGGATTAGTTATAACCTTAATTAGGATAAGGGCAGATTAGTCTTCCCAAATCTTTTAGTACACCCCTTATAATTTAGGATGGACATTTGAATCAAAGAGTAGTCCCCCTCCAATTTGAGTAGTCCCTGAAAGTCGGTTCATATAAATGAACAACGACTAGGAATTAAAAGGAGGCCGTCTGGAGTTTTGTTTTGGGGGGTACTACTTTGGAGGCGACAGTCGGCAACACAGCCGCAAGCAAGAGAATAACAGGGAAGTGCAGCCGCGGAGGTGTTTTTAGAGCATAAGAGCAAGAGACGAGAAAGACAACATCGATTTAATCTTTTCTCTCTTGATTATTATTTTCATGGGTTTTAAGAAACCCATAATTATATCTTGCTAGTTTTCTATTCGGTAACTAGGGTTTTTATGGTTAAAACTACATGGGTATTAGGATACATTATTGTTTATATAGCAATGGACCATTATGATTTGAATAGACTAATTATTGAATAATTATTTATTGATTAATCACAAAACAAGTTGTTGCTTCACCGGTTTTAAAAACCTTTATGCGTAAATGATAGTCTTACAAATATTTTTGGTCTTATTATTTGATGGTCCGCAATTTGTTAAATTCTTTGATAGTGCATGGTTGGATTTATTCTTTTGATGTGCCATGCTTAGGATATACCAGTGATATTTGCGATTCTAATACATATAATATGTGATGTCGATAGAACGAACAATAAATAAATATTCATGAATTATGTTTCATTTCATCAATTGAATAAAAATAATGGTGGATACTATAAACCTTGGTTACCGACTTTTCCTTGGATTCATTCTATTAGTTTATTCTATTTTCTTTGTTTTTATTCTTTTCAAAAATCAGAAATTCATATCTTGATTGGTTAGTCAATTAGGAATATTAGTTCGATATTTCCACCGCTCCTTATGGGAACGACCCGTACTTGCCTTTGTCTACTAGTTAGACACAGTGCGATTGCGGTTATTACATATAGGCATTCCCGAAAGCCTACCAGTGTGGGGATTAGATTTCCTAGTTGCTAGAGTTCTCCTTTATATAGTTTTCAAATCAGGATTTGCAATCTAAGTTACCTTGGTAACAAAGCATTCAATATTCACCGTTAGATGAAAACATGGTTAGATTCAAGCTAATATCTTTCAACTGTTAGATCGAATTTAGCTTGTTATACACAAATGAAATGTACCCTCATTTAGGTTTATGGAACCGTACCTAAACGTGTACACCATGTTGGCTCAACCGTAGTTAACCGAGGTTAGCTATATGAACACTCTCATATCAACCATATTCATTTTAACCATAACTAGTTCAAATGACTCAAATGAAACTAGTTAAAGAGTTGTTCAATTGCTATATTCTCATAGAAGTATACAAGAACACAATCGAAGAAAAATTGGTTTGATTCACTCGAATCAATTCATGAACATTATAGCCATGGTTTGCAAAGAATGCATTCCTTAATATATATATGTATTAGTTCATGAACAAACAAATTCTAGAACTTTAACCACTCAAGTATGCAAATGGGTATGCATACTTAAGTAGCCGGTCTGAGTTTGGGTTCGACGGTATGCGAACGGGCATGCATACTTAAGTACACTTCCAAAACCCAGCAGAAATTCCCGGACCTATACCTTACGCAAGTATGCGTACCAGTATGTGTACTTGGTACACGGAATTTCAAAACTACAAGTATGCATACTTTAGTTCCGGTCATGGATCACATACATGCAAGAATGCACACTATGTTTATAATCCAATGATGGTTAAGTATTCTAAACTCTATTTCAATAATTGAAACTTTCTTAGAGGATGACAATAACCGTTTTCACACACTATTAGCATCAAAGCAATTTTCAAGATATTGAAATAATCATAATGAAACATTCCAAGCCTACATCAAATGATTGTATCACACAAACCATGTAAGATGTTACTCGGCGATTTTCATATGATCATCTTTTGACTTTCGTCAAGAATATAAGATGAACTTGGTTGAAGCGAAATCTTACCAACACATATTCCGAGAAATATGTAAGCGAGTTAATCTCAACTCTAAATCTCAAATGTAAATAATCGAAAACCATAAACGACCTTTGTATCAATATAGGAAATAGAGTAGAAATAGACTTTCCAAGTGATAGATGAGTTTCAGTCTCTACATACCTTTTGTTGATGAAGTTCCACAAGCTCGCCTTAGTAGTTCTTCGTCTTCAATTGATGAACGCCGTGAAGTCTAATGCTCAACTACACAATCTATCCTAGTCCGGGACATCACTATAAGTAAACTAGAAATCAAGACTTATAGTTTTGATCACTAACATTGTCAAACAAGCTTGAGATATCAACGCTTGCGAGTTCGACCGAGCAATGCTCTAACAATCCCCCCCCTTTGTCAATTTTAGTGACAAAACTAACAATATATATGGATTACAGAATAAATAAACTTTGTAGCTTCTCATCCAAATGCTTGATCTCCTTGGTTCTTCAACGTTACTCGAAATATTCGTCGCTTCCAAGTATTCCAATGATTCCAAATGTGTTCAATTCCGCATCATTGTTGTTGAAGATCCGTAGCAATAACAATGAGAAAACAGTTGTTCTCAATCATTGTTATATAGTGTCATAGTATCATTATACATCATCAAAGTTCAATTGTATCACAACTTTGATAACAATAATATGGTAATGTGTATCACTCCCCCTTAGTCAATAATTCATCTTACAATGAAAACCACTCCCTCTTACATAATGATCCGTAAACCATATGTATTTGTAGTGTGAACTACACATTAATTCTCCTCCTTTTTGTCAATATATATTGGCAAAGGTACGAAAACTAGTGGGATCCTAATGAAATTTCCGTAGAGATACTTCATGACCAAAAGAGAACAACATATCAACTTGTTTAGATGCCATCAAATAGCCAAAACTGAATACATTCATCAAGGAGTTTATAAATATACAAGATAACCCCTACAATATTCCACAGCCGCACTCCCCATAAAGATTTGGCAATTAAGCACAAGTTCAATTAAGAACTCTCCCCCATAAAATGTCATTCCCGAAAGAATAACAAGAGCGACCTTACTTTGAAGAGAAAAGAAGGATTTCTTTGGACATTAGCAAATCACATGAAACATGAATTTGTATCCAAAAATCTCAATTGAATTAACCACAAAGATGTGGATCAGGGAAAGACCAATACTGCGGAATAAACAAAGATTCATTCTATTTTTCATCAATATTTGCACAATGTCATATAATAGACTTAATCTTTGTAAACAAAAGTTCATCCTTTCTTCCATCAATATTTGCATAATGACATAAAAGGATTAACTTTTGTAGTCTAAATTCCATTCTATCTTTTATCAATACTCATACCAACATATAATAGAGTTAACTTTTGAACAAATATGGGACAGTCAAGGTTCACGGACATAAACAACATATCCCATAACAATCTGCAATATATAAAACCATAAAGATTAATACTGTGAAAATCATCTTCCAAATCAACTTTAGAATTTAAACAAATAAATCTAAAAACATTGCAAGATGAAAAACGTTGGCAATAGCAATGTGCACTCACAATAATGGCTATTCCAAACCCTAGTTATCCTTCTTAAAAACACAAGAATAAATTCTCATAAGAAGTTTCCTAGATAATAATCAAAAAGAAAAAACATCCAAACAAAAACTTAGACATGATCAGTAACCAAGGAACGGACAAGGGCGAGTTCGTCAGATGCTTTCTTTAGCTCGTTTTTCAGAAACGCAAGGTTCTTTGATGCAATTTCAAGTTGTTCACAAACGACCTCAAAATCTTGAAGAAGATTTCCAACCAATTGAAGGGACATTTGAACTAGAAGATATTTTTCATGATCAATTGGTTGAAAGCAAACTATGGATATGGGTTCTTCGTGAAGTTCAGAAACTTTGGCATCATCAAACTTGTCTTCCTTATTGCATCCCTCCATTGTGTACAACAAAACACCAAGAGATGTCTTGACGTTATCGAACTAGTATACATATCAAAAGAGACCATTGATATATATATATAAGTGATTTTCACAAGGAAACCCCAAGGTTACATGTGACCATTTGATAACGGGTCGGTTGCACAAAATTCATGGTTATGAACCAAAAATAAAAAACCAGAAACCCAGAGGAGCACGTGTTTAGAAACATGTTTTGAAAACAAGTTTTGAACACAAGATATGAAACTTTGCCTCATGCACAGTGCAACACAAAGTTGAAAATCAACCGTCATTGAGGAAGAACAATCTAAAGATTTAATTAAGGTATCAGACGGACAAAGCACAACAACTGCCCGGAGCATGGAGAAACAAGATCAACACAAAAGTAAAACACAGACCATTAGTAAATAAAGAAACATCTTCTTGAGAGTTATGTGTATCATCTCATGGCCTTACAGAGGATACACATACAAGAAGATGGTCAGGTTGTAACAAGATGAGCATGAAGCTCATCAGAGGTATTGATATTTTCTTTTTCACTCCCTTGACATAAACTAGACGCCTTATGAGACTCTTCAAAAGAATTAACAAGTGAAGGACAGAAATTACCTGAACCGGCTGTTTTTCTCGCCTTCTTGATCTTGCGCTTGAGACTGTTGATACCGGTCTTGAGTTCCGAAATACGATTATTGATGTGAATATAATCAGGAACACTTGTTTTAGGAGCATGATCATCTTTGAATAAAAAATGAGAGTTTGAAGTTTTCTTCCTTCGAGACTTTTTTCTCTTTACAAGACTTCAAAGTCATCAGTCATCCATTGACTGAGGGATGAATTTCTAACTGAACATTAAGAAGCGGGTTTCATTGATTCTTTAGACATCCAGATAAGAATGTTATAAAGTTTTTCATTCCGTAAGCGAAGATGACATCTTCTTTCAATGTGACCCTTCTTTCCTCAATAATAGGAGTTGACAGTAATGTTTTTTACCGTTCTCAACTGAGCAGTCTTAGAGAGATGACACTTTTGGTCTCTAGAAACACCTGCTGCTAGAAAATATTTTTCACTTTTACTACAGGTAAAATTTTCATCTTGAAGAAGGCTCTTAGGTAGAACAAAATTGGTCTTACCAGTACTTGGAGCGTTTATACCTTTATAGCTCATACCACGTGTATCACGATGTTCTTTACATGCTCCTAGCATAGAAGACAATTTTGTAGTGCTAGAATTGAATCTTTTCAAACTTTCTTCCAAGGATTTAACCTTCTCAAAAGAAGCACTAAGATCAGTGAAAATTGTTTCTCACGAGTGAAAAAAATCTTTTCTCTATCATTTTTTTTTGTTTGTTGAGAGTCATA
Organism: Papaver atlanticum; assembly: GCA_023531105.1. NCBI lineage: Eukaryota > Viridiplantae > Streptophyta > Magnoliopsida > Ranunculales > Papaveraceae > Papaver > Papaver atlanticum. The sequence goes on from JAJJMB010014227.1 coordinate 31,346, forward strand.
CCTTGCTTCAGTTTCTGCAAGTCTTTCTTTCAACACAAAGAGATTTTGGCGAATTTCATCACATTCAGAATTTTTGAATGCGGATCTTCCTGTCGATCTTTAATAATAGATTCTAATAAACTGTAACCACAGTCATATCCCTTAAAGAGTTTTCTCATTTTCCTATTTTCAAGACAGAGTGGAGTTAGAAATTCAGCCAAGTAAGATGTTTACTTTTCTTTCTTTAGGAGATGAAAAAAAAGCTTGATGTACTGTGAGACTTCCTCATCAACATCTTGTCCCTCTTCTGAATCACTTTCATCAGACAGTTCATCCAACTGTTCATCTAGGCGTGCTTCCCAGTTATACACAGTTTTTGATGATGCAGAGGATAAGAGAGATTTCTCAGGGAAAATAAGGCTCTGGACCAAGTTAGAATGTTTCTGAACTAGTGATGCATTGTCTGTGATATTATCGTCCATATTAATCAGATTGCTACAAACACAGACTTATGAGGTCTTAAACGTGTTTGCCTTCTCTGATACCAATTGAAAAAGCGGGGGTACAACAACCACACCCAATATTTCGTTCGACAATCTGAATAGACAAACTCAAATATATTTTCAAGAGAATCAACTAGACAGTCAAACTCAATCTATAGAAAAGTATATTAAAGAGTTTTATATCTCTATCTCTTAATTCAATCCGCAATCAGCAAATAGGAATTTGCGAGCCCGATCGAATATAAGAGGAATAACTTAAAAGGTACCAAAGACCAATGTTCAAGGATCAATCAATTTCAATCAACAACCAAAGGTTGGATTTACCAATTGATCGATTCAACGCACAACCTGTGATATTTCTATTATATAACAAAATATAATGCGGAAAATAAATAACACAGACAAAAGAAGTTTTGTTAACGAGGAAACCGCAAATGAAGAAAAACCCCGTGACCTAGTCTAGCTTTGAACACCATACTGTATTAAGCCGCTAGAGACACTAGCCTACTACCAATGAACTTCGGACTGGACTGTAGTTGGACCCTAATCAATCTCACACTGATTCAAGGTACAGTTGCGCTCCTTACGTCTATGATCCCAGTAGGATACTACGCACTTGATTACCTTAGATGATCTCACCCATAACCAAGAGTTGCTACAACCCAAAGTCGAAGACTTGATAGACAAACCTTTCTCACACAAAAAAGTCTATTGGAATAGATAAATCTGTCTCTCACAGAAATACCTACGAGTTTTGTTCTGTCTTTTGATAAATCAAGGTGTACAGGAACTAATTGATAAACCAGACTTATATTCCCGAAAAACAGCCTAGTATTATCAATCACCTCACAATAATCTTAATCGTATGGTACCTAAACATGTACACCATGTTGGCTCAACCGTAGTTAACCGAGGTTAGCTATATGAACACTCTCATATCAACCATATTCATCTTAACCATAACTAGTTAAAGAGTTGTTCAATTGCTATATTCTCATAGAAGTATACAAGAACACAATCAAAGCAAAATTGGTTTGATTCACTCGAATAAATTCATGAACATTATAGCCACGGTTTGCAAAAAATACATTCCTTAATATATAAATGTATTAGTTCATGAACAAACTAATTCTAGAACTTTAACCACTCAAGTATGCAAACGGGTACGCATACTTAAGTAGCCGGTCTGAGTTTGGGTTCGCCGGTATGCGAACGGGTATGCATACTTAAGTACACTTCCAAAACCTAGCAGAAATTCCCGGACCTATACCTTACGAAAGTATGCGTATCGTTATGTATACTTGGTACACGGAATTTCACAACTACAAGTACGCATACGGGTATGCATACTTTAGTTCCGGTCATGGATCAAATACATGCACGAATGTACACTATGTTTATAATCCAATGATGGTTAAGTATTCTAAACTCTATTTCAATAATTGAAACTTTCTTATAGGATGACAATAGCCGTTTTCACACACTATTAGCATCAAAGCAATTTTTAAGATATTTAAATAATCATAACGAAATATTCCAAGCCTACATCAAATGATTGTATCACACAAACCATGTAAGATGTTACTCGGAGATTTTTACATGATCATCTTTTGACTTTCGTCAAGAATATAAGATGAACTTGGTTGAAGAGAAAGCTGACCAACATATATTCCGAGAAATATGTAAGCAAGTTAATCTCAGCTCGAAATCTCAAATGTGTATAATCGAAAACCATAAATGACCTTTGTCTCAATATTGGGGATAGAGTAGAAATAGACTTTCTAAGTGATAGATGAGTTTTAGTCTCCACATACCTTTGTTGATGAAATTCCATAAATCCGCCTTAGTAGTTCTTCGTCTTCAATTAATGAACGCCGTAAAGTCTAATGCTCAACTACACAATTTATCCTAGTCCGGGACATCACTATAAGTAGACTAGAAATCAAGACTTATAGTTTTGATCACTAACATTGATAAACAAGCTTGAGATAGCAACGCTTGTGAGTTCGACCGAACAATGCTCTAACACTAAGTAATCACCTTAGATGGTATGATCGATATTTTTAATTGGTGTGACCGATCCTAGTAATTGGTGTGACCGATCACAAAAGAATTGTGTAATCGATCCTTGTAATTGGCGTAACTGGTCCTAGTAATTGGTGTAACCGATCCTAGTGACTTGTGTAACCAATCCTAGTGATTTTATGGATATATTACCCTCAGATGTATGACTTAATATTCTTAATCTTCTCTCTTATAGTATGTTGGTTCTTAATTTCCATTTGTATTTTGGCTGTACTTTACACTACACCAAATTCAGGGATTAGTAACTAAAAGTCGTAACAGCTTATCCCTTGTTGCGAATTTTCAGTTGCAAAACTTTTGCAACAGTTTAAGACAGTTACAAAACTCGCAACTGTTTTAACCTGTTACGATTCGCAACTAAATTGAGTTGTACACGTGCGACTCGTGAGTGTGTCTTCACACACATTTAAGTTGACTCGATTTCAGCCCATTCAGATGTGAAACTGACTCGGGTTTATCCTATTATTATCATCGAACTCTATTCTCTCTCATTCTCATCTCTCTTTCTCCCTCGTTCTCATCTCTCATTCTTCTTTGTCATGTATGAAATTCGAAGATTTCAGAGATATCAAATCCCAAATCAAGCCAACCTTTTTATTTTACGCCTTAGGGTTTGAGGTTTACATACAAAAGTTGTTTTAGGGTTCAGTCTCTCTTATGTAGTCTCCAAAAAATATCAAGAGAAGCAGCACAAAGAAGAACAAAAGCCCTAAACTTCTCATTTCCTTGTAAGTATAATAAAGTATCTCGCTTGATTTCATCCTATGTTTGATTTTTGATTCTGGGTTTGTTTGAATCTGATTTGTGTGAAATCCCTAAATTTCTAGGGTTTTTGAGTTGAGAGATCGTGAAGAGGATAGACATTTTCCTCATCAAAGGGAAATGGAAATCAAATGGTTCAGTTCAGTAAAGAACCTAACAATCTCTGCAACGTTAACACCTTCAAACACTCTGGTAAGAAAAACAACATTTGGTCTTGTATTTTTGAGTTCTAATTTGGGTTTTGTTTCGATTCTGTTGTTTAGATTTTAGGGTTTTTGTTAATGATTTGTTGATGTTGGTGGTAATTTGGCGTATTGTAGGGTTAGCTACTGCAAAGACTATTTCAGTTCAAGCTGGAAAAGATTCAGGTGTTGTTCTGGCCACTATCAAGACTAACAAACAGAAGTACCCTTCAGCTTTGGTGCACAAAACTGTCATGAAGCTAGGAAACATACCTCGTCTTCTCGTATCACTGAAATTCAGGTTTAATAATCATAATTCCTCCACATATTTTTAACAATTCTAATCAAATAATTTGATTTCGTTTACTAATTCTAGTCGATTTTATGGTGTAAAGGCAAAACTTTCTGAGTATTAGAGCTTCTTGTGTTGCCCGGGGATGATGTTCCGCTGCTGCTCCTTGATATTGGAAAGTTCGTGTTTGATACTTAAATTTGTGATTTTATTAGTAGACAACTGAAGTTTGGAATTAGTTTTTGATTGTTTACTTTGTGTTTTGTTTTCAGATTGTGGCTCTGGACTAAGCGGAGAAACATTATCTGAGAGTGGAAACCAATGGATTGGTTCAGACATATCCGATTCAATGCTAAGTGAAACGGTCAGTTTTTTTTTGTGTAAATTTGATTTGCTTGTGCTAGATCTTCATTTGATTAATCTAAGTCTTGTTTTGATAATAGATGTTTCATTGGAGCGGGATGTAGAAGGTGATCTTTTGCTAAGCGATATGTGTCAGGTAATTCTTCTTGTTTATTTTCGACTCAAATTGCCATCTTGATGATTTGTGAGTCATAGTTTGCAATATTAAGGATTGGGTAGCTCAGGGCTGCAGATTGGACATAGGTGCCGAAACCTCAGTACAACCGGACTCTAGTTTTCTCAAAGTTCACAAATATTGTTCTGAGAAGCTATTATTGTACATTGTAGTTCTGGAACCAATGTTTTTTAAATATTTGTAGGATTCCTATTCATGTTTAGTAAATGAAAGTTGAAAGCATTTTTCTGTATTTGTGTATTTGTGTAGGATCTTCTAATATTTTGAAACTTACTTACTATACTTCCCAATACTTGGTAAGAATGGGTAGGTCATTCTAGAGCCACTAAGTATGTAATATTTGATTTATTGATATTTTCTGTCGCTAAGGCTAAGATTACTTATTTGCTTTTGTTGGAGCAGGAGGCTGAAGGGGAGTTTCCACTTGCTGCATTTTATGGAGGGTTAGCTTAAATTCATAGTCTTTTTAGTTGTTTGTTAATTTTTTATTGTGGCCTTTGATGTCTTTCTGTTGGTCTTGTTTGTGCAGGGAGGACATTTCTAGATACAAAGACCTTGACTGTAGAAAAAGAAGATAAAAAACAATCAATATTTACGGGTCTACACAAATTAAAAGGTATCATATACAAAGAAAATTATGTTGTGCATGCCATAAATAGGAAGTCGAGCAAAAGGTGAATAGAATCCAAGTGGCAAGATTCTCTTCATAATACTGTACGTTTCTTTCCAGTTTGTAGTTTTAGTATTTTTAGAAGAATTTAGGTTCCTGAATAAAGTTTTCTGAATCAACTGAGGTTTGTAGGAAACCACCAGCATTGTTCCACAACACTGGAAACCAAACAATGGTCTTCTTATGACCCATGATATCTCAGTAGTCAGGTCTCAACCTTGAAGAAGCAGTTCCATGCATAGCTCTCTCAATGAATGATACATATGTAATGTCTACAACCGGTGGAAAGATATCATTATTTAACATGATGACTTACAAGGTGAGTGGAAAATTCGTGCACTGATGGACAATTTTTTGATCATGTTCTCATTCCAAACTTTTCCAAAACTAATGAAATCATTAAACATATAGGTAATGACAACATTTGTGCCACCTCCACCAGCTTCAACATACGTAGTGAAGTCATCCAATGTTGTTTTTGAGTATGTTGATGGTTTCAGGAGGCTTGATAGGCGATCTTCAAGAGATTCTACAAGGACTGATTCATTTCCTTGTCAGGCTTCTCCCTAAATCTAAGGTAATGATAATCCTCTTTGTGTGCTTAGTAATTCTGGTCATATTGGTTCCTGGGTTCATGATGAGATTGGCACACATGGTTGGCCTTTTCAACCACTACTCCTTTGCAGGGTACAATCTAACTAATCGGTTAGCACTTTGCCTCTTTAACAATTGCAGCAATAGCAACTTGTATTACAGTAAACGACAATTAATTTCCTAGTACCTACCACAACAACATATTTTAATGCTTTGCCACAACAGCAACAACAAATTATAGTGCTGCAAAGCATATTCTAATACCACAGCATCGGTAAGCCTTGACATGTTATGAGATTTTTCTTAATTCGTTCTACATTAAGGAAAATCCTCAAGATAAAAATGAAGTTGAAATTTGCGAAATTTTGGTTCACTTTTGTATGAGATTGATTATGAGTTCTGACATACTATCGAACTACTTCTTTTTTTGTAGATATCTGGTCACATCATCAGCTAACTGAACAGGCTTTATGTATTTGGATTTCAATGTGAGAGTTCTTTTTTCTTTAAATAACTTTGTAAGATCACCTTGGTGTGTGATATTGAATTTATAGATATATCCAAATGACAATCCTTCATATGATTTTTGTTATGTCTTACTTTTTGTGTATATGGATGGAGTTCATCATGGTTTTGTTGGATTAATTTGAGTTCTCAATGAACGGGATGCCTGATTTTGTTTTAGGGAAATGTTGCTGGTCAAAACCTGTTTTGGTTACAAAAAAAATTCGCAACTGTTTCGAACTGTTGTGTCTAATTTTGCAACTGTTTATAACTGTTGCGAGATTTTGACGTTGCAACAGTAGATACTGTTGCGAACGAAAATTCGCAACGGCGGCAAATCCGTTGCTAAAAATTGCAACATCGACTTTCGTAGGGAACTGTGGCAACCCCACTTTGCAACTGCCACATACTGTTGCTAATCACTAAATTTGGTGTAGTGTTAGGCTTTGAAAGAGTAAAATGAGTATCGTTAAATACTTGTTTTACATTTAAGCTATTGGAACTGATCAACTCCGTTTAGTACTGCTATTAGCAACAACTGTTGACAGTGGGAAATTAGATAAAGTAAACTAGTGAACTTGGTTTGAAGAACATTTTAATTACTAATTTAAAGATGTACACTAGTGAACTGCTATTAGCACCAGTTTGAAGATGTACACTTTAATTACTATGTGAACTTGGTTGCATGACTAATTTCTTGGCACATAACCAAACCCTTTCTATACACCTAGTCATTTTTCATTTTTAACTATGAGCAAGTCCTTTAACTATTCTAAGTAATTGTAGAGTTGCTTTTCTTTTGTACTTCATTGTGATAAATTAGATAAAGTAAAAGGATGCTCATTTTGATAGTGACCTATTCATACTGGACAAGTGCTGATGATACTTGCTGTTTATTTTCTTTTAGATCATTACTCGGCCATTTTCCTTAAATTAGTGAACATTTTAATATGGGGAAAGGTTTATCTAAAATAAATGCTAAGTTAATGGTAAATTTGGGGGATTCGTTGGTTTCATTGCATTTTTGGTGATCCATGTTGCGCGAGCCATTCCTATAGTATCACGTTTTAGACTTCAAGAAGTCGGTGCTAATGAAACAGAATTGCACATGGACATAAGATGTTTGGTGATGCATGATTACTTTCAATGCTCTGTTTAGAATTCGGCAACAAGATAGAATAGGACCTTAACTACTCTTGTGGTTTGGCTGAGCTTTGAGTTAGATTTAACTACGTTCTTGTTGTTTAAATAATATGCATGGATTTTGTGGATTCTGCGGTTCCTTATGATACTGTTGGTGACTTTATGAAATACTGCTGGTGGGAGGAGTTGGAGATAGTTGTTGTTACGCAATTCATACTATCTAATCAAATATAGATGAACTATGGTCGTGCTTGATCCCTTCGAGCAACGGAGAGGGTACGTAGGCAGCCGCTATGCGGTTCAGCACAACTCTGCAAGGTTGTTCATATCGTCTGAAAACTCCGCAAGGTTGTTCATATCGTCTGAAAAGGGTTGGTTGCTGCTTTGCAGCTCATACCATCTATTCCGAGATGATTGCAACACTGACATTGGCAACTGGCCAAATTTTATCATCGGCAACTGGCCATCCTTTAACATTGGCAACTGGCCAATGTTTATAATCGGCAACTGGCCGATAGTGGGTTGGCAACTGGCCATCCTTTATCATCGGCAACTGGCCGATAGTGGGTTGGCAACTGGCCACCCTTTAACCTTGGCAACTGGCCATATAAATTGTTAGAATCGGCAACTGGCCATATATTATTGGAGTTGGCAACTGACCATCTTCCGTTTTGGCAACTGGCCATATAAATTGTTATTAGAATCGGCAACTGGCCGTATATTATTGGAGTTGGCAACTTGCCATCTTCCATTTTGGCAATTGGCCATATTAATTGTTAGAATTGGCAACTGGTCATATAAGTCTATTATTTTTTGCAACTGGCCATTTTCCATTTTTGCAATTGCCCATATTAATTGTTAGAATTGGAAACTGGCCATATAAGTCTATTATTTTTGGCAACTGGTCATCCCTCATAATTGGAGAATAACTGCTAAGTGTGCTTGCTTATAATGCAGTTTGACTAATTCGAATTCGAGTTGCTCAGAAGAATTTGAAGGTCCGGTTACTTGAGTGGCGTATCGGAGAGTCGGAGTTTGCTAAGTGGGTCGAAACCCGGTTCGCTGGAAGTCCATATTTTCTGATCCGCCACATAACCGATCCTGGTAACTGATGCAACCGGTCCCAGTAGCCATATTAAGGTAAAACTGATCCTTGTGTTTGGTAAAACCGTAAACCCATGATTAGTGATTTGATATTTGATCAATCACATAGTTGTCTTGGAATACAGATGAACCAATTCTAAACTTGTTTGGAAGTGTGGTATAGTCGATTCCAAGATTGTAAATATGAAAGAGAATTTACAAAGAAAAGATGTCGACATACTTTGAACATGATCAATAACTCTTATCTTTTATTGTTCAAAGATATTCCTTAATAACTCAAGGAGATCCCGGACCGAAATAAATTAAGAATCTTTTAATTAAGGTTATTAGTTTTATATGCATTTAATTACCAGCAATTAAATGCATATCTCTGGAAAATAAAAATTGGTAATGTGCATTTAGTAATTGGATATTTTCTAGTGAGATTTCGGAAATATTGGACAAAGCATTTCCATGAATTATGAAAACCGATTTGGGCATTTATTGCATATCTTGAGAATATTCGGTTTTGGAAATTCCTTGGTGTCCAAAAACATCCTTGGTCTATAAATACCCAAGTTTGCATTTCGAGCAAACTATCCTAAGAGCCAGGAAAACTTCATCTTTTTATTGTTTCTGGTGGAGCCGTCTATTCGGAGAGGAAAGTACCCTAATTAGGCGAAATCTCTTACGACCGCTCGTTTAAAGACTTCTGTGGGATCAAGAAGCGATCTACGAGTACCGTTGGTGGGAAAATGGATAATTTTAGTTTTCGATTGATTTGATTGACTAACGGTTGTTGAACTTTGATTGCACCTAGTTTGTTTATTCTTGAGAATCTTCTCTTCTGATATAAGATTCACTCAAACTAGATCGAAGTATCGACGGGATCTTTAGAAATATTTGTAGATCTAAAGACGTCTTGTGATAATTCATTGTTAACAGACTCCGTTTTGTGCGTGATTGATCACAAGATATTCAAGTGGTGTTGTGCAGGTGTTTATTGAAGATTAAAGAAGATTTGAAGACAAAGAAGATTTCTTATTTTGTTTCTATATCTTTGGGTGTGCACAAACCTAGGTCGGTTGGGATCCAACTAGAATCAAATTTATTCGATTGATTAGTTATGTAAGATCGGCATCACCTTATAGTTTCTTGTTTGATTTTATATTGATTGGTTGCAAATCTAAACTCTACTACTTCGGTAGTTGTTGGATAGATTGATCTAACCAGGCAAAGAAGTTTATTGGTTAAATGGAAGAGCCTTTGCATATGACTTGAGATATCTTCATCTGAAAGAATCAAGAGAGTTGTTACCAAACATATTTTTTGTTCCTTTACTATTTGGAATACGATCCAAAGGAATTGTTCCAGTGCGTGCACTTATTGAATGTCGGAAGCGCAGGGATACTGAAGAAACTAGGTGAACTATAGTTTTAGTTGCTTGGTCTCAACTATATGAAGTTTGTTAGATTTTGTATAGCGGCTTAATTCTGAGAGTATTCAATTCTGGACTAGGCCCCGAGGTTTTTCTGCATTTGCGGTTTCCTCGTTAACAAAATCTTGTTATGTCATTTACTTTTGTTTTCCACAATTATAATTGTTATTATTATAATTTAAAGTAAATCACATAAATATTAACTCTGTATTACTTGATAGTGATCCTATAGAGTTTGGTTAAGTCCGAACCTATTATCAAGTATTCACACATTGATTGTTGTATTGTCTCGATATCGTATCCATAGACGATCACACAAAGTGTGAATACCGATTTGTAGTGTTGTCTCGACTTCGTCCGCATAGACAATCACTTTCGGTAAGAGGACTTATAGGTGGATAAATTAAAGATTGTGGTGTATTTGGGTACCCTCGTCTTTTCACGGAGGATCAAACAGGCATAGGGGAATATATATATTTGGAAACCGTTAGTTTGACAGATGTTAATTGTTAGTTTCAATCGTGGTTTAATGTAATTGCACTTTTGTTTGATAAATAATAATCTTCTTTTAAAGTTTTATACTTAAGTTAAAATTGAGAAACTTTTAAAGTTTTATACTTAAGTTAAAATTGAGAACTTAAAACATATAAATTAGATTAAATTTGGGAAACACTTTTAAGATTTTATAACAACTTTCTTATCGGAACTCCTTTCTATTGTCACGAAGCCACTCTGCACGACACCTTTGATCAATGTCTAGCAGGGTTTCACTACTTCTCATGTTTCGAGCTGCTTCCCTTATCAAAGAAATATACTTGTTAACATTCTTAGAAATTATGGAGAACCGAGCACTCAACAACATCGAATCACGATTGTTGAGGTTCGTTGTTTCTTCTTCAAAAAAATTTAAAACGTGTCCCCAAAACGGAATGGCATGTAATGCACCATTAACAAATTGGATGATTAGAGAACAATATGTGTATAAAGTTTATATCTCTTTTGTCTTCACAATCAGAAAGTCAACAAAATAAAGTACGGATCCTGATTGTATAGAAGAGTACTACAACGATCTCAAAATAAGTATCCAAGATCATTTTAGTCGTATCTAGATAATCGAATTTGAATTCTGCCGAGTATTAAACTTATTATCCATCTTTCAAGATACGAACTCTGCGAGAACGAGTCTCGTAATTGATCACAATTAATATGGACTTATCTACTAGAATTGATTACGTACTACTTGTGATATTCATATTATAAATATAAATAATATAAAGACGAAAGGAAAAAACACAAGTCACCAAATAATTTGTTAACGAGGAAAACTCCACCTGTAGAAAAAAAAAACGGACCTCGTCCATATTTGAACATTGAACTGTATTAGGACGCTACAGACACTAGTGTATTGAATTCACCCTCCAAGTAATTCATCTGCAGTCGTTCTCCTTACGTCTCTTGAACCTTGCAAGGCTCAACGCAATTGATTCCCTTAGATGACGTCATTTACAGCCTAAGAGTTGCTTCAGCCTAAGTAAAGACTTTTGATACCAATCTGCCTCTAACAGATAAGCCTATTTGATTTCCCTTTAGATCAATAGATCGAGGCTTGGAAATCTGTTTGTGATAAACCAAGCTAGCAAACCGCATAAATTCGGAACACTTAGACTTAGTTAGCTCAGAAGCCTGGATTATTAACCACCTCTCAAGAGAAATCTTAAACTCATCAATAAAGAAGAGTTTTAGATATATATCTTGAGGAATCACAAAGTCTAATACGAAAAGAACTTTGCGATTTCTATCTATCTATCTCATTCCTAAAAGAATAACATAAACGAACTATTAAGGTAAAGATAGTCGGACCTGGCTTCATGAATCCCTGAGTAAAGTCTTTAAGTCGTAAACCTATTTATGTTTCTCAGAGGAAACCTGGGTTCATAGAGGATGACTTTAGCAAACAACTAGAACACAGAAGTATCAGGGATTTTATTTCCTAGTTGTTTGGGTCTCCCTATTCATAGGCTTTCAAGATCAGGGTTACCTGGAATTCAAAATAAGATAACTTGAGATTGAAGCAAATACTTTCTGATCAGTTTAATGAAACTGTTGTTAGGAGTTCATGTAAGCATACGAGAAGTTTGTATTGAAATTAAATAGAAGAATATACATTATGGTCTGGGTACCAGAACCGTGTATAATGATAGTTCATGGAAAGTACGCTTTTACAACTAGAAACATTCCTATTTCTTGGGCAATTTCCAAATGATCCACAAATATAGTTCTTGAACGATAAAAAAAATTCGAACTATAAGATTGTTAAGGACCTATATGGACATCCATTGCTTGAATCATATTTCAAGATGTTTAACAAAACAACTTGTCTCAGAACTTCTTCTTTGCAATATTTACTAAAAGTCATACAATGTAGTCTCATACAAATAGAATGGTAATTCTTGTGAGTAAATATAATGGTTTAGTCTTCACATACTTCTTTGTTGATGAAGTTCTCCAAATGTCTTGTTTGATCTTCAGTCTTCAATCTTCGAGGGTTATTCAGTGATGCCTGACACTCAACTACCTTACTCTAATCCTAGTCCGAGGATTGACTTTAGTAGACAAATGAAGATATAGTTTTGTGCATCTAACAATATTGACAACAATCTTGACATATCAACTTGCGAGTTCGACCGATCAATGCTCTAACACTATGACCATATCCATATTATATGGATTTACCAATATTGTAATCATGGATGCTAACGCCTCTAAATAGTCTTTAATAAATATTTAATTTACTATCTTTTTTATTTATATTATTATTTTTAAAATTTGGTTCCCACTTTTCCAATTTTATTAATTGTTAGGGCACTACTCCGTCGAACTCGCAATTTTTTCCGTCTCAAGCTTGTTGTCAATGTTATGTACAAAATTATATCTTGATTTCTAGTCTACTAAAGTCAGGTTTTGGAGTAGGATTAGAGTATATTATATGAGTATCAAATGTCACGAAATAACCCTGTAAGATTGAAAACTGAAGAACAAATGAAGACATTTGTGAGAACTTCATCAATAAAGAGGTATGTGAAGACTTAACCGTCTTATTTACCCACAGAATCTACCATTCTATCTAATGAGACTATGTCGTATAATTTAGTAGATTTAATATTACAAAGAAGAAATTTTGAGTCATGCTTGTCTCGATATATCTCTCAAAATATGATTCAAGCAATGGATGTTCTTAGATCCTTAACAATCTTGGTTAGAAATAATTAATAATTGTTCAGGAACTATTTTTGTTTCAAGTTGATTATTTGGAAATTGCCCAAACAATGATATTTATTGTCTATGGATATTGGGGAATATTTTAAATCCTTTAAAGAGAGTTTTCCGAACATCCGAATTCCACGAACATGTTAGGTACGCATACCTAATACGCACACCCTATTAATTTGAGTTCGGGAATTAGAAGAGGTATGGTTTTGAGTTTGAGAATTGAGAGAGGTACACATACCCAGTACACTTACCCTTGGGATCTGAGTTTGCGAACTGGCTAAGGTACACATACCTGGTACGTGTACCCTTGGTGCCTGATTTCGTGAATTGTCCATAGGTATGTACCAGGTAACATACCTATACAGTTCTGAATTAAGCAAAAGCTCACGAACTATGTTTAGCCTTGCTGCAACTCTCGTAAACACTTATAAGATAACCTTTTTTTCACAAAAAAACTCTCGAGCTTGTGGATTATGGTTCAAGTTTTGAGTATTATTGAACATCACTTATGCTTGTAAGTTCAATAGGCATACTTGGAAATATGAACCATCATTGTGCACGGTTCCATAAATCTGAATCATAATGCATATCCATTATCTATGTAATTTCAAGGCGGATATCTCATACGTTTATATGGATTCCTAATAAGAATTTCATCTAAACTGAGAAAGTGTTTGCTTCGATCTCAAGTTATCTTAGCTTAAATTAAAAGCTACCAAGAGCCTTGAAAATATATAAATAAAGAGACTCTTGCAACAAGATTTCTGAATCCCTAGCACTTTTGTGTCCTAGTTTTAAATTAAAGTCGTCCTCTATAACTTAGGTTTCCTCTGTGAAATATAATTAGGTTACGATTGTGAAGGCTTTACTTAGGGATTCACGAAATCCGGTGAAACTACATTTTACCTGATAGTTCATGTATTCATATCTTGTGTTTATTGATCTTTGAGGTTCTACTAATATCAGATCAGGAAAGAGATAGATAGAAATCATAAAATTCTCTTCATCTCAGACTTTGTGATTCCTCAAAATAGATATCTAAACTCTTCTTTGATTTGTTTGGATTATTCTTGAGAGGTGGTTAGAAATCCAGGCTTCTCATCTAACTAAGTGTAAGTGTTTCAGATTCGTGAGGTTTGCTGGATTTTGTCTATTGCAAACAAATTTCCAAACCTAGATTTAAAAATCAAAAGAGAAATCAAATAGGCTTATCTGTTAGAGGCGGATTGGTATCAAAAGTCTTCACTGAGGTTGGAGGAACTCTTAAGCAGTAAAGAACGTCAAGAATCTTGCGAGGTTCAACAGACGTAAGAAACACGACAAAGGGTTAACTCGGTTTCAACTACATTCCAGTTCGAAATCTGATAGTAGGCTAGTGTATGTAGCGGTTTAATACAGTATAATGTTCAAAGCTATACGATATCTCTGGGTTTTCATGTAGGTGCAATTTTCGTCGTTAATAAAACTTCCGGTGTCTTTGTATTATTATTTTTGCACATTTATATTTTTTTATCTTTATAATAGGAATAACACAAGTAGTATGTAATCAATCTAGATAATTTAACTCCTTATTAATTGAGATAAAAAACAAGACATGTTCTTGTTAAATTTATATCTTGAAAGATAGATTGTAAGTTTCATACTTGTTAGAATTTAAACCCTCTTGATTTGGAAATGACTAGATTGATCTTGGATATTGATTTTTGAGATCATCCAAGAACTCTTCTAAACAATCAGGTTCATAGGTTTCTTGTCTAAACAATTATGGAAAGAGAAACAGAAAAACTCTACATACATATTGTTAAAGGGTCTTTGCTTTAGACCTACTTGCAATTGTATTGGGTTTTCTCCATACATGTTGTTGAACGAAAAATTTGGTGGTGTGTCCTCTCATTTTTATTAATTTATTTTTTTAGAATCAAAATCGATCCACTGACCTCAACTATGAAAATCTAATTTTGTTGTTAACTGGGCTAACCACGTAGGGTATAAGATGCAATATTACTTGAGTGTTGTTTATCGCATATATGTTTTCTTTTGAACCGTATTTTGAGGCATACTCAAACCTTAATGGCCATGCAAAGTGATTATCCTAGCTAAGGTAGCGTGATAAGGGATGTCCTAGAGTAGATACATTAGTTACCCTTCATTAGTTTATTTATTTCCTTATTTATTTTATTTTTTATATATATTTTTTTGTATTTTTTTCTCTAAATTTTAAGTTTTTTTTTCCCTTTCATTCGCTCTTCTATACCCCAGAGAAATGCTAACCCTAATTCAATTTTCATCATCTTCGACTAAATGTAGGTACTAATCGTTCTTTTAATACCTGAATCAGTATAGAAGGAGTTGATCATTAGGTAGATACAAAACTGAGTGAAGTTGAAGAGCGAGAACTAAATCCTCATTGCAAGGAAATGTACAACACAAAGTATTTCCCACAAATACATGTCTTCTTTTCTAGTGTTTGATTGATAGATTAGTATCAAAACTCTTCAGTTGCTTGATTAGATTAATTACTAGATTCAACTTCGTTAGGTTAGACTATGAAGTCTAGATGAGACACACAAGTACTACACTGAAGACCTGAAGAATCCAAAGACATATCAACATCAGGGAAGACATCATCCTTCCACTTGAGGTTAGTGATACTGACTTGTCTTGTTTCCATTCCTATCGTTTATTTCAAGTCATTTAAGATTGAAAACATAACATGCGAGGTTATGTTTAATACTCTAGTATTAGACTTGGTCATTTTATTATGATCAAAGTGTCAAGGAAGAATATTTAATTACGAAGTATAATGTTTATCTTTTGATTGTGTATTGGATATAGGTGTGACTCGTTATCAACATAATCTATGTAACTCGTTACTTGATTGTGTATTGGATATAGGTGTGATTTCATCTTAGGAAACTATGTTTGATTACTTATGTTTAAAGGAAGTACATATATGAAAATTGTTTGGTAATTGAAAAGAAATCAATAGGCGTTTTGGTCCGGTTTTCATTGAAGATCAATTGGATGACCAATTTGAACCTAGGTGAGAACTTTGGTAGAACTGATCTTTACTTATGTTGAGAGTTATGGTAGAACCGATCCTTACCTAGTTTGGGATACACGATTGAACCGATCCTAACTTTTTTAGGGACTTGGGAGTCTTGGTAGAACCGTTCCTTACCTATATTGGGATACATGGTAGAACCGATCCTAGCTATTGTTGGGAGTCTTGGTAGAACCCATCCTTACCTATATTGGGAGTCATGGTAGAAACGATCCTTACTAGAGTTTGGAATTAGAGTTTTCTAAATAGAATTTTTTTAAATGTCGACATAATTTGATCATGTGTATAATTTTTATCTTTTACTATTCAAAGATATTCCTTGATACGCAAGGTGATCCCAAACCGAAATATTAAGAATCTTTTAATTAAGATTTTTGATTATACGTTTTTGATTTTCCAGCAATCAAAACATATGTCTTGGAAAGTTCTATTAGTTAAGTGAAAAAACTAATATTAAATATTTTCTAAAGAGAGATTTCAGAATTACAGGTTGGATATTAGTTGGAAATATGGAAATCGAAATTAGGTACTTATTGCATATCTTGAGAATAATTTTCGGTTTTGGACTTTGCTTGTTGTCCAAACAACCTTGGTCTATGAATAGTTGAGTTTGCATTTCTTGCAAACTATCCTAAGAGCCAGAAAAACTTCATTCGTGTTATTTCTGGTGGAGCCGTCTATCCGAAGAGGAGAGTACCCTAATATTAGGTGAAATCTCTTGCGACCGCTCGTTTAAAGACTTCGGTGGGATCAAGAAGCTCTACGAGTACCGTTGGTGGGAAACTAGATAATTGCATTGTTATTTTAGTTTTCGATTATTGATTTAATTGACTAACGGTTGTTGAAACTTTGATTGCACCTAGTTTGATTATTATTGAGAGCCTTCTCTTCTGACATAAGGGTCACTCAAACTAGATGAAAGTATTGACGAGATCTTTAGAACTGTTTTTAGATCTAAAGATAACTTGTGATCATCCATTGTTAACAGACTCCATTCCGTGTGTGATCGATCATAAGTGGATTCAATTTTGTGTTGTGCAGGTACATAGAAGGCAATTGAAGATTTGAAAACAAGAAGATTTTTATTATGGTTTTTCATATCTCATGAATTGTGCACACATCTTGATCGGCTGGGATCCGACTTAGATCCGGTTTATCTTTGATAGATTTGATCATATAGTCGTATAGATCGGCAACTATCATTTGGTGGTATTCTTCAATATCGGAATCTGATAGTTGTGAATTGAAATCTAATTTGTTGATTTGGATCGATCTTACCCGACAAAGGGGTTTGCTAGTTTAAACGGAAGAGCCTTTGTCAAAACTCAACGAATCCTTTTCTAAAATATTATTGGAGTAGTTACCAAACAGCTTTGTTCCTTTACTGTTTGGAAGACGATCAAAAGGAGTTGAGTGCTTAAGACTTTACATCAAAAGGAGTTGAGTGCTTAAGACTTTACTAAGTAACTAGGGGTAGATTACTTGGTCTAAACTATACGAAGTTCACTTTGTTCTTTGTATAGCGGCTTAATTTTGAGAGTATTCAAAACTGGACCAGGTCCCGGTTTTTTTTTTTTTTTTTTTTTTTGCACTTACGGTTTCCTCGTTAACAAAATCTTGCTATGTTATTCACTTTACTTCCGCATTATAATTGTTTTATTATAATAAAGTAAATAACACTTGTACGCTAAATCCTAATCACTTGACATTGATCCTATAGTCAATCATATCTTATCAACAACAAACTTTAAGTTTGGCTTCACACAAAAATATAATAACTTTTGAGACATTTCAATTGAGGAATTTAAAATACTAGAATGAAAATTAGAAGGATTTTTAGTGGAGACAATTCAAAAAAAAGATTGAATTTTTTGTGAGTTGAGCCTTTGAAAGGATGTGTATATATTTTGTAGAATTTAAAAACTAGCCTTTGAAGTTCGACTGTTGTCGAAGAAGATTGAGACGAGTCTCCACCCAGCTTAAGACGACCGTCTCGATCTTCTATGATCGGATAAGAGTATCCTTTTTATAAATCGTGCAGTATTTTAGAAACTCACATTAAAAAAAACATCTTCAAGGATTGTTGTATGGACAAATTATATATGATTTGGCAACTTGAGTTTGAATGAAATTATCTATTTTTAGATACTTTTATCCAAACCCATGTCATCAATTATTATCATTTTAAATCTATTCATTTTAACTTTGTTTTTAAATCTTTTAAATTTTATTTTCTACAATTAAATGACGCCCGTGCTAAAACAAATATAGATACAACTATTACTGGGAACACTTATCAAAAATATTTTTTTATATTTTTTTATATTTCAGATCGAACAAATACCTTTATTTTAGGTCTTTACTGCACTTCTTCCCTCTATACATAATCAAGCAGTAATCTTGTTGCTACAGTGAAACATACTTCCCTTGTTCCTCCTCTTCCTTCAAATCCACTCAGAGCTTGGTTTCAAGTAAGTCATACATTTTTGATGGTTTTCTCATGCAGTAGCAGTAAAATAAGTATATCAAGAAATGTTAACTTCTGTTTTGCCTTATATAGGGTATAATTTGCTAATTTCAATTTAAAGTTATGAGTTTTTGTTGATCAGAAAGTAGTAATTGGGTTATATTTTTTTCTTTCACAATATGTTGGAAATAGTCCCGAGCATGGTTCACCAGGTATCTATGGACTGTATAATGTTTGGCGTACTGTTGATGACAATGCCTTGATGATTTGTACCAAACAAATTGACATTCATTGTGATCCCCATTTCATGATATAATATCTGGGTTGAGGTCTTACACCTATTAAATTAGATTATGAATGAATTCATTGGTAATAAACCTCGTATACTTAACTATGTTAATGCAGGACTGGGAAAATAAATTTGGCAGGACATTCCAATTTAGGCGAATGGCTCCACGTGCAGTGGTTACAGACATTCACTATACTGTTGTTGATATAAAAAAACAGCGAGTTAGGTGCAATTACTGTGGGAAGGAGATAGCTGGTCGACCTCGTCTTAAGGAACACTTGGGAGGAATAGGTAAAGATGTATTACATTGTCTCAAAGTTCCAGAGGATGTGAAGGTACAAATGAAAAAGGACGTAATGGAAAGAAGGAACACCAAATTTCTTAAATCTCTCAAATCGCGTGGTCTACCGAAGACGAAGTCCGGGTCCAACGACGACCCCCATAAGCAAAAAGGCAACCATGTTTCCAGTCAACCCAGTTTGTCAAGGAAGAGAAACCAGTGCACTATAATTGAGTTTGGATTAAAAAAGAAAGATGAGATGGCAGGGAGTTTGATTAACCCCGAACAATCAAATGCACTCAGCACAAGAAAGATTGAAAAAGAAGCTGAAGATAACTCATCCAAGCAAATCCAAAGGTGTATTGGCAGATTCTTTTTCGAAAAGGGTATAGACTTTAGTGCTGCAAACTCCCCTACATTCCAGAAAATGATACGTGCTTTTGTTGGACGTGGATCCGCGGTGTATAAGGTGCCTAACTGTAATGACCTCAAGGGGTGGATTCTGCAAGAAGAACTGAGAGCAATGCAAGAGTATGTGCGAGAAGTTGTGCATTCATGGGGAATCACTGGATGGGTGGATGGATGGGAAAGGGAGAAATTTCATTCATTTTGTGGTTGATAGCCCACGGGGTCCCATATTTATGAAGTCTGCTGATGTGTCAGATATTATAGGAGATGTGGTAGCCATGGTCCCATTGTTTAGTGGAGTTATTGAGGAGGTCGGGGTACAGAATGTTGTTCAAATAATCTCATATACTACTCTTGGTTCACTGAGCGCAGTGGGCAAAAGGTTGACGGAAAAGTACAGGGCTATATCTTGGACTGTTTGTGCCGCTCAATGCATGGGCCTCATCTTGGAGAAGATAGGAATGCTGGATCCTTGGAGAGGTGTACTTGATAAGGCAAAGGATATTACAAAGTTCATTTACACTCATGAGACAGTTTTGAAGCTTATGAAGAAACATACTTCTGGGGTGGAGCTAGTCAGTTCTAGGAGGATTAGGTCACTGACGCCGTTTCTAATACTGGAGAGAATTGAGTCTCAAAAGAATAATTTGAAGATCATGTTTAGTTCGTTAGAATGGAAGAGCTCAGCCCTAGCTTCAACAGCTGATGGAACGCATGTGACTGATTTAGTCACTGGAGTGTCGTCTTTCTGGACTGAAGCCCGGATGCTTTTGAAGGGAAGTCGTCCACTCATACGTGCTCTGCATCTAATCAGTGGAGGAGATAGTAAATCCCAGTTGGGATACATATACGAAACAATGGACCAAGTAAAGGAGGCGATAAAAGAGAATTATAAAGACCAGAAAATCAAATATCAGCCTTTCTGGACAGTAATTGATGGGGTCTGGAATAACCATCTCCGTAGCCCTATCCATTCTGCTGCCTTCTTTTTAAACCCGAGTCTCTTTTACTCTAAAGATTTCAATGAAGATGATGAGATTAAGGACGGGCTTACAGACTGCATCGAGCGAATGGTAGAGGATAAACGTGCTCGATATTTAATATTATTACAGTTGGATGAGTATATAGTGGCTCGTGGTTCTTTTGGCAACGGAGATGCTATTGGTCAAAGAACGACGCTTTCTCCAGGTTTGAAAATTCTCAACTCTTGTTTCCTTATTGTGGGTTCACTTTTATTTTTCTTTTTGTTAATCTTAGGATAATAAGACATCTTCTAACCGACAGTTCACTAGTCACTACTAGCCAATCTTTATATATTTAATTGGGTCAGATATTTAAAATGCTATTGCTTCTCTGCGTGTAGAGAAGTGGTGGTACTTGTATGGAGGTGAATGCCCTGAACTGCAAAAATTTGCTATAAGAATTTTAAGTCAGACGTGTACTGGTGCCTTAAGATATGGTCTGAGAAGGAGTCTATCTGAGCAACTACATATGAATGGAAGGAACTGTACAGAGCAAAAACAGTTGACAGACCTCACATTTGTACATCATAATCTTCGGTTGCAAAATCCTGTATCTATTTCAAGCACAGATTACAGAGGTATATTTCTTGAAGAGATGGATCCAATGGATGAACGGGTTGGAGGAGACGTGAAAGAGTCAACAGGTGAACATGATGGTACTTAGATTAAGGTATTCCGTATCTAAATCTTTAGTAGACAAAAGCTTGTGGTAATGTATGTACATAATTAGTCTGAATATTTAACAGGAATGGAATTTCAAAAAATGTATCTAAAGAGTCACTTCAGGAGATGCCACTCCTTGGCCTACCTTGTTCTATTTTGCAGCTTGTGCTTCAATGGGCACCAAGATGTTTCGTGGTATTCGAAAGGTTTTGCGGGAGTTGATGCTATCTGCCTTGCTTTGGACATTGTGGAAGGAGAGAGAAATGATCTAATTTACTCGGGGAAGTCTGCTACATCGGAAGTGTTATCTCGAAGGGTTAAGTCGTTAGCGTTCCAGTGGATTAAGGTTTATCATCCTGAGGTAATTGTAACTTCTGTGATTTTCTGTACAGCTGGAATTCCCTGTACGAACGGGATCCTCCTTAATTGCTTGTTTTCTTTTCGATGTCTGGCTTCCTAACTACCTGCGGCTAGCTGTATCCATTTTCCCATTTTTAATCCATCTCAATATTTCAATATTTTTGTGTTCCAACAGTACTTTATTTGACATCTCCCTCGTATAGCACTAGACAAACAAGACTAAATTCAACACAGCAAGTAAAAGTAGAAGATTGGACAAGTATTTGGCCTTAAAAGTCGGCTAAAGATATACTATCACGCAGCATTCAAGTCATAATCAGTTGAATTCCATCCATTTTGTGGAATGAGTTATATGAAAAAATCCCAGCAACTATCTCAAAAAGGAAATGGTGGGAGAACATTGCAGAAATCAACAACGGCAAGGCCTATAAAGGACCCCGATTTCTTCGTCGTAATCTTTTCGTTCTTGCTTATCCCTGACACGAGTACCAGATTCGACTGAAACTAGACTCTCCATGTACGGCACCATCTGGACCATGCAGTTCTTGTACCTGTACTTTCTTATGTTCCGATGTCTTGCCTCTTCTTCCAAGCATATTTTCACAACACTAAATCTCTTCTGCCATTCATAACAATAAGATGGATGCACAACACTAAATCTCTTCTTATGTTCCGAACATGTGATATAGTTTCACCATTCTGTAAAGACACTGCGCTTCTTAAGTAGTGATAGGAAGGGATATCCAATTTTGTCATCAGTTTTTGGTCAGTTTTGAACAGTTTAGACCAAGACTCTCTGACCCCATAATCTTTCATCTCCCATATCTCAAAACCAACCCAAGAAACACTGCAAAGCAAGCAAAGGCAACCTCTCAACACATCAACAAATTTATAATCGAAATTGTCAACCATTTGTTCAGGCTGTGGTATTTCCTTGAATATTTCTTCTTCTACGTTACCCTTATCTGCTAACCAATGGAGAGCTCCATTCAGAAACACCCCAGGGTCTGCTCTAGGAACTTTATAAGGGATGCGAGAACTATATTTTTTCCATTTATCTAAACCTGAGTTATATATCTCAACACCAGAAACATTGATATCTCGCTGGCTGAAAATTGCTACCAACTTGTAGTCACTAGTTCTGGAATCATAACCAAACCCATAACAGACATAGTCATGATTTACGAAGTTTCTGCTTCTCCAAGATGCAATCGGCTTGCTTCTTGATAGTATTAGTTTGTACTCTTTAGTACAAGGGTTCCAGACGTAAATTATATAACCATCATTGCTTGCAACACAAATCAGACCATTACAACTGCTCTAGATTTGGATATTGTCGTAAAACTGCTTTTGAAATGGGTACTCAATATATACAGCCTCATCGGATATCACTGATCTCGATCGCATGCTGTATATATGTTTCTCATAGTTTTTATGAACTTTACGTGTTGCGAGTAGTTGTAGGAGTTTGATATTTCCCTTTCTAGTATCCTGGTTACGTTTCGTCTCAGTAAAACTAGTGTCATGAGTTAGTAAATTATTCCATGATTTGCATACGCACCCGAATCTTGCGATAGATGTTGCCGGTGAGCATAAGAGGATTTCGATGATTAAATCTTCCGTAAGGTTGGCCACTGATCTTTTACTTCTCGATCCCTTTCTTCTCTTTTCCATCGGAAAGTTGAGTCTTCGCCGTGCCAGAAAGTTGATATGTGTAGAAGTTTAAGAACTTGTGTTTTCGCCGTGCCAGACAGTTTGTCAAATTGGTTATGCTCATGGATAATTCTGGTTGCTCAGTAGTCAGTATAGATTGTAGTAGTAAGGTTATATCAACCAGCATAGACTATGGTTGAGAAGCAAAAAAGTGAGGTGTTGGATAGAACGCCTCAGGTCAAATCCTGACATTAAGGGGGAGTTTTGGGCCTTTTGGCATACCTCTGTTAAGAAACCCTTTTCTTCAGATGGGCATACGTCGTAGACGTCAGCTAAACTTTGGAAGTTGTAATTTTTGCCAGTTTCATGTATCATTCCCGGCAGTTCAACTGACAATTTCTGCAGTAAGTTGAGAAGAAATTTATGAATTATAGTAAAAGGTATACATGTTGAGCAGCTGGTTAATTGGTGAGCTTACTTTTCGTAAGTAAAATTTATTTTATAAACCTGTTTATTCATTTTATTTGAGTAGGAGTTTGATATTTCCCTTTCTAGTATCATGCTTGAGTTTCTTATTAGGAAAACTGATATCATAATTAAGTTAGTAAACAAAATTGTGGTTTGTATACGCACCTGAATCCTGCGATAGATTTTACTGGTAAGCTTAAGAGAATGTCGATGATTGAATATTCCGATAAGTTGGATATTGATCATTCACTTCTCGTTCTTTCCTTCTAGCAGTAAACTTAGTCAATTTTTTTAGGGAAACATGTGATGTTGCAAGAGGATTAACTGCATGCGTGGTTGCAACCAATAGAACATGTTGCATGGAAACATCATCTTAAGCCAGCCAATGACACAACGCCCATTGCACTGGTCACTCTAATAGTGAGAAAGGTAAGGTAGATGATCATAAGACCAACTCCTAACATCTTGTTTGGCTGCATATTATTCCGAAGTAACACAAAGAGAGCCCACATAAGTCCTGACATGAGAAATCCCATAGTGTAGATCAAGCTACTATCTCGTGGAAGCATGTATGATGCAGGACTATTAGACCAAGCTCCAATCAGCATCGAGATTCCCAAACCCATGAGTGTGTTGAACATAGGCCCAGCATAGCATCCTGACATCGCAATTTGTACTCCATCCCCACCATTAATAGCCAGAGCAACATTTGACATCAAATCACCCATAGAGTTTCCCCATGCAAGTACAGTTAATCCAAGGATTGACGGGTTAATCCCAAAAATGACCCCCAACGCCACCAAGAGCGCCACAAGCTCATTAGCCACAATGTAGAACCAGATAATACTCATGAAGAATCCCCCGAAAACCCAAGGAAATAAAAACCTTCGAGGTGGATGATCAGCCCGTGTGAAGTATGCTGCAAGGCTGCCAAGTGTAGCACCAAGTACAAATCCTATTATGTACGAAAAGATTCTGCTTGTAGATCTCATATTATCTTGTGTATTCCACAAAACCGCAAGAAGCATTGGAGCCAATGAAGCACTAGCAACAGCAAAAACTTTCGACCACCGTTCTTCCTCAACAATAGGAATTGTCAGCCGTCTAGGGAGAGCCAAAGGCATCTCCATCAGGGTAAATAACTTAGACGAACAAGACATTGCCTTTCTATCTGCACGTGTTTCATCATCAATCCAACCCCATAACAGCCTCGAGCTTTCATCCATACCATGCATCTGTGAGTGATTCGAATAAATAGCAACATTTGATGCCCACATCCATTGAGGTAATGTATTCTGTAGTTCTGGTGAATCATTCACATGATTCACCTCAAGCAACGGACTATAAAAAGATTCTTCATCTTCACTTCCATTCGAAAAAATACTTCCTCTAACAGGAAGCATCGGCGTCACAACATCAAATCTCAACTTCGGCGCATGTTTCCTAAAGAACTCATTTGCAGCAACAGAAATCGCATAAACAACATAAATAGAAACAAACGCAATTGCCCCCATAACACTAATCTTACCAATAATCAAAATCACGGACAACGACACAAGAATAAACAAGAAGAAACTTATATCTCTAATAAAACACTTCCTATCAATCCTCACCCTCTTCTCCGCAACACAGAGTGATAACGTCCCAACAACGATACAAGTAACAAAAACAGCTCCACCCAACACACTATTCAACCCAACTTCACCAGCATCCGTCCCAACAAATGCAGCTATACTAGCAAACACATCAGGT
The DNA here is from genome assembly GCA_023531105.1 of Papaver atlanticum. Classification (NCBI taxonomy): domain Eukaryota; kingdom Viridiplantae; phylum Streptophyta; class Magnoliopsida; order Ranunculales; family Papaveraceae; genus Papaver; species Papaver atlanticum. The sequence continues at coordinate 56,815 of JAJJMB010014227.1, forward strand.
GCACCGTTACCCAATGGAAGCAACGTAACACCCGCAACAGTCGGTGGCAATTTCAATAATTTCGACAACTTAGCTAACGAACAACAGAAGTAATCAGCAGCAGTGTTACCTAACAGATAAAACAATGCTCCAAGCCATAATGCAAGTACCATGCATCCAAAAACATGAAAATTCTGACAATCACAGTAGAAAAATGTAATGTAATGGAAGTAACCACCAGAAGTACACGACGGATGTGCTTTCAAGAACTCACATTCACTTCCAAAACCTTCATGTTTTCGTATTCCTGAACATAAAGTTGGACTCTTTACTGCCAAATTGTTTTCATCATCAACTATAGAGGTTGAATTTGACCCAGTTTCAAACATCCTCCTCTGTATAACTCCTCCAAATTCATTATTTGAATCCAAATTTGCGGAAAAAGACTCTAATTTACTATGAAATGCATGGTTTTGTGAGCGGAAAAAGAAAACCACTAACATTAAACCACATAAACCATTGAACATACCTCGGTAACGACGAGCCATTGTTGTGATCAAAAGGGAATCTGGGCTTCTTCTTTGATCACTAAATACCGAGAAATTTAGGTGAAATGGTTTTCTTAGAATTGGAACATTGATTTGGGAGAAGATTAGGTTATTGAATTGGAAATTGTGGATTTAAAGATTTAGATTTAGATTTGGGATTGATGTAAATTAGGGGAATTTGGATATAACTGACCAATATAGGGTTTGGGGGAGAATGAAGGGGACAAATTGGGAAGTTTCTCTGTTCTTCGTTCCGTTTTTTTCTGAACAGGTTTGCCGTTTGCATACGGGTATATTAATTATATATATATATGTCCCCATTTTTAACACCCTACAAATATATCCTTATATAACAATAAATATCCTGGAATCATTAGGGGCGACATAATAAGACAAAATAGGTTGAAAATACTTATATGTCCCTTCATAATCGGTAGTTTAGTTGTTGTTTTTTTATTTGCCGATTGTGACTATGTTCTTCTCTTCTTTTATAAATCCAAAATTCCATTGGTTTTGAAAAATTTGAACTTGGGGCTACTACCACAATCGTTAGATAAATAACATCACGATAGATAATAAACATCACGAAACTACCGATTGTGCAAATAGAGAAATTCAAAATTCCATTGATTTTTGAAAATTTCGAAATTGGGGCAACTACCACAATCGGTAGATAAAAGAACATCACGAGTCTACCTATTGTACAATCGGTAGATAATAAATATCACGAAACTACCAATTGTGCAAATAGAGAAATTCAAAATTCCATTGGTTTCTGAAAATTTCGAATTTGAGACAACTACCACAATCGGTAGATAAATGAACATCACCAGACTACCGATTGTACAATCGGTAGATAATAAATATCACGAAACTAACGATTGTGCAAATAATGAAATTCAAAATTCCATTGGTTTTTGAAAAATTCGAATTTGGGGCAACTGCCACAATCGGTAGATAAATGAACATCACCAGACTACCGATTGTATAATCGGTAGATAATAAATATCACGAAACTACCGATTGTGCAAATAGAGAAATTCAAAATTCCATTGGTTTTTGAAAATTTTGAATTTGGGGCTACTACCATAATCGGTAGAAAATTAACACCACGAAATTACCATTTTAACTACCGATTATAATTTTCGTAACACAAACCAACATACATCAATATAAACTACTGATTGTAGTATTGTCTACCGATTATGGAGGGCATTTTAGACATTTCAAAAAAAATGAGATAAGGGGTGGCTTTATTTTAGTTTTGGGTGACCCTATTTTGTCTTATTAGTCGTCCCTAATTCTTTCAGGGTCGTCCCTAATGACGCCAGGATAAATATATCTCTACTTTTTAATAACCTTATCTATTTAAAATTAGATTACCTTAATACCCTCACCCATATAATATATTTCTTTATTTCAAAATGGAACAAATTTCTTCCCCTACCACTTCACCCGCACCACCACCACCATTCCACCACCACTAGCATCACCACCACCACCGTTCAACGACCACCACCTACCAACCGCCACCACCACTAATATTCCACCACCACTCTGTCACCACCACCATTACACCACCACCAGTTCGCCACCACCACTAGTCCGCCGCCGTCACCACCGCCGCCGCCGCCACCTCCACCGACGCCACCACCACCACTGGTTCAGATATTTTTGTATCAACAACAGTAGTTGATCCAAATAAAAATAGAATCAACAGTAGAAGTTGATCCAATTTAGGGGATCAATAACAGTAGTTGATCCCAAAAAAAGGATCAACTTTCATTGTTGATCCAATTTAAGGATCAACAACAGTAGTTGATCCATGTAAATGGAGTGAACTTGGCGTGAGTCGAACACGCATAATTTGACATGGAGTCAGTCATGCTACCATTGCACCACAAATTCAACATCTGAAGAATTTACATCTATAAAATCCAAGCATTTAAAGTACAAGCATAATTATACTAATCCAAAGAAAAGCGGTCAACTACAGGAGTTGATCGCATCAACAACATTAGTTGATCCCATAAAAGATTGGGTCAACAACAGTAGTTGATCCCATAAATAGGATCAACAACAGTAGTTGATCTCGTAAAAAAATTGGGTCAACAACAAGAGTTGATCCCATAAATGGATCAACAACCATAGTTAATCCCATAAAACCAGAGGTCCAGAGATCATTTTTCACAATGAACATGGCCACTCACTTCACAATTCAACCAAATAACCATAACAATGAACAAACAAACCAACATAACCTTTAAAAACATCATGAAAATAATATGAACCATATAAAATACAAATTACCTTTTAAAATGCTTTCTTATTTGTTTGCAGATTATGAGACATCAAATCGGCCACTAGATCTATTCCTACCTATGAAATTTGTGATCCAATTAAAATCAGTAACATCAAGGAGTAATAAAGAAAACATGAACTTTTTTTGAATCTATTGATTATATCTACTATCTATTAAAACATAATTTATATTCAAACCAAAAATCAATTGAAGAAAATTAAAAACAACTACAAATCACTGAAACACATCGCGAGTCTCACCAAAAATCAATTGAAGAAAATTAATAACTAGTTGTCAGCGACGAAGGTGGTGACAATGAAGATGATGGTTTGGTTTGATTTTCAATTGAAGATCTCTCCCTCTTAAATCTCTTCTCTCTAAAATCTTTTCTCTGACTCTGAAACAATGGTGGCGGTGGTGGTTGTGGTTGCGATTTGATTTCTTCATCCACCATCATCATTATTCAGTACGGCGGAAAAGAGGTGTGGAAGATGGTGATGGCGGAGGTGATTACGAGGAGAAGAGAGAAAGTTTCAGATCTGAAACTGAAAAGTAACGAGAGTTGAATAAATTTAGTAATGAATAGAGGGTATTTGTGGGATTATAAATAAAATCATATTCTTCTTAAAGATGGAAGGATATAAATATTGATGATAGGGATATTTATGAAGCCCATCAAAACTAGGGATAGAAATTCAATTACCACTTTGCATACTGCGCCAGATTTAATGCCTGAGAGTTGAGACCCCAAAAACCTGGACCTCGTGACGCGACAACATACTGGTATTCAACCACGGACCCACCCACGGGCCAAAAAGGCTCATCACATCCCGTCATAGGGGCAAGACCGGGGAGGAATTTGGGGATGTCAAGCATTTCCGAGATTGTTATTTGGTTTGGATCTTTTGATCCTTACATCTCTACTATTATAGTAGTAGACTTTGTTATTTGATTTTCACATTTAGTCCATCCAATACCATTTAAACGCATCCTATTAGTTAGGAGTCCGTGTAGAATAGTTAGATTTTACCATCATGATTTATTTTGGTTACTCTAAAGCTTAGAGGTAACCCTCCTGATTTGGAATCGTGGTATTATGGATGTTAATGTATAACTTAACATCAAGAGAAAATAATGAATCTATAGGAACGTTATCCTCATCAGAAAACATATAACTTACACACCTCTTTTCAGTTATGGACGGGTTTGGAGAAGCTATTGAGAACAGATGAGGAGCGAGAACTGATAGCGTGAAGAGATGAGGAAAAGCAATGAGAAGCAGGAACCACAACAACAACAGCGTCAAAATAGCAAAAGAATAAGGACGAAGTTCGAGAAGAATGAGAAGGTGACGAGGAAGAAAGTTGCAGAAGCGCAGAGGATGTTGGTTCTCAAACGGGGAGAGAAGGATAAAGTGAAAGAATAAAAACCCAAGGGTTTATCACTTGCATTTATAACCCAAACGGTTACAACCGGCATAAGTTGTAACAGGTCATAAAGTACGAGATAATGGTAGACAACGACGCGGAATACACGACATGTCAAGAACCGTGGGAGGCGAAGCAGTTTCTTCCACTTGTGTCAGACACACGAGCGAAAGAAGGGGCATAAATATAGTAGCAAATAAATAATGAGCATAGGTTGAGCAATCCTGCGCTACAAATCACCAAAGAATACATGAAGCAAAGCACTGAATCATCCTTTTTAACAATGGCACAAAGAAAGAGATATAGACCCAACACATGTGAGACAAGCACGTGTAAAGCAGAAGCTCGGATGTGACGCCCATCGGAGTCGAGGTATTAAATACGCTGACAGAGTAGGTAAGAAGAGCATAGGAATCTAGTCAAAGTGGGGACCAGGAACCAAAAGCAACTAATTCGGGTCGGGAAGTACTAGACCATTAACATCGGGAAGAGGCGTGTCGAGAAGAATACTTATCGGGATAACATGAGATCGGGCAACAGATATCGGGGAAGGCAGTACCAATCACCCGACAGAAGCATCGAATAGAATAGACTATGACTCACACTGTAACCTCGTTGTATGAACATGTTAGCCTATAAATATACACCCTTGTCAATAGAGAAAGGGAAAGTAATTTGTAAGGAAGGAAGAGAAAAAGAGAGAGTATTGTGGAGAGAATATTACCTTGTAAACTTGTGAGAAGTAATAAGATCATCCTTTCACCCCGTGGACGTAGGTAATCATGTCGAACCACGTATATCTTGTGTTTTTATGAGTCTCTTACTTACTTGCACTTACTATGATTCTATGTGGATTGTTGGATGTAGTTGTATGATTTTCTACACCTACGATCCAATATTTTTAATTTGCTCATTTGTAGGGTCAGCTGGGCCAAAAGTGAAAGAATCACAAAAATAATATGCCTTCGCCATAGATATTCATTTTCGACTTCACCAGCCATGTCATCAATGCACTGTTTTTCCAAAATTACGGTAGCATTTGGATCCACTATGATCACGTTCAAAGATGCACGTAGAAAGTTGGGTTTTAACAATAAGCATAGTATACTTTGGTTAAGACTACATACAGCAGGAAGCTTAAGACATGCTTGAAAAACATGAAGGTCTAGCTAGCACCCTAATCCTTGGGGTCATTGATTATGTGCAACAATTTTTATGGGTGACATTTTTCACCGGAAAGTACTCTAGCCAGTACTCTCAGCAATTCCGGTAGTCCTTTCACTGTGTTCCTCAATTTAAGTGCGTGAAACGGAGGGAAAGAGGGATAAATGGGGTTGGTCGACCCCACTTTATTTTAAATTTTAGAATAAGTTAAACTTAAATATTTGGTAAATCACATGTCCCGTGGGTGCAAATACATATGGTAAAACTAAAATTATACTTAATGGGGGCAGAATAATAAACTTGATCCAACAAAATGCTTCAAATAATGAGATAAATATAAAAAATAATATAAATTACTATTTTTTAGTTAAATTAAAATATTTTATAACTTGATCTTCATTTAAAAAATAATATAAAATCAATTAAAATGTAAAAAAATCGCGCGGCCTTCCACCGCTAATATGACAGATCTTTTATTATATTAATTTGCCCCCACTCAGAGAAAATGTCTAACTCCGTTATTTTTTTCAAGACAACCAACGATCCAATCAATCGCATATATTTCTCGATGATTCTTTTAATAACACAAGTACAATTTCATGAAAAATGGGATTTACAATTATCATTAAATGTTACTTTTGATATGTTGAACACAACTCACACAGACTCCGGAAATTGAGATGAAATAACAGTGGCGATCGAATTGAGATCAAACTGAGGAAATGATCAAGACGACTAATCCCATTTTACTTCAGAGTTTCAAATTAAGACAAATTCACAACTAGAGTTGCTACATCCTCCCAAACGAAATCTCATCTTCGCGATCTACCATGTAAACGAGTTTCCACGCTCTTTTAGCAACTGCCCTTCTATTCGAAACATTTCATGCAAGTGTCACTATAGGAGGGCCCTTAGAGGGAGCATCACATGATGAAGAGAAAAAATTATTTTGTGAGGAAATATCATCTTACTGAGTTCATATGATCATTCGAAGCCGGTTTAATTTAGAGTCTCCACCATCGCCACATTCCCATACAAAACCTCTGCTTCTCATCAATCCAAGATTACCCATTTGAATTTATTATTTACTGATGCCAAAACCTGCTATGTGATTCAAAAATAATTTAGATAAGTTCTGAACCTGATCGATGTTTGCAGAACATTGATCAGTAAAGCACACTCACCTGCGAGAACAAGTTCTGGTTAGAGATTCAGAGAAGAGGGATAAAGAGACGATATTTTTAGTTACTCTTCAAATGTTTCACTACTCGAGAGAAGAAACGAAGAAAAGGAAGATGATCACACGATGTTGTAAAAGGCTCGCTTCAACAAGACAGACTGAAATCAGATTAAAGCAGAGAGATTCACGGTAGATCGAGAAATGTGAACAAGCATTTATATTCGAACACAGGCGAGCAATGATCACTCTCAGCCGTACACGTATACCCTAAGTAATTACAGATCTAATAGAGAGCGACTCGTGTGAACCACATGTATATTACTATCACCACACCACGGCTCTTAGCCTCAACCTGAGCCTAGAGAGAGTGTTGTTATGTTTTGGGTTTAGACTAAAGTTCAAATTCAATGGATGCATAAAAGGTGTAATAATTTTGACAGTAGAGTTTTGTTAGTAATTGTTAGGTTACAAGCCACTGTAGAAATGGCAGAAAAAAGCTACCTTTAATTTCTGACCTTTTTCTAGGAACATGGTAAAACGTCTTAGAAGGATATTGCACCCTACCACAACTTCGAAAATAAAATATTATTAGTGGGAGAAAAATTGACAACCTAAAAACCAGTATAAGAAACACTTAAAGATCAATCATCAACAATCATAACTAGAATACCGTTGTCACGGTGGGGAGGGCTGACCGAAGAAAAACGAAACACTCTTTGATTGCATAGTGTGTTATATATCATATTTTTTTTTGGAATGTTATTTTTGAGGCATAAGTGAAAATATCATTTTTCTTGAAACGGGGTGAGTACATCGTTTTATTAGTTGCAACGGAAAATTAGTTAATGCATAAACCAAAATATGGCTACATAAAGTATTATGTATGTTTTGTGGTGGTTTGTATAATGGATATGTACATTTAATTTTCTAAAATTGTGCCTAAAATGATAAACACCTACGAATTTTTCATAAAAACTCTAAATTTGATATTGTTTTTTGTACTCATTGCGTGGATTTTTTATAACCTTTCCAACGAGATAAAATTTGTAAAATCCCAAGGCATGGATTTTTAGATATGTTATATTAAAGTTTGCTTTCCAATTATACCCCTAAAGGAATGTGATGCATAAGGAGTTATAATAATTGGACTAAAAGGGAGGGATATTTTAGTATTATCAAGTGCACTACCAAAATCTTTTTATCAAATTGCAAATTTATGTCAGATTTCATCTTACAAAAACATGGTCATAAAAGGGACTCCCTCCCTTTGGGCCCTCCGGTCGGTCGGCCCAACTATGGTTAACAGTACAAAGGCGTTTTCTTATGGCACGGTCCCCGCGGGTTATGTGCATGATGTTGTGTCGAACCATATCAAATTGAAAACGGCACGACTACGTGTTATATGCATGATGTTATGCCTTGGCCAACAAGCCCATACTAAAAAAAAATGTTTTGGCACGGGTTATCCTCTCCAACTTATTACTATAGATGGAAAAGCAAATAGGTTGCATCTGTCTTCGGGGATCACAAAAAAAAAATTTACAGTCTCATTACACCGGTGTTTTGTTTTTCTTCGGTCGGCCCTCCCACCGTGGCAGCGGTGTTCTAGTGTATCCTTTGTGGTGATTTGCATAATGGATATACATTTAATTTTCGAAAATTGTGTTTAAAATGATAAACTCCTAATAATTTTTCGTAAAAACTCTAAATTTGATATTGTTGTTTATACTCAGTGCGTAAATTTTTTTATAACCTTTCCAACGAGATAAAATTTGTAAAATTCCAAGGCACGGATTTTTAGATATGTTATATTAAAGTTTTGTTACCAATTATACCCCTGAAAAAGTAGGATATATAAGGAGTTATAGTAATTGAACTAAAAATGAGGGACAATTTGGAAATTTCCAGGGTATGACACCAAACCACTCAAATCCAATCTTTTTATATTAAATTTGGAAGAAAAATATCATGCTTCACATTGACACAAAATCATCATACATAAAATCCTCCCTTGCTTCGCTCGGTCGGCCTAATAATGCAAAACATGGAGGAGATGCCAAAAAAAGCAGCTCGACATGGAGGAGATGCCAAAAATAATAAGAGCTCGTAAAAGGAAATATTACTGAAATTGGAATACCAGATTTGTTTCCCAACTCTTTAACTTCTTTAGTATAACTTGGCTCTTTTAGTACAGAAATTCATTAACATTAACAGTGTATTATTTCTGGAATCTG
>JAJJMB010014227.1:65658-123578 GCA_023531105.1 Papaver atlanticum
AGTACAGAAATTCATTAACATTAACAGTGTATTATTTCTGGAATCTGTTTCGCTCGGCAATGTTTCAGATTCTGGATCTAATGTAACAACCATGAAAATCAAACTTGGACAACCAAAAACAGTCGGTTCTTTCTTTGACACTTCCAGAGAATCAAATCAGTAATATAAGATGAACCAGCATTGATTATTAGAAACTGAGATATACAGCATCAGCCATAATGAAAGAAAATCTTAACTTCCAGATATAAATGCAAAATCCTGTCAACACAGACATTTTTTGTTCTTGAGACTGCTTGGCAGTTTCAAGAGGAAGATATTGATACACCCAGAGTAAACTGGCACCAATCTACAAAAATGAAAACAAGTTTCTCATATTTCCTTCAATGGCTAAACTGCAGCAAGTCGCTGAGAATCAATTGATTTCAACACTTGTTCACCCATCTCCTTGCACCCCACCAATTTCTGAGAGACAAAAAATGGAAAATGTTCAGTGCTCTATCAAACCATGAAAATATATCAAGTTCAACTAGCATTCGAAATGCAAAGATGCCAAACATTGCAGATAATTATTGAACACAAACTCCATCCTCTTCTCTAATATAATAGATATATGAGATTTAAAATTAGCCACGGTTCAACCAAAACGTGCTAGTATGTCTAGAGACTAGCATCAATAACCACAATATTAAGACAACTACATCCATCCAACCTATTATGAAGATTTTCTATATATCATCACATTGACTATTTGCTCTTATGATGGTTACTCCTAGAGGATTCGTATGGCTTGTACATAGCGTGTCAGGCAGTTTTACTTAACTACTTGATGAATCTTCGGCAAGGGGATAGAGTAATATTTATGACTCTTGATTCACAGTTAAGTATGTGAGAGCAACCTAAGAGCATCGTCTACTACGTGTTGACTATTATGAATTTGTAAAAATGCAAGAGCCACTAAATCAGTGTCATGATGTAACGAGTACATAATAGGTCCAAACTAACTAGCAGAATATTTCGTACTTCAGCACAGGGCCGTCCATTGGAGATGGATCTGATTATGCGGTCCTGCCTATCAAAGATGCCTTATATATTGGTTTAGGCTTATATGTAATAATATCTATAAGCTACAAAAAGTCAATCGTCAAGCACATCTTATGAGTAAGTTATTCCTATTGCTTCTCAATGAAAAAGAAAAAGTATTTTTCTTTTCTTTCCTTTCCTACTAGTAATTTGGAGGATTCAGCTAAGTTTTTCTGAAAAACAGAATACGCTTAGTTATTTGGAGGATTCACATGATCAGAAGACCAGCTAATTCTAACTAGCATCAATAAGTTTCTTTCTCTTAGTCACAACTTCCATTTATTATTGTCAGGAAATTGTTTTACTCTTCTAATGTATTCTACTTTTTAACATAATTGTAATACATTACTCCAATTAAGGTAGGATACATACCATTCCCGTTGAGAATAAATCACCCGTTCGAAACCCTTTATCCAGAGTCTCCAATACTGCATTCTCGATTCTTTTTGCAGCAGCTTCTTCTTGTAATCCATATTTTAAAAGCATCGCAACACTCAGCACTGTAGCTAGAGGATTTGCCTTGTCCTGCAAAGAGGAATGAAGAACTAAGGTCTAAATAACTAAGTTTACAATTTACACTAACATAAAGTAAGAAGCAAAAACTATACAAGGTGTCCGAAACTGTTGGGGCTTATCATTATTAAAAAATTCAAACGGAATGATCCATTTCATAGTCAACAACGCATTGGCTTGCAGAAATATCAGTTACTGTTGAATTGCATTGAAGCTTTCTAAATTAAGAGAGTGAAAAATCTAATGTGTTTTAATCTTTACCTGTCCAGCAATATCAGGAGCGGAACCGTGGATAGGTTCATACAGTCCTGGTCCCTGAAGGAAAAAAAGAGTAAATAAAACAGTTATAGAAAAAACATAGACACTAGACATGTTACTTTAGAGGAAAAATAGTTTAGGGGCTTGGCTGTCTTTTTTCAGTTCGCAAACCAAAATACACACAATTTGTTGCGAGATATATGACTTTACCGAGTCACCGATTGAAGCCGACGGAAGCATTCCTATACTTCCAGTAAGCATTGAAGCCTCATCGGACAGAATATCGCCAAAGATGTTGTTTGTCACAATAGTATCGAACTGTGTCATGCAAAATTTCAGAAATCAGTAAAACATTAACGAGCAACAAAATAGAGAGATATGCAGATCACGTAAGCAGAAAACAAATTAACTTCCCCCAAAATAGTTGACATAACTAACGGTCAATCAAATGTACTTGAATCAAAGGTAAAGACATTGCAAGGCCATTTATGATGAATGTCGCATTCCTTAAAATGTACTATACTTAACCAAAGTAACAAGCATAAAGTAATTAGGATTTTGAAGGAGAGACAGGACTCACCTGCTTTGGATCACGAATAAGTTGCATTGCTGCATTGTCAACATACATGTGAGTGAGCTCGACATCAGGATACTCTGAAGCCATCATTGTAACTCTTTTTCTCCATAACATTGATGCCTGCAAAATTGACAGATGGATAATAGAATTACATTATAAGGTTTTGGATGGAAAAGAACGAGCTGACCAAGTCCACGTGATTACCCAGGAATAGGATGATTGTTATGTTAAGCTATTACTTAAAAACCATGACTAAAGAACAGCAAAAACACTAACACAGTACAAAGTGTGCAGAACAGAAGATTTTCATATCACCTGCATTGTTAAATTTAAACTAATGTCCTATAGCATGTTAATATCTACTCTGCAACTTAGCATACGCGACATCACAATGTTTAATATGTGAAGGTTTAACACTTTTCCACAATTGAACTTCAAGATATCCAAATAAATTAAGAAAAAACAAGAGTATCTCCAGTATTGAGTAGGTACCTCTAACACATTTGCTTTGTCTACGGAACATAGTTTGCCACGACGTTTCCGAGCAGTCTCAAAAGCAACACGAGCAATACGGTCTATCTGAATTAAATTTCTCAGATGGGTTAAGCAATTAAACAAAAAGGTGTGAATAAATGAATGGAAAAATAAAGAAAACGTAACCAGAGATACACAAGGTATTTGCTAAATATAAAATCAGCAGAACAATGGAATGACAAAACATCCAAATTTGCGTGTTTTGAGGCTGCAAAAGAAATAAATCCAGCTTCTGCTTCTTCTTTTTTCTTTTTTGCGTTGACGTGGACGGGGAAGGTAAAGGGGATAATTAACATATAATCTGCTAAAAACTAAGGTAAATCTCTTTACAATCATAGAGATTTAACGAAAAATATACAAGAGAAAGGGCTTTGAACTTCTTCAAGTTTTCGTGCCATGTGCATTTCTAACCAAGCCTCTCGTGATGGGTTCTGATTCAGAATTAAGTCAAGTTTTAGAGGACTTCATTTCTGATATGAGATTTGGTTACTTGGGACTGAAGCTGTCTCAGTTTCAATGGTACCATACAGTAAATTTGGCACTCTACATCAGTTAATCTGTATCTTATAATAAAGAGAAGTACAGCCTTTTATATCCGACTTTTTCTAGTCCAAGCAATGGCTGCTAGTGTTTTACACCCATTTTTGAGAACTCAGCAGCCTCACTGAATTGCTAAGTTATTAGTGTTTCTATAAATCAAACCAAAGATTCCTCTAGGAAATAGATTAAACCGAAATATGTATCTGCTATAGATGCTCCGAGATAATTTTGAAGGCATCAATTATAAGGAACTTATCACAAGCAAAAGCTCAAATATCTACTGATGATTGATTTCAATCTCTTTCGATGTGCAATTAGCTTCATCTCACTCCTGTAGGCCATTTCTACCGAGCATGGCAATATATGAGTAACATACAATCACAATGGGGTCATAAAAAGATTGCTCATAAATTGGGTGTCACAGTGTGGCCACAAATTCCATGCATATGCTAATCTGTCAAAAAGTTGAGAGACAGAAGTTGTACTACCTCATATGTAGCATACACCTCGGTGTTAAAACCAATCTCATCACCATTTTCATTTTTACCAAATCCTCTTGGTTTTCCAAAATAAATACCTGATCATTATAATCAAAAGATGGAATATCAAGTACAGAACCAGCAAGTACAAAAATGAAAACTACTTATGGCTTGCTCTATCAAGGCAATGAATAAGAAACCTAACCTCCGGTAAGTTCCCTTACAACCATGAGGTCAACCCCTTGAGCAACTTCTCTTTTTAAAGTGGAGGAATCAATTAACTGCTAACAGAAAACAAGCAGAAAAAATTACAATCTCATCATAATCTTACATCGACGTTGCTAAAAAAATAAACTAAATGCAATGGAATTGGCATCTCTTATCTCCGGCTACTGTTAAATTCAACTCTATCCAACCAAATGGGTAAGTTCATTACCTGTGGCAAAACAGTAGCTGGTCTTAAATTGGCAAATACTCCAAGACCTTCCCTAAGCTGAAGCAACCCAGTTTCCGGCTTCAAATGTTTCTCATTAGCATCCCATTTGTATCCTCCAATAGCTCCAAGAAGAATTGCATCGGATTGTTTAGCAACTGAAAGAGTTTCTTCAGGTAATGGAACCCCAGTTAAATCCAATGCAGCTCCACCAACAGGCATCTCTTGATACTTGAATTCAATACCTAAACAGTCAAAAAAAAATCAAAAAAACTGGGATAAAAATCATAAATGCAAAATCCCTAAAAATCTATCAATAAACAGTACAAAACCCTAAATTTCAAGTGAAAAAAGGAACAAACTTTTAAAAAGGGGGTTTCTGAAAATGTTTGGTTTTTATTTTATTTATTTTTACCTTCAAGTGAGGCTGTTAAGTTAAGAACTTGTTTTGCAACAGAGACAACTTCAGGACCAATGCCATCACCAGGAAGCAGAGTAATGTTATAACTTTTTTTGGGATTGGAAGTTGCAGAACATTGGATTTTTCCCCATTTTGGAGTACCAGAAGAAGAACAAGAAGTGTATTTGAAAGGGGTTAGAATTTTGAAAGGTTTTAAGTTGAGTTGGAGAGAAGCCATTGCTGTGTGTGTTGCAGAGAGATGAAGGTTGAAGTTTATTCAACAGACGTTTGGGTCATTTTAAGTCGTGTGTTTTCGTCAACTTTGACTATGTTGACCTAATTATTGACCATTTTAATGGTAAAGTGCACTAATTTAGAAACAAATCTTTGGTTATAAATACAAAACATTACTAAAGAGTTTCCCAAGTTAATGCATAGATTTTATGAGTAACTAAAGAATCTTATCATTGGGCTGCACTATGATTGATTTTTGGGGGTTTAATATGATAATTATAACCAAGATGTGGATATGGGGCCTAATTATGTAAAAGTTCAAAGATATGAAAATCATTAAAAAAAAAAACTGAAGAGAGAATCAGTTCCTTTTCTCCTCTTTTTCTTCTCTTCTTCTTGTTCTTCTTCTTTTCTTCGTCGAACGATTAATTATCGATTCAAAAAAAAATCATCGTCGATTAGATTCATCATATAAAACCATGGTGAATACAAAGGAAAAGGCAAGATCGTCGAAACAACCTCCTCCTGAACCAGAAAAATCAAGTTCCTCAAATGAAGATGAAACTGAAAATCAAGAAGAAGTGAATGAAGGAGATGAACCAGCCGCCGAGACTCCCGATATGACTGCAATAAGGTACGAATTGGAAAACCCGCTCTTTATTTAAGGATTTTAATGATTATTCAGTTGGTTTTGAAAAATTCAGGTATGAAAAAACAGTTTCAGTAACTGTTTCCGACTGGGAGTTCTTGTTTTCCCAGCCGTAAATACCGGTTACGGTTGGGATCACTAAGAACTCCCAGCCGTAACATGGCGATACAGACGGGAAATGAGAAATCCAAACTACAACAATTTGTTTACGTCTAGGTTATTCCTAGCTGTATCTTCTTCTGTGTTCGAAATTTAATTCAGTGGAAATTTACGTCTAGGTTGTTCCTATCCGTAATTTGATTTCCTAGTCGTAAATGTTATTTCCTAGTCGTTGTTTGTGTAACGATTTGGTCGATCGCTCGAAGTACCGTTCGTAGTTGTCACAGCTAGGTTATTCCTGGCCGTATCTTCTTTTGTGTTGAAAATTAATTCAGCAGTAGTTTTTATAGCTAGGTTGTATTCCTATCCGTAAGTTGAGAAACCATGCCGCAAATATTATTTCTTATCCGTTATTAGTGTTATGTCTTGGTCGATTACTAAAGGTCCCATCTGTAAACTTGTGTGCGTCTGGGAATGACAATTTTCCTGGCCACTGTTTTGTGTCATGGCTTGGTTGTGTCCAATTTTCCCAACCGTATTTTTTTTTCTTTTTTTTTTGGGTCTTGTTTGTATTGATATGCAATCAACTTTGAACAGAGGAAATGAAAGGAGGAAGAAAAGATCACAATAAGTAACACATTGTAATGTCCCAACTCCACAACTGGTGCAAATGCAAGGAATGCAAGTGGAGTTGTCACTGGTGGAGGAAGGGAAGGTGGAGGAATGGAAGGTGGAGGAATGGAAGGTGGAGGAAATGAAGGTGGAGTAAATGAAGGTGAAGAAAGTGAAGGTGGAGGAAATAAAGGTGAAGTTGTTACTGATGGAATGTGGAGTTGCCACTGGTGGAGGAAATGAAAGTGGAGGAAGTGCAAATATGGTTGTTGAACAACCAAATTCAGAGATTGGAGAAGAAAATGTGGAGGAAATGAAGGTGGAGGAAGTGCAAATGTGGTTGTTGAACAAGTGTTTTTTCTGCTATTAATAAGGGTAAAAGCGTGATGAAGGAGGAGAAGAGAGAAAAGAAGAAGTATCCACCAAAAGACTCAGCAAGAAAACTCATTGATGCTATGGAGTTTTTACTTTCCAATAAGAATAGGAGACCTTGGGGTGAACCAAGAGATCGATCCTTCTTGTTTGGTTACTAGTTATTATGGGATGGTACGGTTTGTACCGCAAAGGTAATAAATCAAATTTAATGTATGTTATTTTAATTTTATTATGGATTGTTAATTGTAACAGCCTAACTTTTTAATTGTTTGTAGTTTCCCGATAAAGCGGTCCCTAAACTAAAGTACCAACAAGGAAAGTTTTGGCCATTGGATAGAGAGCATCCGGATGTGGTAGCCTTGGTAAAAACTTCGAGGTTATCGTCTGGAATCGAGGATTGCAGAAGACCTACGATGTTGTATCTGTTTGTGGGTTTAGAGAAAGATTTTGTCCCGAAACCATGAATTTTCTACTCCCGTTCGGCGAGATGACTATCACTCCGAATGATGCAAAGCAAATTACCGGTCTTGCTTTGGAAGGAAAAGTTGTATTTGAGGGTTTTAACAATTCTATTCCTTTTAAAGAGCTCCATGTCTTAGCGAAAGATTATCTTGGGTGGGGCAAAATTGAAGCAGAAGAAGAGTTTGAGATAGGTGAGGGAGCCTTGCCTAGAGCTAAAAGGCCATTAAGTGTACCGGGTGAACGTGATGAATCAGTTAAGATTGCAAGGAAGATTAACATGGTTCGTCTGAGGGGAAAATTTGAGGATTCTGGCCCCAAAATTGCTAGTGGACAGGTGGTGATGGACGGAGCAAGAGATAGACATACAACTATAGCTTACTTGTTGCACTCTCTTGGCACCGACTTTTTTCTTGGGAAATAAGGTAAATGCTTGTTATTTGCAGTGGCTGAAGTCTCGCACAAAGTAATCGAAATCGTTCCTCGGTCCTACTCGGTTGGGGAGCTTGGAGCGAGGAGCAATAAGCTCAGACTTGGAAATCGCCAAACCTCGGTCTAATACTCGGATTATATTTATCAGAGACTTCTATATTGTTGCTCATTAGTCATAATTTTTACCTAATTAAAATTAAAATTTTAACACTATCATGTAATTAAGTGTGTAATATTGATATATTGAACGTATTTATCGTGTATTTAGAGGTTTTTCAATTTGATAACTCTCATCTAAGGGGTTATAAAAAAATTATTTTCTGATTTTAGTGAATGCAAGGCCAACTCGGAAAAACCGGTCAAAATCGGCAAAGTCATCCGTGTAAATCGCTAAAAATCGGAAATGGCTTGGAATCGGAAATCGCCTCGGTAAAATATCCTGTAGCGATTACTCGTCCTTGGAGAGCGATTTTGACTACACTGGTCTCGCAGCCTCGTTTCTGAAACAAACGAGGTACCTAGGTACTCGTGGGGCACCGCCCTCCTTTCTGATGGACAATCTTTGCAAAGCTTCTAGGTGGAGTGAAACACAAATTGTGGGATGCGTTGCTCTTATCCAGGTATCTTTTTGTTTCCATACGAAAAATATTTTTTTACTTTTATATTTTGTGTGTAATATCTTATTTATAGTTCTTTTTTTTACGTAGTCATGGGCTTACGACCATTTTAAATGCTTGCGGCCTTCTCGGGATAAGAATTGGGCTCTAGAGAAACCTACAGGAGGAAGGTACCCCTTTCGAGGGACCCAACACAAGCCTAAAGAGGCGGAATGGTCGATATGAGGAAAACCTTAGATGCTTTGACAATCGATGATATGGTTTTTGATCCATATTTGAGACTTGATGAGGATGGAGAAGATGAAATTGGTGATAGAGTATTTTCTGATGTAGCGACCTACGTAGGACCTTTGTTTCATCCAACTGGGTTCGTCATTTTAGATCCTCGTAGAACGCTCTGTCAAATGCGTATTGTCCAGAAAAGAGTACCTGAAGCCTCTCGTTTTAAACTGAGCGTAACCAACTCCCAATTTAAGGACAAAGATATCAAATTGACCTATGAACAAGCTCCGTTGATCGATCATTGGAATGCTCGTTCCGAATAAGTAAACCAAATGAGTAGAAGAGGGATTGAAGCTCCTCATGGCACTTCAAATGCGGATGTGAGTTACATGGAATGTTATCAAGAGTGGTCTCATCCTTATATGGAAAATTTGGATCCGGAAGCGAGGAAATACTTCAATAATGGAAAGAGTTCGACATCAAGGAATGATGAAAGTGATTGGAGGGAGATGGTGGTACGTATACTACTAATTATCCTTATTTTATTTTATTTAAATTATGTACGAATAATTACAGTTTGTGTATTTGATATGAAAAAATAGGTTGAACGAGTTAATTGGGTAGTCAAGGACCTGACCCGTAGCATTAATTCGGTTGAGAAGATAACGGTCCTTGAACAAATATTACTCCAGAATAGAGTTATAGGCATAATAACACTAACAAAGGAGGTTTATATGCTCATGAAGAGGACAGACCAGGGAGAAGTAAGAGGTCTATGTCTCTTTCTTCTAGAGAGGACTTGGATACTCCCTCCAATGAGCATGAGCAATCAAAGCAAGGAAAAGGTAGTTGTGGCGGACGTGGTGGAGGTAAAAAAGGTGGACGTGGTGGAGGTACAATTGATAAAAGTGGAAAAGGTCCAAGTGGTCGAGGTGGAGGTAAAAAACTCCAGTTCAAGGCCGTGGAAGAGGTAAAAAAGCTAAAGTTGTAGAAGAGGATGTGGAAAATGAGAAAGGGGAAGAGGATTAGGATAAGGCATCGCGATTGGATTCGAAGTTTGAATCGTGCGAGGAATCCAGTGAATGACTAATAGAAATATAGTGTCTTTTCAGTATTTTGCTTCATGGATTTTTTTATCATCTAAGACTTTGTCTATTTAGCATTTTCGTTGTTTGGTTATGGATTTAGACTGATGAATTTTATATCTTTGGATGTATGAATGAATGTAGTATTTCCTTTTGTCTAAATCCAAGTACAATGATGAAAAAATTAACAAAATGAAAAATTTTGAGCACTTACGTACAAACAGTTTCTTTACAATACCTAGCCGTAAATGCCAATAATTGTTATCTAAAAACAGACCTCCTGTCCTCGGCTGGGTTTCCCAACCGTAAGAGTTGTTACACGGTTAGGAATCCTAGCCATAAATATAGAAACAAATAGGTAAACCAACCGTGTTTTTCTTACGGTTGGGAAAGACCTAGTCGTTTCCTTCACTGATAACCAATAAATTTGTCAAAAAAATGACACATAGTATCGGTTAGAAACTCCTAGCCGTAATAGCCAAAACGGATAGGTAAACCAACCGTAATTTTTTTTACGGTTGGGAAAAATCTAGCCGTTTATTTCACTGATAACCCAAAAATATTTTGAATCCATGTTACGGTTAAATATCCAGCCCGAGTGTCTATTTCACGGTTAGGACTCCAAACCGTAAATATGACATAAAGTAAAAACCCAGTTTTACGACCTGCATTCCTAGTCGTAAATCTGACATACCACGGAACCTACATGTTTAAACATACTTATGACTTGGTCGACCTAGCAAATTCCTAGCCGTAAATACAAGAATTTCCTTTTGTACCACATTCTATCGGCTACTTTTTAAAAGAAATTAAAAATAGATCTGTAAGAAAAATGATTTATAGAAGTTTTTAGATGTTCAACCACTTATTAATACTTGAAATTACTTCACCTCCATATAACCACCCATTATCAAAATCAAACCTTCCACATCAATAATCTCCACCAAAACCCATACAAACTCAATGCAATGTACTCAAAGGATAAACCCAACTTTACTTTGGATGAAGATATATCTCTTGGAAAAAATTTGCACTATGCTATCCAAAGAGGGGAGAAGAAGGAAAAAAATGTGGTTTAGCCAGTCAATCGCATTTGAGTAAGATTTTTGAATTTTTTTTATAGGGAAACAGGTAACACTAATAACCGCGATGGAGTTGAATTGTATCTTCGATTTTCATACATACGCAAAAAAGTGGAACAATATATGGCTTTATTTCGTATGTGCAAGTGTTAGAGCACTGCTCGGTCGAACTCGCAAGCGTTGCAATCTCAAGCTTGTTTGTCAAGTTTAGGTGATCAAAACTATAACTCTTGATTTCTAGTCTACTTATAGTTATATCTCGGATTACTATAGAATGTGTAGTTGAGCCTTAGACTTCACGGCGTTCATCGATTGAAGACGAAGATCTACTGAGGAGAGCTTGGAGTTAATTCATCAACAAAAGGTATGTGGAGACTAAAAATTATCTATCACTCAGAAGTCTATTTTATTCTATCTCCTATTGATACTAAGTCGCATAGCTATATAGACTTTTATATTATACACATTTGATATTTCAAGTTGAGTTTAACTCGGTTATCTATTTCTCGAAATATGTGTTGGAAGATTTTTACTTTAGTTATGCTCATCATTATTCTTGATGAGTTTAGTTGGAAACAATTTATTTGTTGGAAACTAAATAATAAGTCAAAAGATGATCATGTGAAAATTTCCTTGAAACATCTTACATAATAAGTCAAAAGATGTCGACTCGGAATGTTTCGTATTGATCATTCGATCACTTGAAAATTACTTATAAGATAATAGTTTGTGTGAGAGAGCTATTGTCGTTTTCTAAGGATGTTTCAATGATTGAAATGGGAGTTTAGAACAATTAACCTTTGTCTGGATACAACACAGTATGCATACCAATATGCAAAATGTTGTGGTATAATTCA
The DNA here is from genome assembly GCA_023531105.1 of Papaver atlanticum. Lineage (NCBI taxonomy): Eukaryota > Viridiplantae > Streptophyta > Magnoliopsida > Ranunculales > Papaveraceae > Papaver > Papaver atlanticum. The sequence goes on from JAJJMB010014227.1 coordinate 77,196, forward strand.
GGTCCGAAAACCTAGTTTGCATACCAGTATGCGAACAGTTTTAACTGTTAAAGTCCGGGAACCAAGTATGCATACCAGTATGCGAACGGTTCTACCTGAGTTAGGTCCTGGACGGCAGTATGCATACCAGTTTGCAAACTGCTGGACAAGACCAAAGTCCGAAACTAAAGTTTGCATACCCGTTTGCAAACTTAGTGGTTAAAGTTCTAAAATCGGTTATGTATTTTCATACTCATGAACAAATACATTTATAAATTAAGGAATACAATCTTTGCAAAATGTTCATGAATTGATTCTTGTATATAAGTACTTTGTACAATCATGAATCAAATCTGATTTTGTTTCAATTGTTTCTTGTATACTTCTATGAGATATAAACAATTGAACAACTCTATGAGTAACACAATTAGATTCATTTGATTATCTTTCATAATTGATTGATCATCATATTTGATCTAGAAGTGTTAGATGAATGTGGTTAAGACAAAATTGTTCATATGGCTAATTTAGGTTAACTATTGTTGAGCCAACTTAATATACATGTTTAGGTACGGTTACCAATATCTAAATGAAGGTATATTTCATTTGTGTGTAACAAGCTAAGACCATCTAACAGTGGAGAGATATTGCTTTGGTTTTAAGCAAACACTAGTACAAAAGTGGCCTTTAGACACGCTAGATATAAATTTCCATGCCACGCTTTTTGTTTTTGGCGTGTCTATAGGGTAGACTTCTACCCTATAGACACGCCATGTTTTATGAGCGTGTTAATATAGGTGCTTTCAGCAACGCTAGGGCTAGTTGCGTGTCCAAATATCACCGTTTAGTCACGTTAACTTTTAATTTTTGTATTGGGTGTGTTTATAGACCAGTCTATGGCCACGTTAACCAGTTGTGGCGTGTCCAAAAAAGTAGTCACGTCATTTAAGGCGTGGTTAAAAAGTTGGTTTTATTAAACACGCTAGTATGCGTGTCCATAGTGTGCGATTTATAGACATGCCGGTTTATATGCGTGGCTAAAAAGTTGGTTTTATTGGACACGCATACTTGCGTGTCCATAGTGTACGTTTTATAGACACGCGCGGTTTATATGCGTGGCTAAAAATTTCGTTGTATTGGTCACGCTATTATGCGTGTCCATGGTGTAAGTTTTACAGACACGCCGGTTTATATGCATGGATAAAAAGTTCGTTGTATTGGTCACGCTAGTATGCGTGTCTATAGTGTATGTTTTATAGACACGCCAGTTCCATTTATTACTAGGTACATGAAATGGGCAGTAACTGCGACAACACAAGGCCCAGATGTGTTGAGGGCCTTTTTCTAAATCAGGTTTTCATCTAAAGGTGAATATTGAATGCTTTGTTTCTAAGCTAACCTAGCTTTGATTGTAAGCAAACCCTGATTTGAAAGACTATATAAGGGAGAACTTTAGCAACTGAAAAACCTAATCCCCTCACTTTTGTGTGATACTAGTTGCGACTAGAGTCGATTCTCCTTTGACCTAGGTTTTTCCAAAACCATTATAGGTTAACGACTTGAAGACTTTATTTAGGATTCGTGAAGCCAGACCCAACTATTTTCTTTGTAGTTGCGTGTTCTGATCTTACTTGTTCTATCGTATTGAGTACTATCTTCTCTAAGATTTACTCGAGATTTATCTCCGATAGGTAAGATATAAAAAGTAATCACAAAGCTCTTCGTCTCATTGTTTGTGATTCCACAATAACTTCTTCTACTACCATATAGTTAAGTTATTGTGAGGTGATTGATATTTCTAGGGTGTTCTTCGGGAATATAAGACCGAATTATCAATTAGTTCTTGTTCACCTTGATTTATCAAAAGACAGAACAAAACTTCATAGGTACTTCTGTGGGAGACAGATTATCTATTAGAATAGACTTATCTGTGGGAGACAGATTTGTTTATAAGTCTTCGACTTTGGGTCGTAAAAACTCTTAGTTGTGGGTGATATCAGCTAAGGGAATCAAGTGCGTAGAGTCCTGCTGGGATTCAGAGACGTAAGAAACGCGACTATACCTTAATCGGTGTAAAACTTGGTTTGGGTCAACTACATTCTAGTCCGAAATTAACTTGTAGTAGGCTAGTGTCTGTAGCGGCTTAATACAGTGTGGTGTTCAAATATAGACTAGGTCTCGGGGGTTTTCTGCATTTGTCGTTTCCTCGTTAACAAAATTTCTGGTGTTTGTGTTATTTCTTTTCCACATCATATTTGTTTATATATATAATTGAAATATCACAGGTTGTGCATAGTTTAATCAATTGGTAAATCCAACCTTTGGTTGTTGATATAAATTGATTGACACTTGAACATTGGTCTTTGGTACCTTTCAAGTTATTCTCGTACCAATCAGTTTACGGATTTCATCCTGTTGATTTACTGATTGATTTGAGAAAGAGATATAACTCTTGGATATCTTTCCTTGATTGAGTCTGACTGTCTAGTTGATTCTCTTGGAATTATATTGGAGTTAGTCCATACAGATTGCCGAACGAAATATTGGGTGTGGTTGTTAGACCCCCGCTATTTCAATTGGTATCAGAGCAGGCAAACACGCTAAGACCTCATAAGTCTGTGTTTGTAGCAATCCGACTCTATGGACAGAAATGTTATCTCAAACAGCGCATCACCAGTTCAGAAACGTTCTGACCTGGTTCAAAGCTTTGTTTCTCCTGAAAAATCTCTCACATCTTCTCCATTGTCTGAAACTGTGTATAACTGGGAAACACGCCTAGATGAACAATTGGAGGATCTTTCAGATGAAGTTGATTCAGACGATGGAAACGATGTTGATGAGGAAGTCTTGCAATACATCAAGTTTTTTGACCATCTCATAAAGAAAAAGAAGTCAACATTTTTCCTTACTAAGTTTCTGACTCCTCGTTATCTAGAAAATGAGAAAACTCTTTAAGGATTACGATTGTGGATACAATCTCTTACAATCCCTTCTTAAAGATCGTGAAGAAGATGTGCGTTCAAAGAATTCTGAATGTGAAAATCTTCGTCGAAATCTTTTTATGTTGAAAGAAGAACTTGCAGAATCTGAAGCAAAATGTAACTCTCAACAAAGTTGTTTTAATAACAGAGAAAACGTTTTTCTCTCACGAGGAAAAAAATTGTAGGCTGACCTAACTTCTGCTCAGAACAAGGTCAAATTGCTGGAAGAAAACTTGAAAAAGTTTAACCTTAGCTCAACAAATTATCCACTATGTTGGGAGCATGTAAGAAACATCGTGATACACGAGGTTTGGGCTATGAAGGAATAGACGCTCCAAGTAGTAGTAAAATTGATTTTGTTTATATTAATAACAATTTTCAGCAGAAAAATTTCACTGATGGTAAAAGTGAAGTTTTACCTTCAGCAGCAGAAGTTTCAAATAACAAGGGAAGTCAACCTCCAAAGACAGCTCATATGAGAACGGTTAATAGCATTCCTTTCAGTTGTTATTATTGCGGAAACAAGGTCATCTTGAAAGGAGATGTCGTTTTCGTTTGCGGAACGAAAAACTTCATAACATTCTTATCTGGATGTCTAAGGAAGTAATCAAACCTGTTTCTCATATTACTAGTTTTAAATGTCCAACCTTCAGACAACGAAAGTGCTGTGATGAACCAATTCTTGCCTGTAAGAATAACACAAAACCTTTTTACAATTATAAAAAGAATAATGTTATAAGGACAAATGACTGCTTTGTTGGTCCAATGAGTAAGAAAAAAACTTCAAACTCTTCTTCCATGGCTGAAGGAAGTGTTGGATCCAAAGTGTCAACAGTTCCTGAATATATTCATATCAATAATCGTGTTTCGGAACTCAAGACCAGTATAAATAGATTCAAGCGTAGCATTAAGAAGGCAAGGAAGGCAACAGCTTCAGGTATCTCTTGTCCTCTTTTTATTGATTATCTTGAGACTTAATCTATTGACTTCTCTGATGATGTTCAAGAAAGAAAATGAGAAAATGTCAATACCCTTTATGAGCAATATGCTCATCGAATTACAACTTGATTGCTTACAGTTGCGCGTCCTCTTTGAGACTATGTGAGGATGCACATATTTCTCAAGAAGATATCTACTTCTTGACAAAGTGGTCTTTGTTGTATCTGTTTTCTGTTTCTTTCCTTTTAAATAAAATAATGATCATCTTACTGTTGATCCTTGCTCCGGTTAATTATTACTCTTGGTAATATAAATGATCAATAACTCTTGAGATAAAATTCTTTGTTTCTTGTTTTGAAAAGCTTTTGTTTGTCTTTCCTTTAAGACAGTTGAGTTGTTGTTCATCAACAAATGTCTTGTTTCCTAAAATTATTTGGGCTAGGATACTCTGTCATAAGTTTAGAACTTGCGTTTGATCTTGTGTCAAAACATGCTTCTAAAACAGGCTCCATTGTTTCCCCGGTTCTGAACTCTGGTTCATAACCACGAACGGTTCGTGCACTTATTCCATATTATAATGTATGGTTCCATCACTGACGTGTTTGGAATTGTTGATATGTGAATCTAGGGTTTTCTATCTCCCTATGAAAAACATATATATATATATCTAAGATTGTCTTTCTTTCTTAGATATATGTAAGTTCTGTAACCTCAAGAATTCTCTTGTGATATCATGGAGTGAACGATGGATGGATGCAAAAAGGGAGACAAACTTTAAGAAGGAAAGGTGATTGAGTTTCATAAAGATCCTCTCATCATAACCTTTTTATATTCATGCAATCTTGAAGACAATTAACCTGTTCAGATGTCATCTCAATTGGTTGGAAATCTTCTTCGAGATTTTGGAGTGGTTCGTGATCAACTTGTAATTGCAACAAAGAACCTTGTCTTTCTGAAAACTGAACTGAAGAAAGCAACTGATGAACTTTCTCTTGTTCGATCTCTGGTTGTTGATTACGTCTAAGTCCTTCAGTTTGGTGTTAAGAGTTTATTTTTTCTAGGAAACTTCTTATGAGAATTTATTCTTGTGTTTCAAGAAGGATAACTAGGGTTTGGAATAGCATATATTGTGATTACACATAGCTATTGCCAACGATTTTCATATTGCAATGTTTTAGATTTATTTATTTAAATTCTAAGTTACTTGGAAGATGATTTTGCAGTATTAATCTTTATTGGTTTTATATATTGCAAAAATATGTTTAAAAGATATGTGTATTTACGTCCGTGAACTATGATTATCTCATATGCTCAAAAGTTAAGTCTATTATGTCTTTATGCAAATATTGATAAAAGATAGAATGAACTTTTGAATATTCCGCAGTATTGATCTTTACCTGATCCACTTCTATGTGAAAATACTGTTTGGCTCCGTAAGTTTTCTTATGTTGAGCATTTCCGACTAAATTAATCTATAAGGTCTTCTTGTGATTAATTTATTCGAATTTTCTGGATACAAATTCATGTTTCATGTGATTTTTTAATATCAAAAGAAATCCTTCTTTTTTCGTAAAAGTAAGGTCGCTCTTGTTGTTCTTTCGGGAATGACATTTTATTGGGGAGAGTTCTTAATTGACAAATCTTTATGGGGAATGCGGATGTGGAATATCGTAGGAGTTATCTTGTATCTTTATAAACTCCTTGATGAATACACTAAGTTTCGACTATGTGAAATCATCGAAACCAAGTTGATATGTTCTCTTTTAGTCATGAATTATCTCTTTGAGAATATCATTATGATCCCGCTAATTTTCGTACCTTTGCCAATTTATATTGACAAAAAGGGGGAGAATTATTTGGTAGTTCACACTACATACAAATGGTTTACGGATCATTATGTAAGGGGGAGTGGTTTTCATTGTGAGATGAAGTACTGACTAAGGGGGAGTGATACTATCACCATAGTATTATTGTCAAAGTTGTGATACAATTGGACTTTGATGCTGTGTAATAATACTATGACATTGTATAACAATAATTGAGAACAACTGTTTTCTTATTGTTATGGTTACGGATCTTCAACAACTATGATGCTGAGTTGAACACGTTCAGAACCACCGGAGTACTTGGGGTGGTGAAGAATTCAAGGAATGTTGAATAACCAAGGAAATCAAGCATGTTGGATGAGAAGCTACAAAGTTTATTTATTTTGTATTCCATAAGTATTGATAGTTTTGTCACTAAAATTGACAAAGGGGGAGATTGTTAGAACACTGCTCGGTCGAACTCGCAAGCGTTGCTATCTCAAGCTTGTTTGTCAAGTTTAGGTGATCAAAACTATAAGTCTTGATTTCTAGTCCACTTATAGCTATGTCTCGGATTAGGATAGAATGTGTAGTTGAGCTTTAGACTTCACGACGTTCATCAATTGAATACGAAGATTTACTGAGGAGAGCTTTGAGGAACTTCATCAACAAACTGCATGTGGACTAAAACTTATCTATCACTTAGAAGTTTATTCTATTTTATTTCCTATTGAGACTAAGTCGTATAGCTATATAGACTTTTATATTATACACATTGGATATTTCGAGATGAGTTTAACTCGGTTATCTATTTCTCGAAATATGTGTTGGAAGATTTTTGCATTAGCTACGTTCATCATTATTCTTGACGAGTTTAGTTGGAAACAATTTATTTGTTGGAAACTAAATAATAAGTCAAAAGATGATCATGTGAAAATTGCCTTGAAACATCTTACATGATTTGTATGAGACAGTCATTTGATGTAGACTCGGAATGTTTCGTAATGATCATTCGATCACTTGAAAATTACTTATAAGCTAATAGTTTTTGTGAGACATCTATTGTCGTCTTCTAAGGATGTTTCAATGATTGAAATGGGAGTTTAGAACAATTAACCTTTGTCTGGATACAACACAGTTTGCATACCAGTATGCAAACTGTTGTGGTATGATTCAGGTCCGGAAACCTAGTTTGCATACCAGTATTCAAACGATTTTAAATGTTAAAGTCCGGGAACCTAGTATACATACCAGAATGTGACCGGTTCTACCTGAGTTAGGTCCGGGACGACAGTATGCATACCGGTTTGCAAACTGCTGGACAAGACCAAAGTCCGGAACTAAAGTTTGAGTCCCCGTTTGCAAACTTAGTGGTTAAAGTTCTAAAATCGGTTAAATATGTTTCAATACTCATGAACAAATACATTTATAAATTAAGAAATGCAATCTTTTCAAACCATGGCTTAATGTTCATGAATTGATTCTTGTATAAGTACTTTGCACAATCATGAATCAAATCCGATTTTGTTTCAATTGTTTCTTGTATACTTCTATGAGATATAAACAATTGAACAACTCCATGAGTAACACAATTAGATTCATTTGATTATCTTTCATAATTGATTGATCATCATATTTGATCTAGAAGCGAACTATGTTGCTCAGTCAAGCAAAAATGTTGGTAGCAGGACCAACCATTAAATTAGAATATTGATTTTTGGATCGATGGAATTCTCGAATGTTGATAGTTGAATCAACATGAGGAATATTGCTCGATCGAGCATTTGATAGTTGAAACAATGAGTTCTGAACCCAGTTGAATGAGCAAAATATATATTGCTAGTTTAAGACGACAATAGCTGTTTCACACAAAATATTAGCTTCAAAGCAATTTTCAAGTGATCGAATGATCAATACAAAACATTCCGAGTCTACATCAAATGACTGTCTCATACAAATCATGTAAGATGTTACAAGGAGATTTGCACATGATCATCTTTTGACTTTCGTCAAGAATATAAGATGAACTTGATTAAAGCGAAAGCTTACCAACACATATTTCGAGAAATATGTAAGCGAGTTAAACTCAGCTCGAAATATCAAATGTGTATAATTGAAGTCTATATAGCTATACGAATTTTGTCTCAAATAGGAGATAGAGTAGATAGACTTTTTAGTGATAGATGGGTTCAAGTCTCCACATACAATGAAGTTCCACAAGCTCCCCTTAGTAGTTTTTCGTCTTCAATCGATGAACGCCATGAATTCTAAAGCTCAGCTACACTTTCTATCCTAATCTGAGACTTAGCTATAAGTAGACTAGAAATCAAGACTTATAGTTTTGACAACTAAACTTGACAACAAGCTTGAGATAGCAACGCTTGCGAGTTCGACCAAGCAGTGCTCTAACAAGATCAACCACTAATTGGCGGTTCTTATACTTGGTCAAATAACCATATTGACCCTCTCTTATGCAGACTTGACAGATTTCTCTTTAGTGTGGAGTTTGATGAATATTTCCCAAATGTAATCCAAATTGTTATTATGAGAACTTCTTCATACCACAACCCTGTCATGGTATATACTCATCCTTCTATTAATAGAAAACCTTACTTCAAGTTGGAGACATCATGGGTGGAGCACAAAGATTTTATGAGTAATGTGGCTTTTTGGTGGAATGCCATAGAGTTTTCAGGAAGCGCTAGCACTAATTTCCTTCTAAAATTGCAGAATATCAAGTACTTTGTCAAAATTTGGGGTTCTTCTGAGTTTGGGAGTGTTAGAAAGGAAAAGAGGTTTCTTACTGACAATATTCAGTGAGTTGAATCTGTTAGAAGAAGGTGGTGCACTGCAAGTTACTCAATATGAGGAGAGGTTGCAGAGTAAACCAAGCTCAAACGTATTGAAGTTCTTGAAGAAAGAAAATGGCAGTTAAGGGCTAAGCAAAATGGTTTTAGATGAGGATATGATAATACAGCTTACTTCTATAGAATTGTTAGTGCCAAAAGAAAGAGGGATACTATTTCTAAACTTCAAATTCAGGGGGAGGATTTTTTTTGATCTAAATATCATTAAATAAGAAATTGGAAATTATTATTTTGATCCATTTTGTGAGACTTAGTCTGTGAATTTTTCTTTAGATTCTCTCCATTTTCCTAAGCTTAGTGAAGACTCTAAAGTTCGGATCGAAAGAGACTTCACTAAAGAAGAGGTCTTCAATGTAGTCAAACATATGGGATGTAATAAGTCTCCGGGTCCAAATGGTTTTACATCTGAATTTTATAAGAGATGTTGGAGCAGTATTAAGATAGACTTCATGAAGATGATGCATGATTTTTACAGGTTTGGCTCTTTTGATTGGAGACTAAAATGCTCTTTCATTACCAAAATACCAAAGAAGGAATACTCTTGTAGCCCAAGATTATAGGCCTCTTAGCTTGATAAGTAGTGCTTACAAGACAATATCTAAAGTTCTTGCTGAAAGATTGAAGACTGTACTTATGCCCGCTGTTATTTCTGATCTCCAAGATGCTTTTATTCATGAGTTTCATATCTTAGACAGAGTTATAATTGCTAATGAATGTGTGGACAGCAGACTAAATCCAAGAAGCCCAGGATTTTGGGTAAAATAAACATGGAGAAAGCCTTTAATAATTTTAATTGGCAATCTCTTTTCTGTATATTAAAAAACCATGAGTTCGGTGACAAATGGATAACATGGATTAGATGGCGTGTCTCTTCTTATGATCTATCTGTTTTGGTGAATGGAGGTTCTATAGAAAAATCAATCCCTCTAAAGGTCTTAGACAAGGAGATTCGTTTTCCACTAATTAATTCTTGTTGGTTATAGAAATCCTATCTAAGTTGTTGAATGATGCTTTTGAAAGAAATCAGATTCATGGGTTTAAGTTCGCAGATAATGGTGCTATGATATCTCATTTGCAGTTTGCATGCGACACTTTGATTTTCATTGATGCCAATGCGGAGGAAGTTCAAAGACTTTTTTTTTATCATCTTAGCTATATTTTAACCTCTCACTGGTATGAAGCTAGTTTAACTTAGAAAAAAGTACGATTAATGTGGGTGCTGATAATATCATCGATTTATTGGCTAAAGATCTTGGATGTAAAACTGAGAAGCTTCCAGTTAATGTCTAGGTCTCTTAGAGCATTGCTCGGTTGAACCTTACAAGTTTTGCTATCTCAAGCTTGTTTTCAATGTTAGGTGATCAAAACTATATCTTGATTTCTAATCTACTAAATCAAGTTTTGGATAGGTGAGAATTGTAGTTGAGTATCAGAGATCACCCTTGAAGAATGAAAATTGACGAAGACATTTTGGAGAACTTCTGTATCAGGTATGTGAAGACTGAACCATTCTATTTTACTCACTATACCACCATTATATCTATTGAGACCATGTCGTATGATTTATTGTATATTAACAAAGAAGATGTTTCAAGGCAAGCATGTCTTGTGAAAAATCTCGAAATATTATTTAGCGATATGTTCAAAGGTACTTAACAATATTAGCTCTATGAATTAATTTGTGGATCAATTGAAAATTTCCCATGCAAATTATTATATCACTTGGGAATATTTCAATCATCAAAAGAGAGATATATGAACTTACTGAATTTATACTCAGGGTAGGTTGACGAATTTATTTTGCAAACCATAGATATTTGAGATTCATAAATACAGAAAGCTAGGTTGGCAAACTCAGTTCGCAAACCATAAGTTCAGTTATGAACAGTTCACGAACCAGGTTGGCGAACCTTGGTGAACTGAATTTATAAGTTGGATTAATTGGCTGGCAGTTGGCAAACCCAGTTCACAAAATGTGGTCAACTGAGTTCCGGAGTCTAGTAGGGTTGGCGAACTCGGTTCACGAACCGTTGCACTCTGATTCGTGAACAAGCCTTGCGGTTCACAAACCGTTATACCAACTGTCCTGACTATATTTAGCATATACTCAAAGACTTATTATTTTAATATGTTTAGCATCGCTAGAACTCTCTTGAACACCTCTAAAACTTCATTAATTTTGAAAACGCTGGGGTTACCAAGATACACCACCAACTTTTTCTTACGCAATCTGTATGGACAAACTCAACACAACTCCGAGAGTAAAACCCCAATCAAGGAAAGTGCCTAGAGTTATATATCTGTCTCTTTCTTGTTGTTAAAACGTTTACAGAATTGAATCCGTGAACCTAACTACAAAGAGAGTTCTTGGACGGTACCAAAAACCAATATCCAAGGATCAATGAAGTATTTTCCAACTAACAAGGTTGGACCTAGCTACTGTGATTGATCAACGCACAACCTGTGATATTTCAATTATAAAGATAAACAATATAATGCGGAAAAAGAAATAACACAGACACCATAAGTTTTGTTACCGAGGAAACCGGAAATGCAGAAAAACCCCGGGACCTAGTCCAGATTGAACACCAAATGGTATTAAGCCTCTATAGACACTAGCCTACTACCCATTAACTTCGGTCTGGAATGTAGTTGAGCCCGAACTCAGTCTCCCAATGATTCAGGTATAGTCGCGCTTCTTACACCTATTGAATCCCAACAGGACTCTACACAATTGATTCCCTTAGACAGTCTCACCCACGACTAAGAGTTTCTTCAACTCAATTGAAGGCTTTAAACCAAATCTGCCTCCCACATATTAAGCCTATAATTGATTTCCTGATTTACGATCTAAACAGATGATCAGATCAAACGATAGATCCAGGTGATGGAAATCGATAACTACTTAGAAAAAAGTCTGGCTAGCCTCAAAATCTGTACTTATGCAACCCAAAGTGCAGCCTAGATTATTATTCACCTCATAAGTATTAAACTTGCGGAATCAAAAAAGTATTAGACGAAGAGACTTTGTTGATTACTATCTATCTTGATTGATGGAGCAAGGTTCTATAAACAATCAAGATCAGGATACTCAAGTTATCAAGATAAAAGATAACTGGACCTGGCTTCACGAATCCCAATGAAGTCTTTGTAGTCGCTAAACCCTAAAAGGGTTTCTGGAGAGGACGACTCTAGATACAACTAGGACAAACCAAAAAGTAGTGTCAGGATTCAAAGATCCCAGTTGCCAAGAGTTCTCCTTATATAGACTTCAAAGCCTAGGTTGCTTTAGGTTTAAGCTAACATATCTTTGGAACCAAGCAAACAATATCCACCGTTAGATGAAATCTTTGAATCTTAATAACATATACAAGATATACACTATGGTTAGGTAAACCGTAACCAACCCGTGTATAAAGACTATGTTCAACATGGTTAGACGAAACCAGCCGATTTGAACTTAAAAGCTTAACACTCATTTTCATGTTCACTAAGACATTAATATTGAGTCACAATCATGTGATAAAATGATTCTAGTGTTAATTAGCGAAATGATCAAAAGAAAATTATTTCATAGAAATAATTTAATCGCAATTGAATCATGATCGACATAGTTTGTAAATGTACAAAGTACAATTACTTGAATCGTTCATGAATCGGCTGAGTCACTGTACGCGGACCGGTTTGCAAAATGATATGTAATTACCGAGTTCCAAAGTCTATAGAACTTTTCAGTTCATAAACCGGTTTGCAAACTTATGCAATTACCAAGTTCCGGACTCTACAGAACTTTTCAGTTCACGTACCGGTTTGCGAACCTTGAACCAACTCAAAGTTCCGGAGTCTACATAACTTTTTAGTTCACGTACCGGTTTGCAAACCTAAGACATTTGCCGGTTCCGGAGTTCACAGAATATTCAGCTTGCGTACCGATTTGGATACTAAACTGCTTTTAGAACATAGAACTATTTTGGATCGCATACCGGTTTGATTATTTTAACCAGGTTCCCTTACCACAGTTCCATAATGGATTGTATACAAATATACATACCTAAATGGATCACAAAACAAACATATTTTCCCATGATGTACATACAAATATGCATGCTACTCCTCTACGTGTACGAATACATGTAATACGGATTCATACATATAACAGTTTTCTCAGTTTGTAAGACTGATAGCACTGTCTTGTATTCCGAATATAGTAGTTCTATATTTTTCTAAATCAATTCGAAACATTCCTGAATAACAACATATCACTGTTCCAGGCTATTTTCGAATGATAAACTTGAATCAAGATTTGGTTCCGAACAATAAATTATTCTCCACCAAATTTGATCAAGTATGAACAAATGATCATTAAGCCTAGTCACTATATTTCTATAAATTCGTAAACTAAATAATTAGTTCTCGACTCGAAATATGCAAGCTAATCTAATTAGTTATGCGACAATCGTCTCAAAGATAGAATGGTGAATATAACTTGAGAAATAGGTGGTTGAGTCTTCACTTACCTTTTGTTGATGAAGTTCTCCAAAAGCTTCGGTTGATCTTCGCCTTCAAACGGTAGAACGCAAATGATGACTGGCTCGTTTCTCAATTCCACTATCCTAGACCGAGACTTAACTAATTGTAGACTAGAAATCAAGATATAGTTTAGAAAACTAAATTTGACAACAAGCTTGATATAACAACACTCGTGAGTTCGACCAAGCAATGCTCTAATAGATTTATTAAAACACTTAGGTGTTTGAATCATGATTAATTTCTTAGGTGTTTAAATGAACATCAAATAGATTTTTGTTCTTTGGCTAACTTGCCGAACCGAACAATCATTATACACAGTTACTGAACTCGGTCTAACCGAAACTATGTGTGTAGTCTTTTATGGTAGTTTGAAGACCTATTTTGTTTGCTTGATTCTCAAGTTATCTTAGCTTGAATTATAGGCTAACCCTGGTCTTTGAAAAACTATATGTAACACCCCGTGTTTTTAGCATGGCGCATGCGCAAAGATGCATCATGGCATGAGATGAAGTTTCATCTCAAGCTCCATTACGTGTTAATAAGAACATTTTCCTAGAGCCAATATGGTGCCAAGAAAGGATATTGCGAAGATATATTGGCCAAGGGACAATATCACACCAAGAGTGTACAAGTTGTAAGTTGTATTGTCCAAGAGCCAATATCGCACCAAAGGTGCTTCAGGCCAGTTGGGTGGCTGTCCTAGAATAAAGCAGCGCCACAATGGCGCATTACACAGGTCATTGGCATATGGCCAATATCGTAACAGGCCAGAGCATGCTGGCCTTGGCAATGTACAGCCATCACGGCTGGACACTGGAGTGGCCTATGGGATAAAGCCGGAAATACATCCATCACGGCACTGGACTTGGATCGGTAAATGTTTAGTCATCATGGCCGGACATTTGAACTAGCATGTGAGCCGAAACTGAATGTACAGGCATCACGGTCGTACATTGCAGTTGTCCAGGGTAGTAATGTGCATCCATCACCGCCTTGGGACTTGGTGAAGTCATATTCCTCACCTAATCTAAGTTGTAAAAATGTCTTTAAAACATATATAGGGAGGGGTAGTTGGTTGAAGGTGCATATGCGGACCATGCACCAAGTAAGCTTCATAGCTTAGCCGAAAGAGTATGAATGATGTTTATGACTCATTTATAGCTGTGTAGCCTTACCAATGGGGAATATTTAGCATGGGCATCAATATGCCATGCCGTGGGACAAATGTGCATCACTTGGATGCAATTTGACGGAACGGTCTACACGGACTAGACCATTACCATTATTACTTGACCACATCCTTGCAAACGAGTTGGCTTAAGCTTTTGTCCCTTCGAGGATGAACTACTGTTAGTGCTTGATCCCTTTAGAGTAGGGAAAGGTACGTAGGTAGCCGCAATAAGTTGTAGTATTTCCGGTCCAGCACTTTGTCGCTCATATCATCTATTTTAGAGATGATTGCGGCATATTGGCCTCTCATATCATTTGGCTCAGCAATTTGACACAAGAGATGATTGTGGCCAAACTTGATGTGGCAAGTTGCATTCCATTCCTTGGATGCCGATACTCCCTATCAAGGCGTTCGACTTAGGCATTTACCAATGGCACATTGGGCATGGCCTTGAAAGTATGCTACATCGATATGCAAGTTAGCGGAGCTTGCATAAGTCTAAGGAAAGTACGGCATGAGCCTGATTGATGCACCCTTGGCACGAGCAAGAAAAATTGCACGCTTTCAGTAATGCCTAAGCTAAGTGAAGAGGGGGTATTAGGCCTGCAATGTCCTATACGTAAGTTCAAGGCATGTCTTATGCCTGGACAAGACTCGGAAGCCAGTGATGCATGTAAGGTGTGGAAGCTATGTTAGCTGCATCATGTTCCACGAGCATGCTTGCAAGGGCAAATGGACGTGCATTTTTTAGCTTTAAGGCCCGGATTAGAGTATCATCATGGCGCATCAGTGAAGTTATGGCCTGCACGCCCTGGCATGCTAGGCATAATTTTACGGTCCGTCACACTATAAATAAAGCATCTCTGTCAACTGGGAAAATCAATCCCTGATACTTTTTGTCCTAGTTGATTCTACAGTAGGCTCTATTGACCTTTTAGGTCAACGACTAAAAATACTTCACTTGGGGATTCGTGAAGCCAGGTCTGACTATCTTCACCTTGATAGTTCGTGAACCCTGATCTTGCTTTTCTATTATCGAGGATTTCGTAATATCTTTTAGGAAAGATAGATAGTATTCACAAAGTTTCTTCGTCTCTGACTTTGTGATTCCTCAAGATAGATATTTAAAGACTGATCTTAATTGATCTTTTAATAATTGTTATTGAGATGTGGTTAAGAATCTAGGATGATATTTGGGAGTCGTAAGTTTCGGATTTGTGAGGTTTGCTAGCTTGCTATTGGAAACAGATTTCCACACCTTGATCTTTTATCTAAACAGAAATCAAAGGCTTATCTATTAAAGGAAGATTGGTATCAAAAGTATTCACTTCGGCTGAAGCAACTCTTAGGTTGTAAAGGACGTCACCTAAGGGAATCAAGTGCGTAGAACCTAGTGAGGTTCAAGAGACGTAAGGAGCGTGACTATAACTAAATCGCTTGGAGGGTGGATTCGGTCTAAACTACATTCCAGTCCAAAGTCTGATAATAGGCTAGTGGTTGTAGCGGCATAATACAATGTGGTGTTCAATCTGGATGAGGTTCCGGGGTTTTTTATGCTATTGTGGTTTGCTCGTTAACAAAATTTCTGGTGTCTTGTGTTTTTCCTTTTCCGTATTATTTGATTTACACAGGTTTGTACATATTCAATCTACGTAGATAAGTCCTCTTAATTTCTTATAGAATTCGTATCCTGAAAGATAGATAACAAGTTTAACAACTTGGTAGAATTTCGATTGAATTATTTGGGTACGACTAGATTGATCTTGGATATTGATTTTTGAGATCGTCCAAGTACCTTTATACATACTGATTGAGTAGAGTTTGAGATATTAACTCTATATATATTGTCAAGGATTATTAAATAGGTCTTCTTGCAATTGTGTTAAGTTTTGTCTATATAGGTTGCCGAACAAAAAAGTTGGTTGTATTTGGTATCCCTGCGTTTTCAAAGTCTACATATCGATGTTATATCAAGAAGTCTTTATGTTTGGGTGGTTGTTTTAGAGAGAATGAAATTAAAACTGGCAACTTGGAAAAATAAATTCTTAAATAAGGATGGCAGACTTATCCTTTTGAAGAATTGTCCCTCTTGTTTTCCTATATATTTTCTATCTCTATTTCAACTTCTTATTAGTATTGAGAAGATGATAAACCTAATGATTTTTTTTACGGGGTATAGTGGATGGCAATAAGAAAATGGCATGGGTTTCATGGACCAAACTTTGTGTCTCTAAATCAAGTGGTGGATTGGGTATTAGAAGTTTAATAACTACTAATAGGGCTTTGCTGGTTAAATGGGTTTGGAGGTACTCCAAAACCAAGACTACACTTTGGAGACGTATTATTCAACAGAAGAATAAAGATAATAAAGATGTAGCTTTTCCAATTGAAGACAATTCAACTCAAGGTAGGAGTATCTGGAGAAATGTTTCTAACCTTGTTCCGCAAATACAACAATATATCTCCTTTAAGCTGAATAATGGAAGAAGGATAAGATTTTGGTTCGATAAGTGGTTGGACAGGGGTGTATTAAAAGATTTATTCCCAGTCATTTTCAAGGCTGTAAAAAAAAAGAATATGATGGTGGCTGATGCTGTGAAGGAGGGAAGATGGTTTACGATTTTTCGAAAATCTCATTTGAATGCTAATGAGCAATTAGAATGGGATTTCTGAAGAGAGACTTGGGGGAAGTACCAATACTTACAGATGAAGATGATGAATTTGAAGTCTTACATAATTTCAATACTAGTAAGTGTCACAAATCCTTGTCAGTTGAGCCTCCAAACTGAAATTGCAGGATATCTCTGGAAAAAGAAATTTCGCACAAGGTAAGCTTTTTTTTATGGGATGTATTTCACAACTCGTTACCTACTATAGAACAATACTGCAACATGAAGGAGTCATTACGGCCAATGTAGACTGCACACTTTGCAACATTGAAATGGAGATTGCGGACCATTTGTATTTACACTGTACATACTCTTTTGAGCTATGGGATTACTTCGTAAAGGGGGTTCGTATCTCCAGGCCACTTCCGGAAATAGTTTTGCAGCTTTACAATGCATGGGACATCAATGTGTTTGCTGGAAGATGCAAGGGTGTTTGGGACATTATGCACTACTTTATAATCTGGAATCTCTAGAACGAAAGAAACAACTGGATCTTTGTTTCTACACCTAAGAATGTTGAGGAGCTTAAAATCCTAATCAAGCAATGTGTGGTTTTATGGAGCTGCGACTTGAATATATATTCAAGTTTATAATCCGGAAGAGTTATACTGTTTTATTTTTTCATGAACACTATTATGCCATCCTTTTTCTTGTTCCACCAGATTTTTTTTTTTATAGAATCTATTTACTAGTTAAAGTAGGTAGCATAGGAAAAAAAAAGAAATGCTACGACAAGAAATGGTACTAAGAACAAATTGAGTTAGAATGGTTCTTTCTGGTTGACTTATAAATTTGGATTCTCAACTATCAAGGTTTCCATTTATATTTCTATAAGACTTATAAGTCTGAAATTTATTTTTTTGAATCAAAAGAGGCACTCCAAAATACTTATCATTAAGATCTAATCTCTTAATATTAAGTACATTGTAGATATCATTCTTTACATCGTTAGGAAATTTTAGGCTAAAGGACATACCTTATTTTTCATAATTCACGGCCTTATCAAAAAATAAACTGAACTGCTCAATTACTTTTGGTATAAGATCAGTAAAGTTGTGATTCAGTTACTTCAACAAGCATTTAGAGTGGAAAAAATATTGCACCATAGAAAGCACTATATTATTACCTATTGTGTTCCATATTTCCTGATAAAAACCATGAGGGAAGCCATCTGGACAAAGAGTGGTCCATATGCCTGCATCCCAAAAACAACATGTTTCACTTCACCATATGTGAGAGTCTTGGTTAACTTTTTTTTCTTCCCTAACTAACACATGGAGAAATGAATTTGAGATAATCATTTGGATCAGGTGGGTTAGAGGTCCTACTCATAGTCATGAAATGATATTTCACATTCTCAGCAATGACATTTCTATTAGTGAGCCAAATAGCCATTTCTTTTTTAATACAATCGATATTTTTTCACCTTTTTATAAAATTAGCTTTATTATAAAAATTAATTGTGTTTTTTTCACTTAACCTGAATGATTATTTATCTTTACCTCTTTGCCTCCAATAATCCTATTCAGCATCATACCATTTGTTGAGTTCGTTCTTTAAAGAACTTACATTAAAAGAACTCATGTGAGATCCATTAATCAGCAACTGATTAATTTGGGATTCTACTTTAGCTATTTGAGTTCGTATATGACCAAAAATATTAGTTCCAATCTCTTAGAAGTCGTTTGGTACCAAATAAAGTTTTGGCATGTTTATAAGTTGTAGACATATTGACATTGTAATTCCAGTCTACTTCAATAAGAGTTTACAATAATCATCTTAAAACCAAGTTCTAGTAAACATTAAAGGTCTATTATCATCTTGAGCCGTACACAAAAGAATGGGGGAGGTGATCACTACCTAGAGGAATCATGTAGTATACAACGACATTAGGAAAGTTATTTAGCCAATTAATATTACCTATAAAGAATGGGGGAAGTGATCACTACCTAGAGGAATCATGTGGTACCTAAATCTCTATCTAGTCTTTCAAGGATGAGGTATGACCTTGCCTCCTATTTTTCCAAGTAAAAGTATTACCTAGACATGATATGCAATGCAGGACAGCATTATCAAGTAAATTTTTAGCACTATCTATTTGGGATTAAGAAACAAACAATCCTCCATCTTTATCCCCTATATTAACAATATAGTTCTAACCCCCTATCACACAGTAAGATGGATTAAGATTATAATCTATCTCATTAAGGTAATAATAATTGAGTTAATAACATGATCTAGATACCCATAAGTAAGACAAAGAAGAGTATGCCTAGTTTTAGCATCCATAGTAATTATGCAATTAATGACATCCAAGTAGCATCCATGAATTTTAATTTCTATACCATCGTTCCACATAAGACTTAAGCCACCAGATTGACCAATAGAATCACAAAATAAAGAAATAATTTAGGTAATTATATTTGGGTATATAGGTTTTCATATTTCTTATATGATTCTTAGTTTCTGACAAAACAATTATGTAAGGATTGTTTTACCTATTAAGCTCTTTACATTGGTTACTAGTATTTTTATTGATAAACCCATACAAATTCCAGGAGTTTATAATGTGAGAATTAAAATCAGTAGAAATAGAAGATTTCAAGGTAGTTGTAGGAATATATAAAGGAAACAAGCAACAATAATTAGAAAATTTGTAATTGAAACAATATGTTTAAAATTTACCTGGTTTCCTTAATCTGTTGCAGCGGTTTGTTTAATCTTAGCAAATACTGGGATATTTCCTTGTGTTTTCATAGCCAATGGTGTGGATTCATATTTTTCGTTGATTATTGGATTGGAAGTAGAAGAATCACACTTACTTTAATCATTTCCATAATTACTTTTATGTCTCTTGCGGAGTCGAGCATTACCATCCATTTCAGCTTCATTTCTAGAGGCATCCAACTTATTAGTTTTCAATCCAAAACCTGTAACCAACATATCATCCTTTGGGGGTACAAATGTGAAAAGACGAGGGTACCAAATACACCACAGTCTTTTTCGGATCAACCTATTCAGACATACCTTATAATCTTTTCGATCATAAAGATTAAAGACTATCTTAAACAAGGTGACCAATTGTACAAGTTCAAATACTTTAATTAGAATATAAAGACAATTATAATACGGAAATAAAGTAAAGCACACACCATAATTTTGTTAAAGAGAAAAACTACAATCTTATAGAAAAACCCCGGGACCTAGTCCAGTTTTGAATACTCAACCAATTAAGAGCTACAAAAAGTAAACCTGCAACTTCGTGTAGACGAGACCAAGCAATCTAAAATCCTAGTTACTCAGCTTCAGCAGTATTCTTGTTTTGATAACATCTAGCAGAACCGAAGTTCTCAATAGATGTCAGAATACTCGATATCTTAGCAGAACAAATGTTCTCTTTAAGACTAGATTTAGTATATCTTCTTAATGGTTCATAATAACTTCTGCTACCAATCTTTCAACTGTAAGACAAGATTCCTTTGGATTGTATTCCAAACAGTTAAAGGATCAAAATTGTTTGATAACCAAACTCACTTTCCAATCACAATAACGAAATATGTGATAAAAGGCGCCCAATTTAGGATCTTTCGTTTAAGATTTATTGCCAGATTTGAAACTCCTTAGTTAAGATATTCGAAGTTGGTAATAGTCTTTGTATAACGACTTAATACTAAGAGTATTCAAAACAAGACCAAGTCCCGGGATTTTTCTGCATTTGCGGTTTCGATTGTTTTAGTTATAATTAAAAATAAATACATTGTACATTAATCCATACACTTGGGTTGATTCCTTTAGTTAGGTTCGGTGTCAGACTTATACTATACACCAAATGTATACCTTATTTTTGTCATCTTCTTGACAATCTCTATCTATATTAGATCACACAAGGTATCAGACATATAGGTTGATATTGAAAAGATTGTGGTGTACTTGGTACCCTCGTCATTTCAAATCTTCTTATTACTATGTTTGAGACTAGGTATGATTCTCACTCTACTATTGGTAGTTTTCTTGATTTTCTTCAGATTACCAAATAATAATTTCAGCCAGTTTTTCACATTAACCTTGGAATGTTTTATTATATGTTCATAAAAGTAACTAATGCATCTTGTTGAACCAGTTGTAGTGACTGCTAGTGCTCTTCTACGTAGTAGAGATGATAGATTACTCTTCACATACACTTTGAATACTTCTCCAGCTGCAAATCCTATTTTGTGGTTCAATTGCTCTCACTTCTCTAATGACTTGACCCATATCATGCAAAACCTCTTTGTTCATGTGTTCCGGAAGAAAGTATTTCAACTGAATCCAAAAATCATGAGTTTCCCAATTGACTTCCTTATAGATGATTGATGTAAGGACAATAATCATGCAGAATCATTAGGTTTCCATCAGTGCTCCAATGTATTTCTTCAAAAACCTAATTTGACTGTCTCCAATTTTTAAATTTGAAAATCATGACATTTTGATCCACTTCAGACATTTTAAGTTCACCTTCATGAATAAATGACCAGGTGAACTTCAAGTGCTTCTCAACATTTTTGTCATACATTCCCCCCTCCATGATTAGTTTGCCGATCAAAGTTATTTCCATACCATCTTCATCCTTTGCATTGCTTTCTCTACTCAGATGTGGTACAATTTCAGCAGAGCTGATGCTTTTTACCAAGATTGTCTCCTTCTGTTTCCTTGTGATATGAGAAACCTCATTATTAGCAGGAGAGGAAGAAGTGTTATTTGGGATTCCATTAAAATCTCTCTTGTTAGGTCTTTAGACTTTTTTCCATAATACTCAAGGCAGCATTTGGTTCGTCGTATTCCTTTCAAACTTAAATGTTTGAGGTATATATGGGTATATATTGAAGGTTGAAATTGAAAGATTATCCTTGATTTTAGTTAATTACGTAGTTTGGTTAATTGAGATATTTTCTACTAGATTTCTTGCGTTTGCTTTTGAAAGATTTATTTTTGGCATCGTGAATAAAAAAAAAAACGAACTTTTTTTTTTATAACCACTTTTTGAATTTTGAAATGGGTGCAAACTAGTAAATCGGAATTTATTAACTGAGTTGGAAGGATCATTTCTGAATCGGATTGATTCTGCCATCTTACAACCCATCTTGATCAACCATGATAACAAACGCAAAACTTCCTTGGCTTCAACAGGCAACATACCAATGGAAGCAGAACACAACCGGATAGAAGGCAAACGCCATAATCAATTGAACAAACAACCTAAACAGGGAGAAAATAAGTTTTTGTTAGACATAAGTTTTCTTTGAAAAAAGAATGGAAATAAACTAAAGTATGATTTAAAATGAAACAGGAGAATTGATTAAATCAAATCAGTATTACAAAATCATAGTTTCAAGAAAGGAAGAAGAGATTTTCATTTAGAAAAGTTTAAATTAACGGTTCATTTAGAAACTGAGTAACTCAAAAAAATCTTCTTATTCGCAGAGCTCCAGAAACTTATTCAAAGAAAACTTCAAGAGGTAAACCTAGTAAAACCAGTATTAGTGCAACTCTTATGGGATTAAAGAAAACTTCAAGAGGTAAACCTTTAAAATTGCATTAAAATGAGTACAAATATATCAAGGATTAAAAACATGATAAAATACAATTGTTTTGTGTAAAAGTTTATAAGTAAATTATATCACATAATATATATTAAAAGCACGAATTCCTTTGTGAATTCGATGATGTTTGAGGATTGGAATTGAATTAAGATTCTGCTATATTGATTCAAAAAAGTTTGTCTTCATTATTGTCTTCTTCTTCAACAAGATAAAGTTGTCTCAAAGGAGAGTAATGTACGCATAGCATCAATATTACTATCACGTCTAGTTGTCATGGATCTTCATGGAAATGTAGAATCTAGTTTCCATGGATCTTTATGGAAACGTAGAATCTTGTTATGCCAAAATATATCTCCCTGGTTAATTAATACATTTGTAACGATTGTAGCAATCAAATGATACGTCTTCAGGGATATTAAATATTGTTTCACAAACATCTGTCAAGAGGGTATGAATATTTCAGATTACATTCCAATTTGAATTAAAGAAAAATTATTAAAGATTTGGGGACCGGAAGAAATCGGTTGGAACGGGAGATAGATCTTAGGGGAGAGAGTTTTTCGTTCAAAGGAACGAAACCTGACCCACTCACGAGCCACGCACACTCCCCCACCCCCACCACCACCCCGAAGGCTTCCCACTGGTTCGTGGCCCACCATTTTTCTAAAAGAAATCACTATTCTTTCAGTAGTGGATGCCACCAAAGCCTTTTTTTTTCCTTCCGGTAGTGGATGCCATGAAAGCCTTTTTTTTCTTTTCTTTCTGAATGGGTAAAGAATTTGGTGCCGGTGAGTTTCTAATTCAGGTCACCAGTTTCACCACACAATGACTTTACCACTATATTACAGTGACACCGGCGATGCCATGAAAGCCAGGGGAAGAGGGAGGAACTAGGAAGTAGAGGAAAAGGTGGATGAATCTGAATGCTAATGAATCTGAAATGACCAAAAAAAAAAAAAAAACAGCACCACGTACATATAAAAGCAAAGTCACCACTGGCTTCTATGTGTTTGAGAGTATGAGTATTTTGAACAGCATTGCTAATAGGAATTGGTCCATTGGATCCATTTCTCTGCTAGATTATTGCCGGGGAACTGAATATTAAGCAATAAACTAAAGACAATATAGTTGTAGCCTGTAGTATGTATTGTTATGCAGCAGGTGCTACATCTGCTCCGTCATCGTCGTCGTCGTCATCATCGTCGGGTTCTCTCTGATTTCTTTCCCACAAGATGTCATCAACACCTCGAATGAGGTTGACCACGACTCTTTTATCAATATTGTCACTGCGAACTGATATTGTGCCCATGATGTTTTAAATAATAGTAGATCGAGATCAGTCACCTGAAACAATTCTCCTTAGGCTAAAAGATGAAGTAGTGTTAAAATGCATTTTGCCTCTATATGTATGCAAAAAAAATCATGTATGCAAAAAAAATCATGAAAAGTACTTGAAGGGTTCATAAATTTTGCTTTTTAATCTTAATTTTCTTCTGGAGGGGTACTGCAATACATTCTGAAGTGGGTCATTAGTGTGAGAAGCTACAGTCCATATGTTCTGCCACCTGGGCTAGTTCAACACACATTTTAGGACTTGCTCATGGAGGGTGCCTGCTTAACACACTACTACACGCGGAAGGAACAGTCAAGCACACTCTCTCTAGTTGATTATGTAGAGCCCTTTGGTACTTGATAAGTGGAAATGAAAAAGTTGCTAATTACAGCGACATCTAGCAGCTTAATATACTGGTGATGCAACAGTCCAAGATGATTATGAACAAAAGTGTCAACTTCATTGCTGTGGCCTATGGGAAGCAACGAATCCTAGCAGTTACCATAAGAAAACACACAGTACTTCAAAATAATCTAATTCAGCTTGAAGTTAAACAACTTTTCGAAATACATGTCTGACGTCTTCATCAGTCATACCTAAGAAGCACCAGAAGAGTAATGGGTAACAAAAAATCCTACATGCATTTACCACCAACAGCATAAATAGTGACATGGATTCAATTTCACATGTGGCTGGAATGGGAAGAAAGAGCACATTTTTCATCCTATGTATCATTATCAACTAAATTAATAATGTTCTTAATATAAGTAACTTCACATCTTTGTTTGTCTAACCAGTCCATGCAAAGATTAAGCTCCTATGGACATACTCTAATTGCACATATAAACGCCAGTTGCAAACCTGTGATTAGCCTCATAAAAGTCTGTCTTACCATCCGTAGCTGGCCGCAGAGAAACCCCAGACAACGATCTAGTTCCCTGCACAGAAAACTTCACGTACCCAACAACCTCAATTTCTTCAACAGAATCTTGTTCATTTATATCAACAGGCATTCTAACACGCAAAACACCAGGTGGACCGTTCAAAGGAATCTCCTGTATATGCCAACTCAACTCTTTACCAGATCTGTTCAAAGCAGCTTTTGGAGATACCATCAACAATGTTGGGTCAACCGGTAGTTTTAAAACAAATGTAACATCGTTCAAGGGTGCTGGCAAATCTGGGTTTGAAACATACTGAATCATCACAGATAGTAAAGTTCCACTGTGCCGCGTAACCATTCGGACCCTCAAAGGCAATGGCGTCAAACGAGGTAGAATACTATATTTCAAAACTGGAAGAGGCTCCTCAGACGATTTTTCCCTCAAATGGAACAACCCATTCCCCAGGCTACTGACAAGAGAATTTTGCATAACAAATCTTTTGACCCCTGAAGTGCCCTCAAGACGGAAGGAGAATTCACATTCTTTATCACCCGTAGTTTTCGGAGGTAAAGTTTTCAAGAAGACGGTACCCGTCAAACTCACCCTAGAAAGAATAGATTCCCTAAATTCTACACTGATTTCTTCAGAAATATACATCTCAGGCCCTTTCATTTCAGTCTTCTTCACCAAGAGGTTTGCAAGAGTTTCACCAGTTCCACTCGGTACAGGAGTTGCCAATACATCCCCAACTGAATTTAGGAGTTCCAAACCCCCCAAGTCCTTGTTCTCGGAAATTTTCTTCTGGTCAACAAACTCTGATGCGTCCATTCCTCCATCAAAAGCACTTCCATGAAACCCTTCAAAAGCTTCCGAAACAGTCTCCTCTTGATTACTGTATTCAACACCTCCATAATTCCCTCCAAACCCTTCGACAACAATATGTGTCGACTGTGTAGCTTCAGCTGGTGGAAGAGTGGTTAAATCCAGCCCCGTCAGTGTACTTAAATCAGAAGCCGAAGACGCCTCCTTATTTTTCATAAAACCACCCACCAGTTCCTCAGGTTTACCAATCACATCACTAGCAGCAAAAGGATCTTTCTCTGTTTCAGATCCCCCCTCTGGTTTCTTTTCCTGCACCAACTCTTCCTTTTCTGCTCGAACAGATAAAGGTATCAGAGTCCTCGCCACTTCATCACCAGCAGCCAAAGTTTCGGGAGGCAATTCAAACATAGCATTCGAAAACAAATTGACATTAGTTTCATGCTCCAACGAAAGATACTCAATATCACTCCAATTCTCACCCCCTCTAATTCGATTCTCAGCATCAATCCCAGAATGCACCATCTTTGCAATACCACCACCATCATGCATTGACCCTAACAATGCAGCAAGTCTAACACCACACCACTAACACCTTTCAAAACAATATCTAACGCCATATAAATCTCAGCATATTTCTTATTAATTTTCTCGCGAGTAACATCCACTCCGCGACAAGCAGCAACAATTACACTAACAGCTTGATTCACAATACCAATACATTCAAACACATTATTATTAACAGAATTATCATGATCAACTATAGTAATCCCAAGAACATAAATTCCATTGACAAGACGATAAACAACACGATATTTACTTTCGGTACCAACGACTAATTGCCCACTAGATGCAGCTAATGGATCATCACCTAATGATGTATCATCATTACCGATAATAATGTCTTCTTCACTAGTTAAGTTTTTATTTTGTTTACCTGCTGCTGCAGCAAATGCCATACGAGTTTGTTGAAAACCTGAAACTGCTGCTAATGCTCTTGCTGGTGGAAACCATTCACGAGTTTGTAATAGAATTGTAGATCCATTTGCAGGTTGAAGCGATAAGGCTAAACACGCCATTAATTCTTCTCGGAGGGTTTTTCTAGGATTTTCTTTTTTCAATTTCTATGAAATTTGTATGGTTGGGGTTTGAAAAGAGAGAAAACTAACCAAAAAGAGAACATTTCAGAGAGAAATTACGAAGATTATGAATTTGATCTCTGGACTGGCGAAGAAGGAGAAGAGTGAACAGGGATTTGATCTCTGAAGCTTCTCTCTGGTTACGTTTCTCACGTGGATGCCATGGAGTTGTTGACCGCTGGGCCTCGAACATTTAAATCCACACTCGGAAAAATAAAACTGCCAAGCGGTCAGGTCCATGGATTGCGATTTCGTAAGGCCAGGCACAACGGTGAAGCATTTCGCTTAGCTGTAGCATAATTGAAGCTAAGCGAAATGCGTACGGAGATGCACCTCAATACGGGTGACGTGCATCGCTTTGCTTAATCGTTGCATATAGTTCTAAACAGAAATTGAGTTTCCGTTTTTTTTCCTTAAATATTATTTTACTCGATTTATGTAAATGTTGTTTATAGATAAAAAATATTAAGAGAAAAAATGGATATAAAATAGGAAAAAATAAATTTTAGTAAAATAAAATACTTACTCCCTTGGTTTCAAAAACTTGCATGTATTGATTTTGCCAAAATATTAAGGAGATCATAGTATTTTACATGACTACCCATAATTATTACCTAATTTATTTTAATAAAAATACTAGTATTAAATACTTGTGAGATGGGGGTATACATTGGGATATACCAAATAAAACAAAATAGGGTCATTATGAAGTAAAATGTAAAGCCCCTTAGCCATATATTTTTGAAAATCGCATTAATTAGCTTGTTTAGTATTATTAATTTGGTTAGATTAATTAGTTGAATTAAAAGTTATGAAATCATGTTTTGGCTAGATTGAACTTATGGATTTTGTTGGAAAATTTTCCAGATTTTTTTTTTTTTTTGAAGATTTTGTTAGTAACGGAAATGAAACCACACTAGCCAAACACTTCTAAAAAGGGAATTGCATAGTTGTTTAATGGTTTCATTATCCAAATTATAGAAGAAATCAACAGTTTCAAAAATCACAGTATGAAAAGTTGGCATGCTCGACTAAACAAGAAGATAACGACCTTGTATAGCCGGCATGTTAATAATAAACCAAAATACCGACCAAGTGAGTTTTGACATACAAAGAAAGGTGTTGTAAATGCATAACTAATCGGCAAGGTATTAATTTCATAACCTGCCGACTAAGCTATAGTCGTCAAGGTCGAGAATGCCAAACACTAACGACTAAAAAATATTATCCACGAGGTCGTCATGATTATAGATAAAACAACATGATGATTAAATGAAAAATGGGTGGAGGAAGGTTGATTTTAGTTGTTATTGGTCGTCATGGTCGAAATTGCACAAAGTGACGACCAACACAAAGTCGTCAAGGTAGTTTCCCCAACGATGCCAACTAATAGCAAAAATGTAACAAAGATACTGTTTGATGGCTGTTATTGGTCGGCAAGGTTCAAGTTTTCAAAACATGATGATCTTAATTACAACAACATTAGTCGGCAAAGTATAAGGATGAATATTGTGACGACCCTGTAAATGTTACTTTTAGAGATAAAAACTCCTCATGATACTCAACCTAGGAAGATAACGACTAATACTAGTCGCCAAAGTAGACGAAGAGATACCCGACGACCATACAGTTGCAATTCACCAATTTTGATTTTCCCTACCTAATATGACATTCAAATAACAAACTAAAGTACTAGATAGAGTTTGAAAGAATTAATCGACAATAAAAAAAAAAAAATTGGTAAACTTTTTTCATTTGAAATCGATGAAATATATAAAAGGAAAATAGAATTGATTATCAAATTGATGAAAAGTGAGAAGGAAAAGAGTAAATGAACGTAAATTACCAATGTGTTAGATTTAATTAATCAGAATCGGTAAGATAGTTTCGTAACTTTACCCTTTTTGGTCACCCCTTAGGGCAATTCCTATGGCAATGGCCAAATCCATTTTTATTGTTGAGCCAGGTGGATGGCCAAACAGGCTTTTCCACTATGGTAAAGTACTGGGCGGTTTATCATCAAGCGCCTGTGCTTGAGACACACGCTGGTGTTGGTAGGAAAAGCGCAGGCGTTGAAAATACAAACTCTGGCGTTGGTCTTATCAACGCGGGTGTGAGAAACAAAATCGCCAATGTTCATATCTCTAACGTCCATAATTCAAACGTCTATATTTGCAAAACTATAAATTCCTTCAATTGATTTCATTTTCAGTCACACCACTACTATTTCCTTCTTCTAAAACTCTTCTACAATATGAGCAGCATTTTAAGAAAAGCGGTCAATAGTGTAAAAAAGAGAAGAGATCGAAGAAATGAACAGGCACCGCGACCTGCCACAGATGTAGATTTTTCTCAAAATCGGGAAGCAGAGTTTGCTTCGCCAAGTGTCGTTGTTGTTCCATCATTAGTCCAAGGTCATGTGTCGGGGCATCAAGATCGGTCTGAGGATTATTATACCTCGTTTAATCGGGGGCCCCAAAAAACAATTAGGGGACTCACCAATTTTATACCCACTCCAAATATTAAAGGGGGAGTCCAAAAAGTGGTGAAAATACCATTTTACCCTTTCTACTTAAAAATCTATTAACCCTAAACATAAGGCCCCCAATTCATTCTCTAAAAACCAAAATCAGTTTATCCTCCCCTCCCTCCCTCTCCCTCTCCCTCTCCCCCTCGAGTCTCTCCATCTCCTCCATTGACGACCCAATTTTTTTTTTCTTCGTCGATTCATCATCGTAATCGTTACGAAAATCTTTAATCGACGATTAACTTCTTCTACATAATGGCTCGAACTAATGAGTATAAAGGAATTTTGCTAACACTAAAATCGTAGAGAAACCCAAATTGAAGATTAATCTCAAAACCAAGGTTGTAGTATCAAGCCGGGAAGAATTAGAAGAAGAAATGGCGCCGATTAGAAAGTAAGTGAACTAAAACCCACTTTTGTTTTGATTTTTTATTGTGTTTTGATTGTGAAATTGAGTTTTGGAACTGAATTTTTTCAGTTCCAGTGAATGGGTCGTTACTCTATATTGTATTAAACCCTAACGATTCTTCATATGCATGTATACAGTATGAAAAATCGTTAAGCTGCATAATGTTTAGGTTAACGACCCAAATTCTACTAGTACAATTTTTTTGCCATACCTTTGAGTCGTTACCTCTGTAATTAAATCCATTGACGACCCTATTTGAACGACCCTTTTTTAGACGGTAACGATCCTTGATGAAATACAAACAGCCTCTCTGTCCCAAATATTGGAAGTGTTGTCAATAGATCTATTCGAGTCGTCATTATACTGTTTTGCCCTATTAGAGTCGTTACCCCTATATAGTAACATGTGACGACCCTAGGTTGAAAACAATCATACTCTATGTCCAAAATATTGATAGGGTCGTCACATATGTCACCGAGAGTCGTCATTGTGTAGCTTAGGGTCGTTGCCTTTGTACTTAGAGTCGTCATATACTATTTGAGAGTCGTTTGTGTTTTAAAGAATATAGTGACGACCCTTGTTCTGATAGCATGAAATACTTAACTTATTTGTTCCTTTTTTTGTGTATGTACCATTGTAGTCAAAAGAAAGACAAGAAACACATGGCCACTCTTCCTTCCAGACCTCCCCGGCACGACAAATACTTGGCAGCCGGTCAATTTCGCGGAAAACGTCCGAGTGAGGTAGCCGTTTCTATCTGCGAACCTAGAAATCAAGGTAATGAGTCGTCAGATTCGTCAGCTTCTTCCACCCCTGTTATATCTGCTTCCGGAAGCGATGAAGAAGAAATTAGGGAACAAGAAGAGATTCATGATGATGAAGATTATGGTAACGATGGTAATGGTGGTTCTAGTAGAGGTGATGGTGGTGGTAATGGTGGTTCTGGTCGAGGTGTTGGTGGTGGTGGTGATGATGATGATGATGATGAGGAGGAGGATGATGAAGGTAATGATGGTAAGGGTGTTGGTGGTGATGATGATGATAATGAGGAGGAGGAAGAGGAAGAGCAGGCGAAACCATCGAGACGGAAGGATGGGAAGCCAGTTGCAGAGAGCACGAGACACATTCCCGCCAAACATTTGCAGCTGGAACGTCTTCGTGGTGGGAAAGCCAGAGGAAAACCTAGAGATGGCTGCGAAGTTCTATTTAGATATAAGGGCACCTGGGCTCGTACCATCTACGAAACAATCGTAAGAATCTCAACTTTGCTTTTATATTTTATTTGTTGATGTTAACTTTATTTATTTTTTATATTTACTTGTTTTTTCTTTTATAGGATCATAAGAATGCCGTACGGCTTTTTAGGCGGCAATCTTCTTATGTGAAAATGCCCTTGTGGGATCTCAAAGATGAATGTGAAAGAGTTAAGGAGATTATTGAAAACCCTGCTCTGTATACTGCCGTTGCCAACTCTGTGATTGCATATGACAAGGTTGCAATATCAAGTTTATGTGAGAGGTTTTACGGCGAAACCCATACATTCCAATTCCCTTTTGGTGAGATTGCATTGACACCCGATGATGCAGATCAGATATTAGGGCTGCCGGTAGAAGGAAAATCCACCAATGACAAGTTCAAGAAAAGGCTTAGTTGGGAATAAATTTATGCAAAGACCGAGAAATTGTTTGGCTGGGATCAAGATACCACATATGGCCTTTTCGTGAAGGGAAAGAAATACCCGAAGAAAGAGTTCAAACTCGTAGATATTAGGGAGATGTTTGCTGGAATACTAATCAAAGAAAAAGTTGATGGTCTCTCTGATATGGAATGTCGTTATGCGGCGGCTGGGTAGTTTTTGTACACACTTGTGTCGGTTATATTTCCCGACAGCAAGGGTAACCCGATGAGTGTGAACCTTCTTCAACTTTTGGATCCTTTGGAAGATGTGAACAAGTACTCTTGGGGGACTGCCATGGTAGCACATTTGAATTGTCAGTTATCAATAGCATCTCGGGAACGATCTTCTCAGGTTCATGGCAATACGGCTCTACTCCAGGTAATTGGATTGAACTTTATTGTATCCTCTATTTATGTTTTTTTATTGTTTGAATATTTTTATACCTATCAGATTGTTTTATTTTATTTAGTTTGGTGTCAATATAGGTGTGGATTTATAATCGTTTCCCTTCATTGTTCAAAGACAATCCCGACGTCACAATCAACCCACAATGGAACAAAACTAAACCAAGAGGGACTCGATACTTGTACACTGGCTGTCAAGATACGGAACAAAAGGATGCGTTATTAGAAATGCGCCAAAAATTGGACAACATCACAGCTGAAGAGGTAATCTTTGATCCTTATAAGAATGATAGGGTGAGCGCAATGGAAGATGTTGTGTATTACCACGGCCCTCTGTTTTACCCTTATGGATTTTCAATGAATAATCCGATGAGAATCATGCGTCAGCTTGGGTTTATTTAAGATTCACCCGCACCGGATTATGAACCCCGATTCAAGCACAAGTTAGACAAATGCGAGTCTAACGAGTCGGACTTAGTGGTGGTTTATGAACCTGAACCTAAGACCAAGCATTGGGATGATAGACACAAGCGTGATAGCAAGATATACATCTCTTATTGGGAGCATGTGAATGAAGGTCACGAGGCAACATCAGATTACTTGGAATGGTACGAACGCTTCTATCACCCTCGGGTCATCCGGATAGATGCTCCAGGCACTTGAAGGAGCAACAAGGCATCTTCCTCGGCTTCTACATCTGACACAAGAGATGATTCCACCATTTTTAAGCTTGTGGTAAGTATTTATTTTTGGTATTGTGTTATTCATAAACATACAAATATAAGTTATTTAATATGAATTGGTATTTGAATGCAAATAGAGGGAACGAATGAAGATTCTTATCAAGGCATTTTATTGCTCGGCCGACAAATGAGAAGTGGTAGAACCTGAGCGACATCGTAAGTACGTTGATTATTGCAGTCACATTGAAAATCCACAAGCGAAGAAAATGTTTGCTGATCTGGCTAAGCAATGTAAGAGGCCCAGGAAAACCCGAGAACAAATGAGACAAGAACGTGCTCAACAGGGTGAAGCAAGTCAAGGTGAGGAAATCCCGGAGGAAAGAGAAGATGTTGATTCCCAAATAGCTAGTGCAAGTCAAGGTCGTCGTAAGAGAAGACGGACATCAGCTTGTGAAGGAAGTCAGGGAAGTCAGGGAGGGCGAGATGGAGGTCGAGGCCGAGGTGGAGGTCACAATCTTATGTGAGTAGATGTTCTTATAATGTTTTGATGGACCACCTTTAGTTATTGTAGACTTGAACTTATGTTTGTTTGTTTGGTTATTGTTCTATACAACTATCTACTGCTAGTTCAAATGGTTTGTTAAAACATTGTCGCTTTATTTAATATGTTAGTAGTTTTTTTTTTAAAATTAGTGTTATTGTTATCAAATAATATATCTCCACACAAATGATCCAGCATAGGTGTCGTCATCTTATAATATAGTAGGATGACGACTGTAAACCATTTAGTTGAAACACAGCAAGAGTCGTTATATGATTCATATAACATACTAACGACCCTTCATCAAAATTATCCAGAGACTTTTTTTTTCAAATATAGAGTCGTTACTATTTATATGGAAAGCGGTGACGACACTATTGAACCAAAACATCCAGGAGATCAAACAATTTTTTCTCCTCTAGAGTCGTTAAGTTTTTGATATAGCATAATAACGACCTTCGAGAAATAAAAACAGAGGGAACATATTTATTTTCATAGCTAGAGTCGTTATTAGTTATTGAAACCAATGACGACCCTAAGTTACAAAAACATCCAGGAGGGAACCAAATTTTCTATTGTAGAGTCGTTAGGTTGATCATATAGCAGAGTAATGACTCTAGCTGTGTATTAAATCCAGAGAATACCATTTTTAGGTATATAGAGTCGTTGCTGTTTATATGGAAACCAATGACGAACCTAAGTTACAAAAACATCCAGGAGGGAACCAAATTTTCTATTGTAGAGTCGTTATTAGGTATATTCTATAAGTAGACGACCCAGTTTTGAAACTTTAAATTGGAACGAGAATGGACTTTGATTTCATTAAGAAAATAACATTACATCAATCTCGTATTACATAAGAGTTAATATGGGTATTCTAGAATTTGACACATCAAATGTTCGTCGATGAACCTCCTAGCACGTCGGTGCAACGTGGGATATTCTTTGTGGTGAATGAACTTAGTTTCCCCGTTACGAATTCTCCATAGCCCATTGAAACGTTGTAGCTGAAATTCAATGAATTCTTACACTTTAGTATGCGAACTTTTAACGATGAATATTACCGGATTACTTACTTTTTCCCTAAGAGGAGCTTGTGGATGATGTTCGTACACCATATTCCTAACTTTAACATACTCTCGCACTGAACTTTTCATGTAGTTGAATCGAAAAGCCAAGTCTCTCTTTTGCCCGTTAAAGAACTCTTTAACTCTCTTCCAAAACATGGAATAGATTTCATTCAGACGTTTACGAAACGTATTAGCAAACGATTTAACGAGACACAAATCTTCATATGGTTCCCATTCGGCCATTGCCACTAAATTTTAAGTATTTTGATAGAAAATGGAATGTTTTGGGTCATTTTCTCAAGAGGAGGGGGTTGTATTTTATAGAAGGAAACCCCAGCGGTCGGAATTTTTGAAATCCACAACAAGGGTCGTTAGGGTAGAAATAAACATATTGACAACCCTTATTCAGAATAAAAAGAAACTCCATTTATTCAGATTAAATGTAAACTCCATTTAGTTGAAACTACAATACATCAAGTCTAACATAAATCTTACTCAACAAATTACATGTTATTCATTTTCCTGGTGCGAGATTGAATTACCACTGTGGCCTCGATGTGATAAAATGGCTCTCCTATCCATTTGGTATATGCATCCTGGGCCGCACGCCTATCCCATTTTTGCCTCGCGAGAAACTCGTTGTACTTGGTGCACAATTTCATAACGTGAATCGTCCTATCACGAATATGGGACGGTTGATAATCATAACGTAGTTTCTTGTTGTAATTAACGAAAGGACTCCAACTAACTTGAGTCCAAAATATAGTCTCATGTTTATGTTCTTCGGGAAGATCTTTGACGATGTAATAATTTTTAACCCATTCGGTCTCTTCCTCGACTTGCTTGAATACTTCCCGGAGACGGGATTGTTCCTCACCCCGTTTTTTGGCCTCGCGCATCTCTTCTTCTTCCTTCGTAGGATATGATGATGGACTGAATGGTTTTTTAGTAGGTCGCATGCTTATTTTGCGTATGTCTTCATCCATTGCCAATATTGATTTGGTTGGTCGCTTGCATCTTCTAAGTATGTTTTCAGTTGAATTGTTATTTGATGATTCACTTGACATTGAAAAAATGATTTACTTTGATTGTATTCGGTTGTATTTGCTAGTTGATGATGGAATCTTTATATAGAAAATATCCCAATGACTCATTTTTTTGGGAAAAGTGGATTCAGAAATAGCCGTTGAACAAAACATGGAAGAGTCGTTAATCTTTATTTTATAACAAAAACGACTCTAATACAAAAAAAACATCCAGGAGATCAACAAATTTTGGTATGGAAGAGTCGGTAGGCATTAGAGTACCCAAACTGACGACTCTGAAGGAGACAATAGAGTCGTTAGTCTATATGTTATTCCAATAACGAATCTAAGCGACAAAAACATCCAGGAGATCCACTAATATGGACCATTAGAGTCGTACAGGTATTTGGGTATCACCATTAACAACTCTAAGTGAGAAAATAATGGCAGGTATGGGTCGTTATTGGTATGATTATAAAGTTGACGACTCCATGTGACAAAATCATCCAGGAACTCAACTAATATGGTTGAGTTAGAGTCATACAGGTATTTGGGTATCGACATTAACGACTCTAAGTGAGAAAATAATGGCAGGTTTGGGTCGTTACGATTTAGCTGTTAAAAATAAATAAAAATAACAGTAAAAAACATTTGTGCGGAAAGATAAAACACATTATATTCACTAAGCATTGTTCAAAACAAACATATCCATGTTCTAGATACAACCATCTTCCAAAAGTATGCTTCAAAATACAAAGCTCAAAATAAACATGTTCAAACCGTTAAACACTCCTTCATTCTTTTATTTCATCACCCATGTCAACGTAATCCGGCATCGGGTCCAAAGCATTCCACAAGTTCATGCTGTACTCGTACTGGTTTGTCCACTCCTTAGTGAACTCTCCCCAGTGACCATAGCCCACCCGTGGCAAAGGACATTCCTCAGTTATCTTCAAGCCTATGTAATGGTTCATGTTGACATGTGCCATTACGATTCTTCATTTCTTTAGTGCCGGCTCACACCTAGTTCTTGAGGGTACATATGTACAAGAGCCTCCGGGGAACCCTTTGCTGAATACATGAATGACATAAGTGAACGTGCCTGCTAAAAGTTGGGCACCAA
Organism: Papaver atlanticum; assembly: GCA_023531105.1. Classification (NCBI taxonomy): domain Eukaryota; kingdom Viridiplantae; phylum Streptophyta; class Magnoliopsida; order Ranunculales; family Papaveraceae; genus Papaver; species Papaver atlanticum. Next base: position 113,351 of record JAJJMB010014227.1, read on the forward strand.
AAGGCATTTGCATCCAAAACTTAAAACCGGCGTTCTTCGACCCCTTTCGCCATTTCACGTTGGAAACCAACTCCTTGAACTTCATTTCTTTCTCTTTTGGATCTCATTCCATGATCATTGTTAGATAGAGCTGCTTGTCCTCATTGAGTTTAGCGACCATTTTTTTTCTTGCATATTCGATTTGGGTGAGTTTTAGTTTGTCCGCTTCATCGAAATGGCCTAACTGTTCCGTTACAACATGGTAACCAAAATTTCCATCACCGTCAACGTCGTCGGTGGATATAAGGTGATCCAAGATTACGTAAGGAAGTTGATCGGTATACTCTTTATATAAAGTGTAAGCAACACGATGTGGTCTTTCTTGGGAATCTCTAGGGGTGCATGGATTACCCTTTATTCCTTTTATCGTCACCATTCCGCTCGTTTGGCTTTGCTGGGTACCGACCGTATGCTAACCAACATACATATCCTCCTTTTCTTTCACTTGTATATGACTTTGGGTGACTACTTGTTTTTTTGGACGACCCCTTTTCTTGGGAATGAAAGAGTTCTCAGCTCTTGTCTTCATTCACAGTTTCTCTAAATGACATTTTAGTTGCCGGACGGCCTGGTGGTTTTTGCTTTATTGGCCCTTCTTCTACCCCCAAGCTCTTACGGGCCGCCGGCCACAAGTTAGAAACCAATATTTGTCTTCCTGCACAATTCATTTTTTGGTATTTTTCGTTGATATACTTGCCAATCTCCAAGTCTCTGAATTCTTGCTCAGCGTCTCCTGTGGGATTTGGGGTGAATGAAAGTTGCTGCCAGAATGGATCGATATCTCCAAGAGGAATGATTTCTTTGTACCCACCAAGTTTATGTTTACACGGGAGGCCGAGCCATGTCTCGGTTGTACAATAACACTTCATCACCTTTCCAGCGGCCGCATTGCCTCTAAACTTTATAAGTTCTTCCATCATATGGATTATTGCCCACCATGATACTTGGTGTGCTACCCCCCGTAAAAAATCTTTGTCTTCAATGTATTGCATCAGAAAACGGTCTTTACTTATCTCCATATGGGACACTATTTTTCTTAGATCATTCTCTGCGTGCTCGTGAATAGCTTCCTGTACCGTAACTACCCCACCACTATTCTCTTCCAGAATTTTTTTCAAACGTCCATGAGACTGCTCTGCAATACTTGTAGACTTATTTTTGAAGTGCTTGTATCTATTGGTTCATGCATAAACAAACTTCTCCTTCCAAGGATTCAACCATGTATTCAGGCAATACTCGACAACCTTCTCATGATCCGTGCTCCAATCATCAATAAACTTCTGCAAGTTAGCATAATACTTAACCTCAGTCTTCGAATGAGCCAAATGGTCCCAATCTTTGCAAAACTCTTTCCATAGATCCCCTTCTTCATCGTATTGTTCTTTTTCTTTCTTTTTCTCTTCCGCTCGCTCTTTCTTGGTAAATTTACTTAGACGTTCGTCTTCCTCCGCCGAACGTTGATTACTCTTCTTAGGTTGGATCTTTTGGATTTGATTCTTACAATTATAAAAATGGTTGGTTTGGATGTGCCACGTACAAAGAAAATGTTGAGCTAGTGGAAAAACTTGTCGGACGGCATCTGATGTAATTCTAAAGTGGTAAGTAAGGTTGTCGTTCACTCGGACTTGTGAAGATTCGAGTTTTTAAATTTAATAAAAATATATACAAAAATATTAAACAATGGTGAGAGGTACTGGGATTCGGGATTCCACCGAATTCAAAACATAAGGTTCAATTATTAATTCTTTGACAATTTTAGCTCAAGAAAAACAAGGACTCTATTTTTTCCAAGGTAGATTCTCAAAACATTGATTGTAAATCCTAAGCATGATGTATCAAAACACCTAAGCTAAGCGTACATCATCAAATTAAATGACAACCAATTAATTCAAATCATAATTTCAATTAAAATTAATACAAAAGTCTTAAAAAGAATTAATAAAATTACCCCAAGTATGATATTCGTCTTCCTCCATCATCCCAGTGTTTGGGTTTAGCTCCTCATGGTAAAAACATGCTCAAAAGATAGAAACATGGCTCAAAAGGTGTTTTTATTGACGAGAAATAATAATACAGCGAATTTGCAACACTTTTATGGCGTTACAGAATCACCGATACAACGGAAGTTATGTTAATAAACGAGAATATAAGACTGCTTCTGCGACGGTTAGGTGTGGGTCGAAGTTCTTCGTGTTCTTCGCGACTGTTCAGTGTGCGTCTTATGTTCTTCGTGTTCTTCAGCTCCGCACCAGCAGAAAACAGCAGCAGGTAGCTTTCTGTTCGTCTTGATTTCTCACTCTTCAGCCCTTCTCAGCCCCCAAAACTCTCGACACCCCTTCTATATGACCCAACCAATCTATTTATATAAAAAAGAGCGATTAAATCTCTCCAAAATCTTCCGAAATCTCTTTCTTTCTCTTCACGGCAAAGTTGCGGCAATTTCTTGTTTTAGAATTTCCACGCATATCTGGGCTTTCCTTTTGATTCTAAACTCTTCCTTAGATATATATTAAGCTTTGGGAAGAAAATCTTGCCTTTAATCTCTCTAAAATTTCCTAAAATCGGTCACACACGTGACTTTCCATATTTTGCTGTTGAGATCAAAACCCGTCGATTGAGCCCATTTTAATCGATTTCAACACCCATGTTAGACTCCTAGACCCATAAGGAGTCTACCCTATGAAAATCAGAGGTTTAATCGACCTCAAACACCTCTAAAAATCCATCACCAAATCTGCCAGGAAACACGCTTTTAAGTTTTTGGTTTCCCGCCCAAATTCAGAATTTGAACATGAAGGGGAAGGTTACCCCTTATCCAATGGTCGCCCCTTATCCGTTGCTGGAGTCCGCATAACACTCGTCCCTTGGGTTGCATTTATCAACTTTTCGAGCCAATTTTGCCGCAAAAACCTATTCCTCCAAAAACACCTACAAAGGGATAAAATACCAAAATTTGTACAAAAATGGGTACTAACAATATACACAAAAGAGATGAAAAATAGACACATAAATGCGTCTATCAGCATCCATAACTGCAAAATCCATATCCATAAATATAACATGCGGTGTCTCTTCTCCACGGTAAATCAACCTCACTTGCTCCAACGCCCAAACATAATCCTCTATTTCTTCTTTTTCCATAAAGTACCATGCCATGGTGAATGATTGTTTATCCGAAGTATGACTGACCACGTTCAATATCGCCATGTTATACCTGTTTGTCTTGTAGGTGCAATCTATGAACAGAACCTGGTAAAAACACTGATCCAAATCCACCATCCTTGGGTGCGCAAGAAAAATATGAGTCACTTTCTCTCCCGGACCAACTTTTGTTTGCATGGCGTAGTTAAGTTTTTCTGCTAACCACTCAGATTGTTGCATAATTAACCTACCATCCCATTCAGTTCTCTTGATCGTTTCTTTGGCAGCGTAGATTGTGGAAATGGTAGACAAGTTATCCTTATCTTCAGCCCATATTGAATTTAGGATCTTAAGAGGCCTACATCCCTTCATCTGCCGAACCTTCTCCATTTGATGTGGTTTCAACCGGGTATATGCAGGGTGTCTATATAAACTTTTAGGTGGAGGATGGTTATGACGACCGTCCGGAATACTATATAATCGGAATAGATCAGTTTCGTGATGCCTTTTGAAAACAATCCTGAACAGGCATTCACACTTCTTTAACGCATTTTTGTAGACCCTAGTCGTCTTCTTCTCATATTTGTAATTCTTACCTTTGTGACTTTCTCCATTTTCCCCGCTCTCTCGCATACCATCTCCATCTTCTTACAATCGATGTGTTTGCTTTGAACAACCACGCACATCTTCTCTTTTGCCTTTGAGATAAGCCATTCCTTGGCCTCAGCCTTTCTTTTCCATGTCTACATTCAACAAAGAAATTACACATCCATGAGATCACAAATAAAATAATTTAAAATTAAATATAACTAAACGGTAAGGGAAACGTACCAAATCAGTCATATAGTGTTGGGAGGTATCCGGACCCATCGTAGAGACCGGATCTGGTTGAGAGCTTGGTTGCACCACCAACAACAACATAACACAAAACCTTCATTAGAGGGTCGTCACTATTTAAAATATAAAAATGACGACTGTTCTGTTAATTAACCTTGCCAAGGCTAGAGTCGTCACACATGGAACTTGGAGATTGACGACTCAATAGCCTAGAAATTCTGGTCATTCTTACCTTTACTAGAGTCGTCAATTACTATATTTGCAGATTGACGACCAAATAGTTAGGAAACCTGGTATGTATATCAGGGATAGGGTCGTCATTGGTATTATAGCAGGCGAACGACTCTTTTGGTAAATAATGACGACCCTATAAGAATGCTAACGACTCTTTACATACAAACACACACCATTCTGTTCAGTTTTCTTAAAGGGTCGTTAGGTTATATATATCAAACATGACGACTCTACATGCAGTTATTGCAGAATTTGAAATTCCAATTTACGTTTGATTCCTATGAGCAGTTATTGCTTTTTTTTGGGAAACATGATAGACGCATTTATGTGTCTATTTTCATCTCTATTGGGTATATTTTTAGTACCCATTTTTGTACTAATTTTGGTATTTTATCCCTTTGTAGGTGTTTTTGGAGAAATAGGCTTTTGCGGCAAAATTGGCTCGAAAAGTTGTTAAAGGCTCCTGGGAGGACACTTGCTATTCGGACTCTCATTTTGGATAAGGGGTAACCCATTTCCAAGCAGTTGCTAAGCACAGACCGGCAATGGATAGGGGGAGGTCACATTTCTCAAATTTTCAAAACAAAAAAATTGGCGGGAAAATTTTGTCAGAAAAACAGAATTTCTGTTTTGATTTTTGGATGATTTTTAAGGAGATTCAAGGGCTGATTTTCGTTGGGTTAACCCTGTTAAGGATAAACAAGTTTGGTATGAGCTGTAGAATCGATTAAACAGGGATAGAAATCCGTGTTGGAGCAAAACAGTGAGAATTCATATTTTGAGTTGTTTTCGGTTTACAAAAGAGTTTGTGAAGAGTTTACGGCAAGATAGGAGTGTATGGAGTCCTTATTCAGTCCTGAGAGAGTTTAAGAGAGTTTGGAAACCAAGTTGACGCGTAAAAAGAAGATTAAAATCCCGTAACGTGCTGTTAAGAAATAACGATAATATTTGGATTAACTCGAGTAATTTTGGGGTTTGGTGGATATATATAGGTTGATTCGAGTCATATTGAGAAGCAACAAAGTTTAGGGGAAAGTTTAGAGCCTTAGAGAAGCGTAAAAAAATCAACTGGAGTCGATACAAAAACTTTTCTGCTGCTGCAAAGAAGAAGAACACGAAGAACATTAGACCCTCAGAGACAGTTGCAGAAGCAGACTTATTTTCAGTGACAACGAGGTACGGTCGCATCTTCCTGCAGTCACCGAAGCCTTTCAGCAACAATTCCGACTTCTGATTTAGACCTTCAGCAACTGCAGAATCCGCTGTTTTAACACTTTTCTCCCTTTTAATCAACTTTTGAGCCATAAACATGTATTTTGAGATTATGATTAATATGAGGAGCTAAACCCCTTAGACGAGGCGACGGAGGAAGCCATTGTTCCATGAAAAGTGGTATAGTTCTATTTTAATTATTTATTGCAATTATTTTACATGATTTTTTGCATAGAACTTAAAAGAAAAATTGGTTTTTATTGAGTAGTTGTGAAGTGTTTTGATGGGACATGCTTGGTTTTAATACTTTTGATGTTTCATGCTTCGTGCTTACAATTATTACTTCAAAAATCTATTAAAGGCAAATACTAGAATCACTTTAAAGAAGAATATTGCATGAATATTGATTAGAGTTTATCACTTAATTGGTCAATGGTGGAATCCAGAGTCTCGGTATTTTCTTATTATTGTCAAAACAACTCTATTTAATTTTCGAAAATCCTTCACAAGTTCGAGCAACGAACCTTTTTACCACTACAACTACGAAACACATCAAAACAGTAACGGTTTTTTTCAAAATAAACTAGCCGTTGGGTCTTTTTTCCCCATAAAAGGCGACCCATCCCTTTCAAAGTTATTCACTCATCACTTTCAATCTTCCCAAATCAGTCACCCATCACTTTCAAACACTAAAAATAGCTCAAACTCCGTTTAATAATCAAGAAGATGTTGCTATTTTTAGAGCACACATCACGGTCACGAAGCACGACTTTGAAAGAGCGCACTGGGTCGCAAGTAACCACGACCAAACCAGAGATTCGTACCTTAACATGGATCAAACATCCAATGCTTGGTGGAAACGTGTATTTAAATTTTTTAAAGCACTAAACGAAAATCGTTATAGAAGGACGCTTCAGCAGATAAGGAAAAGATACGATTATTTATACAATGAATGCGTAGTGCTGAGAGACGAATTGAAAGCTCGGGCTGATGCTCTTCCCAACGAACCTCGAATGGATAGAGTAAGTTTGTGAATCAATAGGCCGTTCATCATAAATTATTTCTTTGGTTATTTTTATTCAACAACGCTAACTTATAAATAAATTGTTTTTACAGTACTCTTTGGGTCGCTGCCAATATGAATTAAAGTACGTCAAAGAGTTTTTGCACGAGGACTGATATCGTCTCTTGAGGGAAAGTGAATGGCAATTCGCCGCATATGATTAAACTCGTTTAGGTGTTCAAACGCAATGTAGTGAACTATTTTATGTGTTTTCCTTCTATTTTATTTCATAGTACATGTATGTTTTTTTCAGATTCAATAAAATGCATGAGTTCATATATTGATTCAGTAAATATAATTCCCAAAATGGGTCGTCAGGGTTTGTAAATATACAAGTGACGACTCTATAGGTTGTTTGAAATTGTTGGTATGAGTCGTCACTTTTGGAGAAAGACATATTAACGACTCTAAATGTTATTTAACACAGAGAATTTCTGGTAGTAGAGTCGTCAGCCAATTTCCATAAAAAATGACGACTCTATGGATCCGCAAGCGTCGTCGCTTTGTTCATTTGACCGGTAACGACCCACTTAGCAGTTAATGTGAATTTTGAATTCACCAAATATGGTTGAATCGACAAACGGAAAAAAATTCAAAAACTTGGCAGTTGGGTCGTTAAATTCTATAAATAGAGACCCATATCTCACATCTTCCTCACCCAAACGATAATTCTCAACCTTCTCTTCCCCTTCTCATTTATTTATCATCCAAGAGGAAAAAGAATAGGAAACACCATGACTACTCCCTACACTTCCGAAGAGAATTGTGCCATTGCGAGAGCTTGGTTGACAGTCAAAAACCACTTTGAATATCTAGGAAAACACATTGATCAAACATCGAATTCTTGGTGGAACCGTGTATTCATCATTTTTGTGGCGTTAGACGGAAATTGTAACTCAAGGTCTTTGAAACTCGTCAAGGAACGGTTCCAGGAGATATTCTTCGAATGTGAAGATTTCAAAAGAGAAATGAAGGCCGTAAGGGAAGCCTTACCCAATATGTTGGGTGCTATAAGAGTAAGTATTTAAACAAGAGGTAAAACTTATCGAAAGCTTTGAACAATACTAACTAAGTATATTATTTTTGTTTTGTGTTTTCATTTGGGGAAGGCGTATACCTGATACGAGGTGCTTCGTGGAAAAAAGTTTGAGTTCGACGATTGCTACCTCATCTTGGAAGGCACTACCTATAATTACAACGTATATGGTTAAGTGTTTAAGTGCACCGTTATTATCTATTGTTTTTCATTTCCTTCAATGCAACGCTATGCAAGATGTAATCCTTTTACGATTCAATGAAATGATTCTATGAAATCAAAAATTATGATAATTTGTGGCGCAAGAGTCGTTACTATATATAACTACAGAACCTAACGACTCTAAAAGAAATTAGTAATTGCTAGCTAGGATCGTCATTTCATATGACTACATATATGACGACCCTAAGTGTTATTTTTTACAGAGAGTGTTGGTTTTAGAATCGTCTATGTGTAAACAAAACAACATAACGACTCTAAGTGACCTACCTAAAAAGGGTCGTCAATGTGAGCACACTACCTTAACGATTTTTCATAACCTGGAAAAGTTACAGGTTTGAGTCGTCATTGGTAGTGTCAATATACTGGCGACCTTAGAGAGTCGTTTAGGTATACATCCCCCGACTATGACGACCGTTACACTGAGTTGTTCCATGGTGTGGATGATTCGACCAATTGGAGCAACAAACAGACAAATCGAAGGGTATAAGATGTTTACCTGATTATTTTGAGCTTCGGGTTCCTCATTTTGAGGGTTGATTCTTTCATTTTGAGCAATGGGATCTTCATTTGCACCATTATTCATGCCTTCCTCAATTAACATCTCTTCATCAAACATCCAATCCATAGGATTAGTTGAGACAATCTCACCATCAACACAATCATGTTTGTTATTTGAAGCTTCACCAACATCATTTCCTCCACTAGAATCACTCATTTAAAAAAACCCTAACTTTTCCCCCAAAAACTCAACTTTTCCTTCTCCACAACACAAAAACACAATTTTTCTTTTATCAAAAATTTATCCCTAAATCTGATTTTAATCTAACTAAACTAACTAACAACTTAATTAACTTAATTAACGGTAATGATTTAGGGGTAGTTTAGGCATTTAAAAATTTTTGGGATAAGGGATAACCACCAATTGCTATTTCATGACCCTTTTTGTCCTGTAGTGTGAGGCCCCTAATTGTTTTTTGGGGCCCCCAATTAAACGAGTTTATTTTAGAATGAGAGGTGGATTTTTAGACTTAAAGGTTGATTATGAAGTTTTACCCCCTCAAGTCCGAGAAAGGGTTGACAGATATCCCTGGCGTGCGCTTTATAGTGTGAAGCCTAGAAGATACAACAACAAAATTCCGAAAACAGTGGTAGAAAGGTGGTGGGCGACGACGCACACATTCCATTTTTTGGATTTTGAAATTGATAAGCTTGTTTAACTTAACTTAAATTATATTTTTAAATAATTATTAAATAACCAAAAGAATTAATTAATCATAGTAATATTATACTTGTAATAGGAATTTCGCCCCTTGATTTGTATTTCATTTGTGGGATCCCAAGTGGAATGGGAGAGCCAGCACCATTCAACCAAGACGAATGGATATCAAATAGTAAATGGGTGATGCTTTTTCCCTCGTTTATAGATTCAGAAATACCTGAAGATTATAAACAATTGAAAGGAGGTGGGATTAAATGTTCAGCGTTGAAGTATTTCCTTAACCAACCCAGAAACCCAGAACATGTAGATGACTATCCTGAACTCGAAAGGATGTTTATCTTATGGGTACTGGGTCAGCCATTCTTTCCAAACTCAACTTCTGTTGCTCGTGTTGGTTGGCTTCAAGCGTTAGAAGATCTTGAAAAAGCACCAGATTATGACTGGGGATCTGCAATTTTAGCAGAATTATACTGTGGGCTGGATCATGCGTCCATGGGCGGAGATAACTTCACTGGTTTCTGGAGCGTCATAGAAGTAAATATCAAAATTATTATTTTAAAATTTAAATAATTTTTATGAGCAAATGTAGATTAAGTAAAAATACTAAAATTATGGAGTAATTTGCAGTATTGGTGGTATACCTACTTCTGTGTTAGTAAACCAATCCTTAAAGACAATACCCAAAGATTTCCAGTGTTGGATATGTACATCTCGACAAACTTAGCGAAGGGCACTGGCAGCGACATATCGGGTTCCAGTTTTGTTTAGAGGTTTCATCAGATAACTCGGAGCCACAACAACGTCGTTGTTCACCCTTACATTGATTTTCCTCGGTATGGTGCTAGTGTTGGACAACGTTTCTTGATTATTCTCTCCGTAGAGTTGTTTTTTACACTCCACAATTAGAAAGAGGGGTTTGGTACCTGGGAGAAAGACTGCAGTACCAAATGCAAGGTATATATGCAATTGCAATTAACCCGCCACAACAGATGCAAACCTCTGGATCATATTTTGATCGTCTGAGAAGAACCAATTGGGCGAGGTATAAACTAAATACACAGAGGGATATTAGTGAAGCGCAGTATGTCACCTGGTACAAGTCGATTGCGAAGCCTGTAATTGGGACACACAACATGCACATCTATGGGTTTGATATCCCAGGGTTATCACGCCTGTTACATGATGCAAATATCGTTCTTAGCCAGCCACCTCCAAAAGAACCATG
>JAJJMB010014227.1:123588-156116 GCA_023531105.1 Papaver atlanticum
CCAAGTATTACTTCACAAGGTAAGCCAACCACGATCCCCATTGTTTCCCAATCTATGGAACGTGATTATCCCTACAACAATGTCACTGGCAGTGACGAAGAGTTGCGGGAACGATTTTTATTGGATGACTCGGCAAATGGGGGCTATGCAAATTGAATGTGTGTCGGAAATGGCACGAGAACACAATGTTTGGATTGAGTCCAACTATAAATGATGATGGGCGGCGGTCACAGTCTTCCGATTCCACCAGGAGCAACAGATCATGGCACGTTAGTGATGAAACAGTGGTGGGAGACACACAAGTACGACAGAGTTCTTCTTCATCACACATACGGCACAATACTTCACCACAAACTGTGCCTGTATCTCAACCTCAAGTAGTTCGGCTAGATCCTAGGCGCATTTCATCATCATTCTCGCCCTACAACTCAAATGATTGTTATACACCACCACAACAACAACAACAAACATCTATATGCTTGGAGGACCGAGTGCTTTGCTTGGAGGACCGAGTGCTTTCCAACAATCTCCTAGGGCTTTCCAATCGCCTAATGTTGTTCAACCATCTTTATCTCCTTATGGAAAAAATTTATCTATGTTGGCAACTGGGGATATCTCAGGTCTATCCCCAGGTCTTGGAGAATTCTTGATTCCAGAAGATAACAATGTGAGAGCTAGCGGTGAGCGACGTTAGAGAGACTGTTTGTAATTTTTAATTCTGCTACATTTATAATTTTAGTTTTAAAAGTACGACGGTCTGAATTAAATGAAATTACATATGTTTAAAATTAAGCGTTTTACATTAGCTTCATTGAATTACGGCGGACTACATTCGTTTCAAAGAAAGGGTTGAAACTGTTCAACACATTAAGTATTTCGAAACATTTTTCGAAAGGAAAAGCCACATTTTTCATACGGCTGAGTCTACTCTGAGTCATCGTTGCTGACCAGATTCGAGCTGATTGCCAACAATTTTAAGTTTTTTACTCTCATTAAAGGCACGTCTTTTCTGATTATTTGGTGTTTGTGTTTGGCAGGACCTTGTTGTAATATTGGAAGTCGTGAGGATTATTGCAGTAGCATTAGCTCCTGTAACCCCAAGTTTATGTTCGCGGATATATTCACAGCTTGGCTATTCAAACGATCAGTTTGAAGCTATTACTTGGGTCTGTCTCTCTCTATCTCCTTGGTGAATCTGAGTTGTAAATCTTGTTAAACACATCCGTTTATGTACTTTTTTTATGCAGAGTGATACCATATGGGGAGGGCTCAAAGGTGGTCAGGTTATGGCCCAGGCAATTCCCATCTTCGCGAGGATTGAAATCATCGCAGAAGAGGAAAATGGAGGTGAAACTCCCAAGAAGGCAGTGAAAGATAAGAAGCAGAAACATAAACCAAAGCCAAAGCCTCAACTGGCTGTAGAAACTCAGAGTTAGGACTTGCCTCTATCTGCATATAATACACCTCTGCAGATCAGCCACAAAAATAACATAAATTCGTCCCAGATTAGAAAAATTGAGAAATTCATTTGTTTAAGATTGAAGATGCTATTGATTTGTTTGCGAGGATCCCCAAAATTCAGGTGCACGCGTCTTATTTACTAAATGTATTAGTTTTAGTACTTTGTAAATAAATAGAAAAGGTCTGTTGATGGTTGATCAAGTTTGTTGAACTCGGTTCATGTCTATCCGACTAGTTTGTTGAACTCGGTTCACGGCTATCAAGTTTGTTAAACGAGTTTTCACATGATATTTCTTACTCCTGAATATGAGTCTGATACTGATTTTGAAATTTATCTCACATGGGGGTTTGTAAAGGTCTTTTTAGTTTGGGTTCTAGGAGCAGTTCTGAAAATTGAATTTTGTTCCAAATTGGTTATAATTGGGTTATAAACATGATGCTTGAATTGGGTTTTTTCAACTGGTGATGTTCTGCTAGTTGTGTTTCCACTTTTGTGGGCTGTTCGGGTGATGTTGATGAAATGTTGTTAATGGTGGTTGCTGGTAGGATTGCGGCGGGTGTTTTATCAGGATTATGAGCAAGAAGAGGATATTTTTGGGGTTTTATCAGCAAGGTATGCTAGCTTGTTGTTGTTCTTGATGACCTCATTCTTGCTCTTCAACAGAACATCGACAAGATTAATGTAACTAGACTTCATAGTTAGACTTTGTAGATAAGGAGTGTGAATGTGTGATTGTTGTTGGCTGATATTACTGTCATGAAAAGTTCTATTATTGATCAGCTCATTTTTCCCTCATACTTCAGCCAATTGTGGCGACCGTTTTGGCTAAAACAGCAGTTGCGAGGAAAGGATCAGAGGATGTTTGGATTATAAACGTTTTTGTTGTTACCCCCAGTCTTGTTTGGCTGCTGATATGATGTGGGGAGGGCATAGCCCAGACGTTTTATGCGCTATTTTCTGTTAATATAAGCAATTTACCAACAACAAAAACATATGTTCAAGGACAAAGACACCATATACAGGGGCTTCACATTCCAATAGATGGCTTCACTAATAGAACAAAAACGGGTCACCTGTTAGTAATTTCAAAAAACCCTGATCTAAAATATTTTTATAATGGCTAAAAAGCCCTTATGTGTTTAATGCTAATAATCCAATGAGGGAGGACCCATACCATTCACACTTCTATTTTCACTATCTCACATTTTAGCGTCTTTTTTTTTTCCTAACAATTCATAAACGGCAACAGACTTGAGGTTGATATTTTCGGGATATATTACTCATATATAGATTTACGTTCCTACAAAAAATTAGCACATTCTGAAACGTATAACACCAACATCTGCTACTTTGAAAATTAGTTGTTGAAAATTAAGATCGATAGACTGCGAGGTTTGGTATTTCAGAATGTGCTCATTTTTGGTTGGTATGTAGAGCTTTGCAAGAGTAACATTTCCCAAAAATATTAGTTTCAAATCCGCTACCATTTAAGATTTTTTTGGGAAAAAAGATGCCCAAAGTGTGAGATAGTGTGAAAATAGAAGTGTGAGTGGATCCTTCCTCCAATCTAATTAGCTAATAATTAGTTTAATAAAAAAATTATATAGTTAGTGATAAAAAATTAAATTAAGTGTAGTATTTTGGTGGGAAGAAAAAGTTGAAAAAAAAAGAGAAATTTTTAGAGATTTTTTTCCAACTGAAACCCTAGATTTCAAATCACCCGGCCAATGACTTTTTGTTTCTCAAAATTGGTGAAAGTACGTCAAAGGAATGAATTTTTTTAGCTTTTTTTAGCGGTTTGGGTTTTTCCTTCGTAGCCAACCGTAAGACAAATTTACGGTTAGGTGATGATGAACTCCTTTCTTTAACTAGGTAAAATTGAGGAAACACAATTGTAAACCAGTTAAGGTTGGGTTTTTTGGTTTTACGGTTAGGTTTGATCTTGGTCGAAGCCGAATGTAACTGGGTAAAACCCAACTGTAAATCAGTTACGGTTGGATTTTTTTTTGTTAAACCCAACTATAAAACAATTACGCCTGTGTTTTTTTTTTTGGTCGAACCCAACTGTAAACAATTACTGATGTGTTTTTTTTTGTCGAACCCAACTGTAAATCAGTTACGGTTGGGTTTTTTTGGGGGACAACCCCACTGTAACTGGTTCTGAAACCTAAATTTTTTTCTAATGATTTCAATGAACCAACCATTTCAAACGTAATTGGTTCATTGATTACCATCACTTCTATCAATATTGTTCTTCCGCATCTATCAATCGACGATTTCAAGTTTTTCGAATCGCTGATTGATCGAAGACGATGAAATGATTTCAATTGAAGAAAAAAAAAAGGAAAAGATTTACGATTGATAAAGGAGAGGAAGTTTAGAAGAAGAAGAAGAGCGGATATTTGAATTAGAATTATTTTTTTGATTTTAGATTTTTAGGATTTTATTTTAGATGGAGTGTAAATAAGACATCCGCTATTACATCAAGACACCTCATAACCAATTTTTTTGTCACTAGGAATCCATGTGAAGCCCCTCTATTAGAATATGAAACCCCTATATTAGGTTTTGTTAGAGCACTGCTCGGTCGAACTCGCAATCGCAAGCGTTGCTATCTCAAGCTTGTTTGTCAAGTTAAGTTGATCAAAACTATATACTTGATTTCTAGTCTACTTATAGCTATGTCTCAGATTAGGATAAAATGTGTAGTTGAGCTTTAGACTTCACGACGTTCACCAATTGAAGAAGAAGATCTACTAAGGAGCTTGGAGGAACTTCATCAACAAAAGGTATGTGGAAACTAAAACTTATCTATCACTCAGAAGTCTATTATATTCTATCTTCTAATGAGACTAAGTCGTATAGCTATATAGATTATACACATTTGATATTTCGAGCTGAGTTTAACTCGCTTATCTATTTCTCTAAATATGTGTTAGAAGCATTTTTGCTTTAGCTATGCATATTCTTGACGAGTTTATTTGGAAACAATTTATTTGTTGGAAACTAAATATTAAGTCAAAAGATGATCATGTGAAAATTACCTTGAACATCTTATATGATTTGTGTGAGACAATCATTTGATGTTAACTTGGGAAGTTTCATATTAATCATTCGATCACTTGAAAATTACTTGAAGCTAATGGTATGTGTGAGATTAGCATTGTCGTCTTTTAAGGATGTTTCCGTGATTGAAATGAGAGTTTGGGACAATTACCCATGTATGGATACAACACAGTATGCGTACCCAGTATGCGAACTGTTTTGGTATGATTCATGCCCGGAACTCTTGTTTGCGTACCTAGTATGCGAACAAATTTACATGAGAAGGTCCGGAACTTTTGTTTGCGTACCTAGTATGCGAACGGATTTACCTGAGGTTGGTCCGGGACGATTGTTCGCGAACCTGGTTTGCGAACGGCGGAGCTGCTGTTCGCGTACCTTGTTTGCGAATACAGTGGTTAAGTTCTAAATTCGGCTATGTATGATTCTCATACTCATGAACTAAAATATTTATGATTTAAGGAATGCAAATTAACTTAGCAAATCATAAATTGATTCTTGTATAAGTACTTTGTACACTTACGAATCAATCCAATTTTGTTTCAATTTGTTCATGTATATTTCTATGAAATAGTGAACAATTGAACAACTCTATTTGAAACATAATTAGATTCATTTGATTATCTTTCATATTTGATTGATCATCATATTTGGTCTAGAAGTGTTAGATGAATAAGGCTAAGGAAAAAATGTTCATATGGCTAACTTCGATTAACAATTATTGAGCCAACTCAATATACACATTTACGTACGGTTACCTATATCTAAATATAAGTATATTTCATTTGTGTGTAACAAGCTAACACCATCTAACGGTGGAGATTAATTGCTCAATTTCTAAGCAGACTTAGCTTGAATCTTAAATCAGGATTTCATCTAACGGTGAATATTGAATGCTTTGTTACTAATCTATCTTAGCTTTTATTGTAAGCAACCCTGATTTGAAAGATTATATAAGGGAGAACTCTAGCAACTGGAAAACCTAATCCCGACACTTTCTTGTGTCCTAGTTGTAAACTAGAGTCGATTCTCTTTTAACCTAGGTTTTTCCAAAACCATATTAGGTTAACGACTTGAAAACTTAATTTGGGATTCGTGAAGCCATATCCAACTATTTTCTCTGTAGTTGCGTATTCTGATCTTACTTGTTCTATCGTATTGAGTTTTATCTTCTCTAAGATTTACTCGAGATTTATCTCCGATATAAGTAAGATGTATAAAAACTAATCACAACAGTTCTTCGTCTCAGACTCTTGTGATTCCGCAATAACTTTTTATGTTAATCAGTTGGGTTATTGTGAGCTGATTGATATTTCTAGGCTGCTCTTCGGGAGTATAATTCCGGATTATCAATTGGTTCCTGTTCACCTTGATTTCTATCAAAAGACAGAACAAAACCGAATAAAGAATAAACATATCTGTGGGAGACAAATTTGTTTATAAGTCTTCGAATTTGGGTCGTATCAACTCATAGTTGTGGGTGGGATCAGCTAAGGGAATCAAGTGCGCAGAATCCGGCGTGGTTCTAGAGGCGTAAGGAACGCGAATGTACCTTAATCGGTGTGAGACTTGGTTAGGGGTCAACTACATTCCAGTCCGAAGTTAACTTGTAGTAGGCTAGTGTCTGTAGCGGATTAATACAGTGTGGTGTTCAAAGCTCGACAAGGTCCTGGGATTTTTCTGCATTTTCGGTTTCCTCGTTAACAAAAATTTTGGTGTCTGTTTTATTTCTTTTCCGCATTATATTTTTTATATAATTGAAATATCACAGGTTGTGTGTTAGTTCAATCAGTTGATAAATCCGACCGTGTTTGTTGGATATCACTTGATTGACACTTGGGCATTGGTCTTTGGTGCCGTCCAAGTTATTTCTCATATCATTGGTCTTTGATATATTTCTTGATTGAGTCTCACTTTTAAGTTGGTGCTCTCGGAATTATATTGGAGTTTAGTCCATACAGATTGCCGAACGAATTATTGGATGTGGTTGTTATACCCCTCTTTTTCAGGTTTCACAGAAAAAGGCGTAATTATATGCACAAAAAAATGAATGAATATCTAGGTGATAGAGAAAAAAGTGGTTAACTAAGGTATATTGCCTGCATGGGAAGTGAGTATCTTGGCCCATGAATTTGTCTATGCGGGGTTAAATGTTCCAAAAGTGTTTACGATACAGTGTTTAATACATTGATGGCTTACAGAAGGAAATCCCAACAAAACAAAAACGCCCGACACATTAAAGGGACCATGTTAGTCTTGGGGGCAGGGCGGACCACGAACTAAACTGTCAAGGTTGGTTTTTGTTTTGTCAAAAAACTCGGTCTGTTTAGAATTGTTTTAAATAATGCTTCCAAGAGGAAAGAACAAAAAAACAAAATGTAATTTTATTGCTTTACGAGGCACTATAAGAACATTAATAGCATGTTTGGTAATCAGAAGCAAAAGCTTCGGCATAAACGATAATAGTTTTCAGAAGTAAGAAATATAAAAACTTGCCAAGGTTATAACGGAACACTCTTTTTTCCATTTTTATAAATAAAAAGTTGAAACGGGCATTTTAGAAATTACTAATTGTAAAAATAATAATGGTAGTTTGATATTCCAAATGTAAAAGTGATGGTTCTGCAATCATGTTAACAAAATATTAATTAACGGGATCTTGAATAGTAACCAGCCAACTGGGGGTAGGTGATTGTAATTTAAGGTATGAACAGACAATTGAATACTAGGTATTGAAAATAACCTATTATCTTGTGGTATTCAACTAAAACGACAAGTAAAAGGGAAAATGAAAAGACCGGCATTAAAGCGGCCCAAGTAAGGCTTACTATATTTTTTGGGAATCCCTGACTCTATGAATTCAAAGGAATTCGTTCATTATTGATGACTAAAGAATTAGTTAGAGGGTGTTTACATTATAAACACTCGCGTTGTCATTCTGCCTTATTAGGATGTTGATATGATATCCCTTGACAAACCAAATGGATGAACAAAATTTATATAAGCACTGTTAATGAGAGCAATAGTTTACCGAAGAGAGTACAAATATTTATATAAGCCATAATATGGATTTTAGCATCCTCCTTAGTGAATTTGTAGCCCCACTAAATGGGTCAAACGTTAAAAAAAAAAGTATCAATGATGAAAAAGAAAGTGTAATGTCATGGCTATTGAAATTCAGAAAAACATAGCGAAGCTTGGTTCAAGTGGCAATTGATAACGGTGGTAGAATGATTTTCATAACTCAAAAATGTAGTTAGCAATATAAAATATATTTGCTAGGATAAGCTTATAAATACATTTGACAGATTGTTCTCTTAAGTTAGTTGTGGTCACTTCTTTCGATCAATTAAAATAGGATAATATAAGCCACTTATTATAACTTATTTTAGTAATGGGTTAATTTATTTAAGCCACTTATAACTTGTTTAAGAATTTTTACTTGATCTAATTGTTGATGCAAGAAGCCGGTTGCATCACAAAATTGAACCAAATACCGGGGAAAAAACAAACAATTAAACTGAAACCGAAGATTCAACGATTGGGGATAGTTTATGGACACGGAACATCTCACGGTTCTAGTTAGTTGACACCCTAAAACAGAATCGATCCAAACTAAACCGGATGGTTTACAAAAATAAATTAAGTTGCGACACTTTGTAGGGTAACCAAATGAATTTTACAAGCTCAATGCTTTGTTTTTAGTTGTGTATAAGAAAACAATGAATCCAATTCTCGTTAATCTTAACAAAAATACAGACTATCTTAAATAGAAGAAAGAATAACTGTCACCGATAACATGAGGCGATAATGGCAACTGTAACAAATAATGGAAAAGCAATTGAACTGTCACAAACAAAAGAGTTTAAATACACCCATATAGACAACAAGAGCAGACATTGCATATGCACCCTAGTGTTATTAGCCCCCCTCGAGCTGAAGTGGAGCACTTTTATCTTGTCTTTTAGAAATTCAATTCTTGGTGTACAAATCCCCTTGGTAAATATATCAACAGCCTGATGTAATGCTGAGTCGTATTTAACCTGCAATTGTTCGGACAAAAGAAATTCTCTAACAAAATGAAAAGCATAGCAAGATATTTCATTCTACTAAGAAATACGGGATTGCATGCTAAAGTAATTGAACTTTTGTTGTCATAAGCAATAGTACAAGGTGCAGAACGAAAGATGTAGATATCACTGAGATATGACAAATCCAAAGTACCCCTATGCAGCGGAAGCCAAAGACCTATATAATTTTCTTCATTGCTAATTCTAGAACAATAGATTGTTTCTTGGGGGACCAAGAAACAAGATTACTGCCAAAAAAAATACACAATAACCACTCATTGATCTTATATTATATGGATTTCTAGCCCAATCTGCATTAGCGTAATCTGCAAGACAGTGAATCCTCTAATTAGGAATAAACCCTGACCAAAAAGTGCCTTTAATATATTCAAGTATTATTTTAGCTTCTAAGAGAGATGTAAAAGTAGGAGTTTACATAAATTGATATATTTGGTTGACTGTAAAACTGATCTCTGGTCTTGTCTATGTGAGATACTTCAGAGAACCAACCAATGACCTATATTCAGTTGGATTGGATAGCAACTCACCATCATCCGATGCTTATATCTTGAAATTAGCAGGACAAGGAGAAGTACAAGGTTTAATGCCAACCAAGTTTCATTTTGCAGAAATTTTAATAACATACTTTGTCTAACATAAGAAACCATTTGAATTCCAGGTAACTTGGAAGCTCATAAAAAAGTGTAGAACACCAAGATATTTAAGCGGAAACATCGTACCCATATGTGAAAATATCTTCTTGCAGTGAGAAACATCATAACAGTGATTATTACTTCATCCACATAAAGCAACAAACATATCAAATTTAGATAAAACATCACTGAGAGTGGTAGTGGAAGTGAGAAAAGAGTATGGAAAAAATAGTCAACAAAGAAAACATGTACGGAGATATAAGTCTTATGGGAAATAGGGTTCAAGCATTTGTACCACTTACTCTGAGAGTTATAGTCCAAAAAAATATGCATTTCACACTTCTAAATTATAATTTTGTAGAGACACAAGGTTTAAGCCACGGAAAACATAGACAACTAAAGCATTTAAGAAAATGATTGTCAGGAGGTTTTTGAAACTCAAAAGACGAGGGTACCCAAATACACCACAATCTTTTTGTTTCAACCTATAAGTCTGATATCTTAGGTGATCGTCTATGGACAAAGTCGAGACAATACAACTTAAAGATATTCACTTGATAATAGTTACGGTCCGAAACCGATTTGCTATAGGATCAATATCAAGTGATTAGGATTAACACACAAGTGTATTTACTTTATTATAACGAAACAATTATATTACGGAACTAAAGTAAATAACACACACAAGATTTTGTTAACGAGGAAACCGCAAATGCAGAAAACCCCCGGGACCTAGTCCAGTTTTAAATACTCTCAGAATTAATCTGATATACAAAGAACAAATCCAACTTCGTATAGTTGAGACCAAGTAATCTACCCCTAGTTACTTAGTTCCCTCAGTATCCCTGCGTCTACGACCTACTAGTCACACACGTGAATCTCAAGACAGAAATCACTATCTTGAGGTTTTTTTACCGATGTAAAGACTTATGTGCTCAACTCCTTTTGATCGTAATCCAAATAGTAAAGGATTAAATCTGTTTGGGAAGGGAAATTCCTATGGAAATCAACAAAAAAAAAATGTTGAGCCACGTGGATGAACAAACACGTTTTTGCACTATGGGAAACCAAGGCAAAATGAACAAATCTGATATTTTAGGGTCTCACCAGTGATTTTATTAATATAAACTAATAAGAGTTGGGTCCCACTGATTATTTAACTAATAAAACAAATAATAATCGATATTTGGAGAGAGAAATTGTGAGGGGCGGTCAAACATCAAACGCCAGCGCTTTTGCTTCACACGCCTGCGTATTTTCTATAGCCGCCCGGTTCTGCATCAAGTGCGCGTGTGATCTACTGCCTCACTCAACAAACCTTCAAATTTTTTGGTTTTCCCATCCGTTTTTCATGTTTGTTGAGTCCATAGTGGGAGCAAAATCAACAAACTTGAAGTTTGTTGAGTCCATAGGAACTGCTCCAACTCCTCTATTCAATCTTTAAGATATAAAGATACTAGGCCTGGGCCTTGACATTGGTTAATTTTTAATATCGTATTAATTGTGTCCCGCAAACTTATCAACTCCTGTTGAAGCGGTTTTTGTCTTTTAAATATGATATAACGCTTAACCCATGTCGAAACGGCATGTGGATAATTCTTATCTTGATATTAAATGAGGGAGGATCCCTTCACACTCTTAGATTCACACTGTTTCACACTTTGGAAGATACTTTTCTCAATAAAACCTAAATGGGAGAGTATTTGAAGTTAATATTCTGGGAATATGCCCTCTCGCAAAGCTCTACATATCCACAAAAAATGAGTATATTCCGAAATACTAAACCCCACCATCTACCGATCTTAATTTTAATCGTTGGTTTTCGACGGTTAATTTTCAAAGTAGTAGATTACGGAGTTATACATTTCAGAATTTGCTCATTTTTCGTGGGTATGTACAGCTTGGTAAGACGAACATATCCCCAAATATTAGCTTCAAAAACGCTACTGTTTAGTTTTTGTAGAAAAGATAGTGCCCAAAGTGTGAGATACTGTAAAAATATAAATGTGAGAGGATCCTCCCTCATATTAAATTTAATATTTATTAATTATCGAGTTTACCCTCCTTATCATTACAAAACTAAAGGAAAAACCAATAGATATTTCTACTCTGCAGTCCACGACTCGATAATTAGTAATTTCATATGTTCTGATTTTGATTCATGTCGTTTGTCTGCAGTTATTGAATGACGTGACAACTGATTCAAGTTGTTTTTTTTCAATTGTCATGTGTTTTATCCGGGTTTATGTTAACATTAAAACGATCAACCACGTTTTACACTTTATAATGTTACACGTCTTGTGGCGTCACGGAATTAACATAGTCTACTATTACTCACCAATACGCGCCACCACCACAAAACCACATGATACCATTTCTTTCACCACAAAACTACCCGGTAAATCTTTAATTTCATTTTATAAATAGTATTTATTACATCTATATTTAAGGTTTAGCCCACCATAGTTTACATGTTTATTTCAAAAAAAAAAAAAAAAAAAAAACCCTCTGAGTGTCAATTTCTGATTCCGTCGCTGCTACCAACACTGCCGCCTACCCCCTATAGGTTGTAGGGAGTAATTTTAATTTTCAATCACAAACACCATATATGAGGTTTAGATAGAACAAAATTAAGTCGTTAATTAATTTGTCCCACTATTTTTTCCCGTCCTCTTTTGTATTGCAATCAATTTTAATTTAACATTGAAAACCATGATTTATACGATATAGTACTAAAGATAGCATGGGTGTCATTTGGTTGTTCCAGCTGTCATGAACAATTTTTCATATATGATTTGATATCATCCCTGAAATATATGGTACATGCCTTTTTCAATCTTGCTAAAACAACCAACCGCATATTTCACAATACAATGTTATCCGACTATCCGTGTTGTAATGACACAGTACTAATATTGTCCACCAGCACCCACCGCCACTACTTCTTCCAACACCACCACCAGGGACAGAGCCAGGATTTTGAGGAAGGGGGACAAAAAATTCTTGAAATTGGATACAGGTGCAAAATACACTTAATAGCCTATTTTATGATAAAAAAAAAAGAAAGATAAAAAACAATTAAAATTGGGCTTGACTACCCCCCCTGACCACCACTAATGTTTTCGCTTCCAACACTTTTTAAGAATGCCACTGCTTCCACTACCTATTACCGCCACCAGTGTCTATTGATATCATTTTTATTTTTACCAAAATTATTTATTAATGGAAATACATATTAATTAAATTAATTAAGGAAACATTTATAGTGAAAATAATAATTAATAGATCATTTAGTATGAGGAATTAGTGAAAATCTAATTAATTGAACACTTTATAATGAAAAAAATTAATAGATCATTTATTATGAGCAATTAGTGAAACAATAATTAATATATCATTTATTATGGCACGGATGTTATATAAATTATGTATAATTATATTAGATTATCTATTGAAAATTGTTTCTAATCAAATTCTTCTGGACTTTTGAACAGAAGCCCAAAAAGCGGGGCATTCTATATATATACATATAATGTAAATGTCAGTCGATAGTCAAATTATAATGTGTAATCTGAGTAATTTTGTAGTTTTTTGCTAAGTGTATATATCAAGATTGAACAGAAGACCGAAAAACGGGGCATTCCATATACATATATTGTAAATGCCAGTCGATAGTCAAATTATAATGTGTAATCTGAGTAATTTTAGTAGTTTCTTGCTAAGTGTATCTATCAAGATGAATACAAAATGCTACTTCAACTAAAGTCTAAAGCAAGAAATAAAAAATTGGTACTTCAGAAAATCTCACCTTTCTGGACCAAAAATTTGTGATTAGACTAAAACTTCGGCGACCTATGATAGCCAAATTTTCATAATCTGGCTAATAACAAAATACAGACACCCAAATTCAACCATGACATAATCTGGTTAATAAGTAGGTTATCGTTGAAAATGTATACTTCAATTAAATATACAATAAATGAAATTCAAGAAAATGATAGAAACCCAAAAAATTCACAATGAAGCGATGTCAAAAGAAATGGTTTTCTCAAATATATTTACCTCGGAGTAATTTGATTGGTCAGAGATGTACGTTTTGGTGGAAAAAGATTGAGAGAACACGGAAAGAAGATTAACCAGAAGTATATTTTTGGATTTAAGTCTTTTTTTTCTTTCTGCAATCTATATCCCCTTCCTAATTTTGTTTCTGATTTTTGTTTGCTCCAAAGTGAGGAATTAAAGTTTTCAAAATCCACTCATCCTAACGGATGTGAGTGAGAGAATGCATTTTTCTTTTTATGGGAAGATATGTTTGTTATTTTCAGTTAATCAAATTTCTCTGTTTTTATTTTGACTTTTGAGATGGGATGAAGAGAATATGTAATGAATTTCTCTCAATTAAAGTGTGTATTCGTAGGATCAACCGCAGTTGTGAATTTATCAAATAAAACCAGGATCGGTCTTTATCTTTCCTAACTTAGTGAAGCTTCGTTTTATAATACAGTACAAACAAATAGCCAGAAAAGTATATCTAGTTAGGGTACAACCCTTACCTTAGCGACAAATGTCGACAATAAGTAATTTTCTGTGTATGGATTTTGACTTGGCCATTTGCCTTTAGTAATTATATGACGTGACAGTCTGTACTTTAACCGAGACTATTTTATCATTAAGGAAGATCAACCACATCTTTTAGTTTATAAAGTTACCCATTTTGTGGCGACACAAAATTAACATAGTCTATTACTACTCACCAACCGCCGCCGCCGCCACCACGACAAAACCATATGATACTATTTCTTTCTCCACCATAACTGCTGCCCACCTCCCGTTAGCCGTTGTTCGTACTTCTAATTTTGAATGTATAAAGTTTTAATTGAACAAACCTAGGCCGTTAATTAATTTATTTCATTAAAAAATTTTTGTTATATTCTCTTTTATATTGCGATCGATTTTCTTTTAACATTTAGAACCATGATTTATACAATTGGGTACTAAAGGTAGCAGGGGTTCCTTTTAGGTGATCCGGCAATTATGATTATTTTTTCCTATATAGCATGGTATCATCCTCAAAATATGGTATCTGTTTATATCAATCTTGTTAAAAACAACCAACTACAACTTTTACAATACAATGTTACCCGTGTTTTAAATATACAGAACTAATATTGTCCACGACTATTCACCAACACACACCACCATGAACCACCCATCGCCACTATTTCTTCAACCACCATCACTCACCAACACCCGCCACGGCTTCTATCAGCCATTACTTCTTACACTACCGCCACTAATTTCTATTAAAATAATTTATATTTATTAATTGCAATACATATTTATTAGATTAATTAAGAGGACATTTTATAATGAAAATTTAATGAATTATTTATTATGATCAATTAATGAGACACTAATCAATAAAACATTCATAATGTTTTTAAGTTGAACAAACTACAACCATTGATTTATCTCCTCCCTAGACAAATCTGGGCCTCTCTTTATCTTGCCTAACTTGTCCAAACTGTCCACTAAGAATTGATGTGGCACAATTAATGAGACACTAATTAATAAAATACTCATAATGTTTTTAAGTTGAACAAACCATAGCCATTGATTTATCTTCTCCCTAGACAAATCTGGACCTCTCTTTATCTTGCCTAACTTATCCAAACCTTGTTTTGTATTCTAGATGTTGAGTCGTTTGACAAAGGCTCTTCCATTTAATCTAATAAACTCCTTTGTCTGGTTAGATCAATCCGAAACTTTGATTACTGATGTGATTTTGAAGTTGTAGTAAAAATGATTCGAACTCTAAGACTTGTGAAGATTCGAGTTTTTAAATTTAATAAAAATATATAAACAAAAATTATAAACAATGGGCGAGAGGTATTGGGACTAAGGATTTGGCCAATTCTCATGCATGTGGTTCAATTGATTTATTCTCAACAATTATAACCCAAATAAAATATGATATGGTGACTCTTATTTTTGCCTAAGTAGATTCTCAAAAGATTAGTTGTAAATCCTAAGCATAATGTATCAAAACGTTTAAGCTAAGCATACATCATCAAATTAAATGAAAACTAATTAATTCAAATCATATTTCAATTTTAAATTAATGCAAAAGTCATAAAAAGAATAAATTAAATTTACCATATGATGAAAATCGACTCCCTCCGTCGTCCCAATATTGGGGTTTAGCTCTTCATGGTGAAAACATGCTCAAAAGATAAAAACATGGCTCAAAAGGTATTTTTATTGAAGGAATAATAATACAGCGAATATGCAACGCTTTTCTGGCATTACAGAATCACCGTTACAATGAAGTGTTGTTTATAAATGATAAGTTGTTTCTGCTGTTGAAGAACGACACTCGTCTGCGACTGTTCCCTGTGGGTCAATGTTCTTCGTGTTCTTCAACAGCAGCAAAACCTGGTTTCCTGCACCTTTGATTTCTCGGCTCTTCAAGCCTTCTCAGCCCCCCAAACTCTCGACCCCCTTCTATATGACCCAACCAACATATTTATATCAAAAAGACCGATTAAATCTCTCCAAAATCTTCCAAAATCTCTTTCTTTCTCTTCACGGTAAAGTTGCGGCAATTTCTTGTTTTAGAATTTCCACGCGTATCTGAGCTTTCCTTTTCATTCTAAATTCTGCCTTAGATAGATATCAAGCTTTGGGAAGAAAATCTTGCCTTTAGTCTCCCTAAAATTCCAAATATAGATCATCACAGACCCGAAACTTCCATCACCTCTGTTTCGATTCTACCGGGTTATTTAACCCAATTCAATCAATCCAAACCCACATACCAAGCCTGTCTATCATTAACAGGATTAACCCAACGAAAATCAGCCCTTGAATCTCCTTAAAATTCGTCCAAATTCCAACCCTAAAATCTGTTCCGTGAAACAATTTTTTCCCGCCAATTTTTCCTTTTTAAAACGTAAAGAAGTGGAGTCCCCATATCCAGTCCCGGTCTGTGTTTAGTAGCTGCTTGGAAATGGGTTACCCCTTATCCAAAATGAGAGTCCGAATAGCAAATGTCCTCCCAGGTGCCTTTAACAACTTTTCGAGCCAATTTCGCCGCAAAAGCTTATCTTTCCAAAAACACCTACAAAGGGATAAAATACAAAAATAAGTACAAAAATGGGTACTAACAATATACACAATAGAGATGAAAATAGACACATAAATGCGTCTATCAATTACTGAATAATCAAATTCTGGATTCGCAATCAATCAATATAGATATCAAAGAGAAACTATAAGGTGATGCCGATTTTACACAACTACAAATACAAGTATATCAAAGATAAACAAGATGTAGTTGGATCCCAGTCGATCAAGATGTGTTAACAAAATTCACGAGATATGAAAACCAATAAGATAAATCTTCTTTGTCTTCAAATCTTCAATTATCTTTAAAGTACCTGCACACAAAAACTTGAATCCTCTTGTGATCAATCACGCACATAATGGAGTATGTTAACAATGGATTATCACAAGATGTCTTTAGATCTAAAAACAGTTCTAAAGATCTCGTCGATACTTTGATCTAGTTTGAGTGACCCTTATGTCAGAAGAGAAGGTTGTCAAGAATAATCAAACTAGGTGCAATCAAAGTTTCAACAACCGTTAGTCAGTCAAATCAATAATAAAAAACTAAAATAACAATGCAAGTATCTAGTTTCCCACCAATGGTACTCGTAGAGTTTCTTGATCCCACAGAAGTCTTTAAACGAGCGGTCGTAAGAGATTTCTCCTAATTAGCGTACTTTCCTCTCCGGATAGACGGCTCCACCAGAAACAACACGAATGAAGTTTTCCTGGATCTTAGGATAGTTCGCAAGATATACAAACTTAACTATTTATATACCAAGGTTGTTTGGACACCAAGGAAATTCCAAAACCGGAAGATTCTCAAGATATGCAATAAAGTACTAATTTCGTTTTTTCATATTTCAAACGTTATTTCTGAAATCTCTCATCCAATATTAGTTTATTACTAATATTCCTTTTTCTAGAGCTATCTTTTAAAAGATGGAAAATCAAAACATATAGAATCGAAAATCTTAATTAAAATATTCTCAATATTTCGGTTTAGGATCACCTTTAGTATCAAGGAATATGTTTGAACAATTATGAATAAGAATTGTGCACATGTTCAAATTATGTCAACATCCATAACTTTTCTATCTTAGCAAATCCTATAATTCCAAAATCACACAAACCTTGAAGTAATATGTGAATTTGAGATTCGGTTTTGCCTATGGGACCAGTTCTAGAATTCCACCTAACATAGGTTAAGTTTCGGTTGTACCAAGTCTCCAACATAGGTAGGGATCGGTTCTACCATGACTCCATAAGTTAATAAATTTGTCATACCAAGTTCCTGAAATGGTTAGGGATCGGTTCCACCATGATTCCCAACATAAGTTAAGAAGTGATCATACCAAGTTAATAATATAGGAGGGATCGGTTTTACCTTGACTCTCAACATATGTTTAAGAATCGTTTCTACCAAGTTCCCAAGATAGGGTAAGAATCGGTTTTACCTTGACTCTCAACATATGTTTAAGAATCGGTTATACTACACATCCTACCATAGGCATGATTCGGTCATAAAGATCTTCATGAGAAACCGTACCAACATACCTATTATTTCCTTTCGATTACGAAACAAGTTCGTATATATACTTCCTTTAAACAAATGTTATAAAACATTGTTTCCTAGGATGAAATCAACACCTATATACCATACACATAATCAAGTAACTAGTTACATAGATTAGTCGATGTCGCATTTACGGAGTTCAAAAGATAAGCGTTATACTTCGTAATTCAATATACTTCCTTGACACTTTGATCATAATAATATGACTAAGTCTAATATTAGAGTTTCATCAATATATAACTTCGCATGTTATGTTTTCAATCATAAATGACTTGACAGATACGTTAGGAATGGAAAAAAGTTCAAGCCAATATTACTAACCTCAAGTGGAAGGATGATGTCTTTGTTGTAGTCATTACTTCTTTACATTCTTCAAGTCTTCAGAGTAATACTTGTATGTCACAACATTCCTAGACTTTCTAGTCTAACCTAAGTGAAGTTGACTCTAGTAATTAATCAAGTGACTCTTGATGAGTTTTGATACTAAAATATGACAACCAACCTTGACATGCCAACGCTTGGTAGGTTCAACCAAGCTATGCTCTAACAGAAACAATATCTCATACGGAGAGATAGATTTGAATAATCTAGATGGTAGTCTATTAATGGTATAATTAGCAGTAGTTTCATATAACTGGCTATTGATCTTTTGTTTTCCACACCCAATTGATTGATTCTACATCAAAGATATTTAAGATTAGATAAAGCATCAAACATGTAAGAAATAGGAAGAGAAGCTTGAATAAGAAAGAGTTTTAGTGATATCTAGAAAATATATGTGCTTGGATTCAGCAAAATCATTTTTTTCTGGTATGTGAGGACAAGTGAGTGCATGAGTAGTACTATGAAAAGACAGAAATTTATCAAGCTTAGCATTTAGAAACTCACCACCACCACCAGTTCTTATAGTCTGGTGGACAACTTATTTTTAGCAGTTTTGAAAATGAGAAAAACAAAAGTAAAATCAGATTTAATAGTAACAGAAAATACCCAACAAAATTTGGTAAATCATCAATGATGCTAGAGAAATGCTCGGCCGAACTTGCAAATTTCGCTATCTCAAGCTAGCTTAAGTATAGCTTGATTTTTAGTCTACTTAAGTCAAGTCTCGGACTAGTTTAGAATAAGTTAGTTGAGTATCAGACATCACTGAATAACCCTCTAAGATTGAAGACTGAAGATCAAATGAAGACGTTTGGAGAAATTAATCAACAAAGAGCTATGTGAAGGCTAAACCATTATATTTACTTACAAGTATTACCATTCTATCTTTTTGAGACTTTGTCGTATGACTTCTAGTAGATATTACAAAGAATAAATTTCGAGTCAAGCTTGTCTTGTTAATTGTATCGAAATATGATTCAAGCAATAGTTTTTCATATACTTGACAAATTTAGTTAAGAACAATTTATTATTCATGAACTATTTTCAATTCAACTTAATTATTTGAAAATTTCCCAACCAATGGTTTCCATCATCTACAAAAATTGGAAAAGTTTTAAATCGATTAAAGAGAATTATCATAACTACTAAAGTTTTGGACATAGGAAGGTACACATACCCAGTAAGCATGCCTTTGCCTTCTGAGTTCCGGAATAGGGGTAGGTACGCGTACCTCATTGATGCTAACCTCAACACAACTCAATTGTGATGAAAAGTGCATTCTTGTATCATGTGCCCTCAAAACAGATAAAAACTGTGCACAACAAGGGCTTTGGGAAACATTATATTTAATTTGTGTCTTGAATATTATTAAATTTCCAAGTATTTTTGGGACTTTAGTATATGACCGTTTTTGTCAGTTGTAACCTCCATTGAAACAAGTCCAGAATACAAATTGTGTCTGGTTTTTGACCCGGTTGCGTATTGGAAAGTCAAAATTTATTCTCATTGATAAGTCTTTGACTTGGTGATACCACATCATAATAGAGTCCAAAATGTAATGACTATCAATAAATCTTATGCTCTCAGTACGAATTTTCCCTGCCTATTTGACTCCTAAGCAAGAGACGAGAACATGATCCATGGGAATCTTTACTTGACAAGCTAAGATGTTACGTGTGCTCTTAGAAAAATTTATAATCATACAAATTGATATGTTACTTAAATTCTGGCATGAATAAAATAAAGTTTTCATACTCTTGAGACACACGGTTATCTCAATTAATCTTCATAAGTCACTAATTTTTATGTAATGGTATTGAAAAGACTTTCTTTGTACAAAACTAAAGAAAGGATAAAATTGATCTTTTGCCCTTCTAGTATGAGTTCTAGTTCGTGAACAGAATCCTTAACTATAAGAATTTTTAATTATAGTCTCAAAACTCTATACGGTTTGCAATCCTTCATTTTCTAAGTCTCACACTATTTTGGAATTCTCCAAAATATTGCTTGTGGAGTGCTATTTATATATGTCTTGTAAACACAAATTCATAATTCGTAAGAACTATGGAGCCTCCAAGCGAGATCTCTTCTGGTGACACCTGTTGATAGACGCATTTATGTGTCTATTTTCATCTCTATTGTGTATATTTTTAGTACCCATTTTTGTACTAATGTTGGTATTTTGTCCCTTTGTAGGTATTTTTGGGGAATAAACATTTTTGGGAAAATCGGCTCGAAAAGTTGTCTAAATGCACCCCAAGGGACAAGTGTTATACGGACTCCAGCAGCGGATAAGGGGCACCCATGGCTATGTGTAGCCCAAATTCATCTTCAGCACCCATCTTCAACATTTGAAAACAGTTTTAGGCGGGAAATATTTTTCTTTACTGGCAGATTGGTTGATCGAATTTTGGATGATTTTTAAGGCGATTCAATGGCTGATTTTCGTTGGATTAACTCTGTTAAGGATAAACAAGTATGGTATGAGCTGTAGAATCGATTAAACAGGGATAGAAATCCGTGTTGGAGCAAAACAGGGAGAATTCACAATTTGAGTTATTTTCGGTTTACAAAAGAATTTGTGAAGAGTTTACGGCAAGATAGGAGTGTATGGAGTCCTTATTCA
The DNA here is from genome assembly GCA_023531105.1 of Papaver atlanticum. Lineage (NCBI taxonomy): Eukaryota > Viridiplantae > Streptophyta > Magnoliopsida > Ranunculales > Papaveraceae > Papaver > Papaver atlanticum. The sequence goes on from JAJJMB010014227.1 coordinate 144,527, forward strand.
GTCCTGGGAGAGTTTAAGAGAGTTTGGAAACCAATTTAACGCGTAAAAAGAAGATTAAAATCCCGTAACGTGCGGTGAAGAAAAAACGAAAATATTTGGATTAACTCGAGTGATTTTGGGGTTTGGTTGATATATATAGGTTTATTCGAGTCATATTAAGAATCAACAAAGTTTAGGAGAAGTTTAGAGCCTTAGAGAAGCGTAAAAAAATCAACTGGAGTCGATACAGAAACTTTTCTGCTGCTGCAAAGAAGAAGAACACGAAGAACATAAGACCCTCAGAGTTAGTCGCAGAGGCAGACTTATTTTCAGTGATAACGGTTTACGGTCGCATCTTACTGCAGTCACCGAAGCCTTTCAGCAACAATTCCGACTTCTGATTTAGACCTCCAGCAACTGCAGAATCCGCTGTTTTAACACTTTTCTCCCTTTTAATCAACTTTTGAGCCATAAACATGTATTTTGAGATTATGATTAATATGAGGAGCTAAACCCCATTGCTGAGGCGATAGAGGAAGCTATTTTTCCAACAAAAAGTGGTATATTCTATTTTATTTATTTTATTTCAATTATTTTTATGATTATTTGCCATGATTTATAATTGTTTGAATGATTTTTGTTAAGCAATTGTTATTTCTTTTGATAGAGCATGCTTAGCCATAGGTTCTTGATGCTTTATGCTTTGGATTTACACTTGTTATTTTGAAAATCTATATGTTGCAATAGCTTAGAATCAAATTAAACGCAAAAATTGAATAAATATAAATACTAGATAAAATCACTTTGAACTTGGAAAAATAGTGGAATCTTAGCCTCAGTGTTCTTTTAATATTGATATCAACTTTTTCAGTGTTTGCTATAATTTTTAGTGATTTTTCTATTTAGTTTTGAATTTAAGTCTAAAGTTATCCTTCACAAGTTCGAGCAACGAACCTTTTTACCACTACAACTAAAAAAATACAAACAGTTTTTGGCGCCGCTGCCGGGGAGTGGTTGCAAAATACTCTCTTGTTGATATCATTGTATATAGTTTATTTTTATTTTATTTTTTGTTTTTTGTACATAATTTATTTTTCTTTTTCTTTAGATTTTCTTTAGTTCCTTTTTACGCAGTTTGTTTGATTTTTTTTTAGGTACCTTAGTTTGAAGCGCTGCAATTGAAACCAGTGGCGGGCGAAAAGAAAGTATGCACTCGCAAAGCTTTTGCAAGAGCGACTTGGAAAATACATTAGAGGTTTGCTTAGCTCATTTTGGGTATGAGTTTGATGATGATAGTGTTATTTGTGAAGTCAATGCTTTGTTAGACTCCACACCGCTGCTAGACACTAATAAATGGAAGCCCAAACTAGAACCTCTAGTTTTTACTGAGTCTCGACTAGTTCCATTAGTTGAGAAATCTCTGACCTTGACCCTTAATAATAAAACCGTTGTAGATGATAATGGGCCAATTAGTCACGATATCATTGTTCCGTTGAGCCCTTGTTTCTCGGATCCATCTAGTGATTTTCTAAAAGCTTATGTGAATGTTCAACATATTGATACCGGTGAATTTGAACCAAAATCAGCCGCAGAAATTATTTCCTCGGACTTAGAACCTGATTTAGGGAGTACAACAACTGTTCAATTCTTTAAGCAATCATTACTAATTATCTGCGAATCTGATTTACTTCACATTACCACATATGGTTGGGCAGGTTCGAATTATGTTTTGAATAAGATTGAATTCAGTTTTTGCTCTCTGGGTATTAATCATTCTTGCTGCAGGTTCATGTTTCCGACTGACCGGATTAGTTGGGTTGATCCTCAACTTTTCAGGCTGTACATATATGATTGCCAGCTTACTTTGAGGTACTAACCTCACCTCGTTTGAGAACGTGCTACTGGTAAAAAGGGAGACAAACAATACCTTTCGCTTCATGGGAGTCAACCCATCAAATTTGTTCCCTTCATTCTATCTTTTATTTTTATTTGTGTAGTTTTTGCATATTTTATTTTAGAATTTCCCACCTTAATTTTTATGTTGGATGACTCAATTACATTGAGGACAATGTAATGTTTAAGTGTGGGGGAGTGGCATTTTCGTTTGGAGTTTGAAAAAAAAATGATGACCAGCTGTTTAGCGGGTCTACAAATAAAAAAATAAAAAATAAAAAATAAAAAAATAAATTATGACCAGCTGTTGAGCGGGTCTATTGTAGAGTTCATATGACCAGCTGTTGAGCGGGTCTATTCTTTTGTATTCTTATCATTTTATGACCAGCTGTTGAGCGGGTCTAGTTTTGTACATGATCAGCTGTGGAGCGGGGCAATTTTTTTTTCTTTTTTTGCTCGAGGACTAGAAAAATATAAGTGTGGGGGTGTTTGATAAGCACGTAGGTGCTGCATTTTATACCCATATTTGTATTAGCTAGGACTCGATATTTTGGCTAATATCACTATTTTGGTGTTTTTATAGAAAATACAAGCAAATTCGGTCATCCGAAGATAATTAGCTAAATTGGAAGCCAAGTGGTGTTTGCGTAATGTGGATGGCCTGGTATTTCTATATATCACCAGCACCTATATATCGCGGCACCAGAGGAGTCAGAGCTTAATCAATTAATTATATGAGATAATGGGACGTGGTGCTGTTGGGTAAAAGCAGGAGAAGGTATCAACTCTAGCGGAGCATTTTTGAAGCAGATGCCGTCAATTTAATTATAAACATGATGAAGCTGGTGCTAGAGGAACAGAAGATGGAGTTGGATTCAAGGCTTTCCCGTGGTCTGAGCATTGAAACTGGGGTCCGGGTGTAGGATGATTTGGTTAAACTCCGAAGGTACTTGATTAAACTGGTATGGGTGTTGTACGTAGTTGGATTTAGGAAGCAGCCGGATTTGAATTACAGAAAGACAAGAAGAGTTTGCTGGTGTTGGTGGCCATCTTGTCAGTTCACAGCCCCGAATACAGTTGGAATATATCAATCTCCATGAACTACTGAAGGCAGTGAATGGTAGCTGGCAGAGATGGGGTATAGGTATATCAACTAGCAGAACAGCAGAAGATGTTGCCGAGATCGAGACTCACGGAGAATGGGATCTGTTGACTGAACTTGTTTGCAGGGGGCAGTGGTGACTATCTCAATTTCCTGATCGCAACGCCGATGAGATTTAGGAGTTCGTATGTAATCTGAGGATGGGTTTGTTTGGGTACGAATCAGTGAAGATTTGGGTCATCGTTGGTCTTAGTTTTATGCCAGAAAACAAGCTGAAATGGATACATCTGCTGCAGTCAATTGGATTATTCAACAGAGAGAATTATGAGGTCTGTATCGAGTATTGAAGATGGTCAACTTGAGTTTTTATTACCAGCTGAGTTTGTGCAACCAGTGACGGCAAGACTGCAGGACAGAAACTGCACATTCCCTGGGCCTGGGAGAAGATCTTAATGCCGTGGTAGTATGGTTATTAGTCTCGTTATTTCGCTGATGGAAGGGAAGAATACTGGGTTACGGAAGAAAATGGTCGCTGCCATTAACAACCCATGGTGACGAAGAAATATAGCTGAAGTCCTTGAGCCAACAATCTTGGTGAGTCGTGAACTCATGTTCTCGGTAGTCGACTAGAAGTAATTGCAGCTGTTTGTTGAGTGAGATTGTGTTGGTTGGATTGGTTTGTCTGGGGTTTGGTTCGAGTGAAGTGAATTTATATGCAAAGAATTGCTCGAGCTGTGCAACTGGTGGTGATTGATGGAGCAGGATAGTTTGTGAAACTGTCTCCATAAACAAACAGTAGAGAGAAGTTGTTGCTACCGTTTGAGTAGGTGACGGAGCAGAGCTGAGAAGCCGGTGTTGCTGGAGAGATCAAGGAAGAATGGAAAGTGGTCGGTGGTGTTCATGATCAGTTCTGGGAGGAACGTGAGAAATGGAGGAGGTGTGTATGTTGTTTGGTCCGAATTTGTTTATGGGTATTTTTTCTGAATTGTTGGTGGGAGATTGAGATTCACAAGGAGTCGAGATCAGAAGAGAATCAGGTTTCTGTAGTACTCATGGTGGTGACTGTATGCCTGTCTCGGATGTGACTTGAAGAAATTAATGGCATTGGTTGAGATGCATGTGTTGTTCTGGTAGCCATTACAGACCACAGACACGATGCCAATACTGTTGCGGCAAAACTAGGTCCCTTGTTGTGGACTGGAATTTGTTGTGGAAAAGCCGTGTCCTGATTTTGGTCTACAACAATGAAATGGACTGCAATTTTGTGCTACAGTCAGTGGATGAAGGAGCTGAGTTGCCGGTGTTAGCTGTAACCCACATTTAGACGGACATAGAATGGAATGAATTACTGCAGCTTTAGGCTCAGTGTGGTTCTCCTAATTTGACTGTGCGGTGGCTAGATTTTGGTAATGGTCAGTAAATGGAGAGGTGCTAGGTGCCAAGTAGATTTGAAACAATGGTCATGCATATGCAGCAAGTTATAAGGAGCCAATGGGATTAAAGATTTTGAGTTTAAAATGGAAGGATGTGCTGGAATATATGACATGGCATCATGTCATTGGTTAGAAGGAAAATAATATTATTTTATGACATCACTGCATGCGGCTTAAAAAAAAGGGAGAATTGGATGCTGTTTGAGAGGACGGCTGGAGTTCAGTCTGGAGAGCTGCGGCTGCAGAGCCGTCTACAAGAGGAAACGAAGACTAGGGTTTGCGTTTTGTGTTCTCCATTTTCATTTTAATTAGCTATTGATTTTAGATTTATTTATGGTTTTTGGGAAAGCCATGTCGAGCTAATCCATGTTAGGGTGAAAGGATGAAGTTGTAGGTTGATTTATTTTGTGTTCTAAACAATGGGTTTCTATAATTTGAGCTTAATGTTAATTGTTTTGGCTCTCTCTCAATGTTTGATCTTCTAGCTATATTTTTCATGTTCTATGCTATGTATAGTCCATAGTTAGATTAGTAGAAGAACTCATTGAACCTTTGCAATAATTGAATTATGAATTTCATTTGACTATTTATGCCATGTATATCTAGTGCTTAAGAATTCTACTTTAAGGTGAGACCGTTTTGATAATTCTATTCGACGATTCTTAATGAAATACCTTCCATGTACTAGTAGCTAGGTTCGCTATTTTACATGAGTAAATTCGAGACCTTTGTGATTGAATACAATTAACATGCCTACAACGGAGTCCCGGATCCCTAACACCCTCACATCTTTGGTTACGTTTTTATTAATTTGCTTTCTTAGTTCCATAAATTTCTGAAATATTGAATCTGATTATTTGATTTTTGGTATTAGTTAGTTGTAGTATTTTCACACTCCTCGTGGGAACGACCTGTATTTACCATTGTTCTACTAGTTAGACACTGTACACTTGCAGTATTTTTAATTATAGTCTCAAAACTCTATACGGTTTGCAATCCTTCATTTTCTAAGTCTCACACTATTTTGGAATTCTCCAAAATATTGCTTGTGGAGTGCTATTTATATATGTCTTGTAAACACAAATTCATAATTCGTAAGAACTATGGAGCCTCCAAGCGAGATCTCTTCTGGTGACACCTGTATTCCTATGGATGTTGACACAACCATGAAGTAATATGAGAAATACTACCCTAAGGAGAAAGATTTCTTTAAAAGTAAGAAGAAGAATATGAATTGAAGAAGCCTAAAGAAAATTGCTCCAACCAACAAAGGTTTGCAACTCTTCTTGAAAAACTTAAAAAGACTAAGATGAAAGTGCAGTGACTTAAATATATTCTGCGAAAATTGTTTGATATCCGAGAAGCACTTTTCAAACAACATCTTAATAGGCTTGAAGGAGTTAAGACTCTTATTCATAAACCCTATGTTCCAGTGCCTGTTGTGACGACGAGTTTGGGAATGATGAAGAATTCTTTAAGGATATTTTTCACTAGTTAACTCCTTGTAGGAATTTTTTTTTTATTGTTTTAAAGAGGAATACTGTTGTTGGAGTAATGTTTATATGTGGTTACACTAGCTATTTCAAATACTATCATCTTGCAATGATTAAAGTTTATTTAGTTAAATTTTATTTTCATGATGACTCGCAATACCTAATTTTAATTTATTGATTGTATATATGTATCGCTTATTTTGTGGGATTTTTTCTTTGCTATCATATTTGTGGTGATTAGAACGGGTATCTCATATGTTCTCATAGTTTAAGCTCTTAACTCCTTGTGTTCTTTACTGAATAAAATAGGAATAGACTATTTTGAGAATTGCGATATTGATCTTCCCACGATTACACCTTTGTGAATATATTTCATGGACTCCGTAAAATGTTCTCTAGTAATCGAATTTCCTCCTTGAATGCGTAATTTTTAGGGAATAAGTTCGAGAACTTCAATATCTACGTCCATACATGGCTAGGGAAGATATAATTCTTATGTTGAGTCATATTGCATACATTATCCTCTTTGTTCATAACTGACCTAGAGAATAGTTTTTCTCGATGATTATTTTTGTCACGAAAATAATGTATCTTGATGCCTTTAACATTAAGATCGTTATTTTTAACTTTTTGTTCGTAACTGGCGTGGAGAGAGAAAAATATTGGATACAAATAATGTATCTTGATGCCTTTATCATGTTATTCTTTTTTAAATGACATCAAATGGGGGAGAGTTCAATTTGAACTTGTGCTTAATTGTCATATCTTTGTGGGGAGTGCGGCTATGGAATTGTAGGAGATGCTTGTACCTATAAATCCTTGATGAGGACGCTAAGTTTACTTGGTGAAATCATCTAAATAAAAGCTGGTATGTTTTCTCTAGCCTTGATAACTCTTTTGTTTGAATTTACGATCCCTGTTTATCGACTTTGCCAATTTTGTTGACAAAAATGGGAAGAATTATTTAATAGTATTCTACTACGATATATGGCTTTCGGAGCATTATGTAAAGGAGAGTGGATTAAAATCTATAGGTTTTACCTATTATGCAAAAGTAGTAAGTATTTACTAATGGGAGAACATATCATCGTAGCATTGCTTCAAAGTTCTGGTGCAATTGAACTTTGAGGAAGTTAACAATACTATGTGTTCGGTTTAACAACCATTGAGTTGAATAATTTTTTATTCAAGAAAAACTCGAATATAGTTTCATAAGTTGTTATCACTATGGATGTTCAATACCAAAGGAGCTGAAATGATCATATGCAGAACCGTTGAAGAACTTGAAGAACGAATAATTCAAGACGATGTTGAAGTACCAAGGAAATCAAGCTTGACGGATTTTGAGATGAAATATCTATATATTTTGAATCCATATATATTGATAGTTTTGTCACTAAAATTGACAAAGTGGAAGATTGTTCGAGCACTGCTCGATCGAACTCGCAAGTTTTTCTATCTCAAGCTTGTTGTCAATGTTAATAACACAAAAGTATAATTTGATTTCTAGTCTACTTAAGTCAAGTCTCGGACTAGGTTCGAGTATGGTAGTTGAGTATCAGATATCACTGAATAATCCTTGAATATTGAAGACTGAAGATAAAAAAAAAATATTTGGAGAACTTCATCAATAAAGAGGTATGTGAAGACTGAATTCCATTTACTCACTAGTATTACCGTTATATCTATATGAGACTATGCTGCATGAATTCTAGTAGATTCATGCAAATAAGAAATTTCCAGTTAAGCTTGTCTTGCTATACATCTCGAAATATGATTCAAGCAATAATTGTTCATATACTTGACAAACTTAGTCAAGAACAATTTATTTTCATGAACTATTTTCGATTCAAGTTAATCATTTGAAAATTTCCCAAGAAATTGTGTTCATCATCTATGGCAATTGGGAAAGTTTCAAATCGATTAAAGAGAGTTTTCACAACTACTGAAACTATGGACACATGAAGGTACACGAACCCAGTACGCATACTTTTGCCTTCTAAGTTCCGGAATAAGGGTAGGTACGCGTACTTAGTACGCATACCCCTTAGTTATAAGTTTGTGAAGAGGTGAGGTACGCGTAACTCAAGGGCCTGAGTTCGTGAATTTCCTTAGGGTACGCATACCGGGTATGCGTACCTTGGCCATCTTAATTCATAAACTGGTCCATAGGTACGCGTACCCTTTCGCATACCTACCCAGTATGAGCTTAATCAGATGATTTAGACTATTTTCTCAAACACATCTGGCATTGGTATGGCTCTCATAAACACCTCTAAGACATCTTGATGACTAAATCACCTTGTGTATGTGTATCATGATTAAACTCTTAAGTGTTTAAATAAACATGACTTTGCTTATTAGTTCACAAGGCATATTTGCCCAGAACTATCATTGTACACGGTTTTGGTACTCTGGACTATACTGTATATTCTTCTATGTGATTTCAAGATAAACTTTTCACATGCTTGCATGAACTCCTACCAAGAGTTTCATCTAAACATAGAATGTGTTTGGTTGAATCTCTAGTTATCTTAGCTTGAATTTTAAGCAACCCTAGTCTTGAAAATCTATAAATTGAGAGACTCAAATAACAAGGAAATTCAATCCCTGACACTTTTGTGTCGTAGTTGTTCGCTAGAGTCGTCATCTGTGAACTTAGGTTTTCTCTGAGAAACATAATTAGGTTTATGACTTAAAGATTTCACTTAGGGATTCCTGAATCCAGGTCCGACTATCTTTACCTTGATAGTTCGTGTATCCTGATATTGTTCTTTCTGTTATCGAGGATTTAGTAATCTCTTTTCAGAAACGAGATAAATAGATTTTGTTAGAGTCTCTTCATCTCAGACTCTTTGATTCCTTAAGATAGATATCTAAAACTCTTCTTAATCGATCGGTTTGATTGCTCTTGAGAATGGTTAATAATCCAAGCTTCTCAGGTAACTGATTGTAAGGGTTCTAAATTTGTGAGGTTTGCTAGCTTTTCCTATTGTAAACAGATTTCCAAGCCTTGATCTATTGATCTAAAGGGAAATATGATAGGCTTATCTGTTAGAGGCAGATCGATATCAAAAGTCTTCACTTAGAATGAGGCCACTTTTAGCTTGCAAAGGGCGTCAGTTAAGGGAATAAATTGCGTAGAGCCTTGCGAGGTTCAAGATACATAAGGAGCACGACTGTAGCTGAATTGCTTGGGGGGTGAATTTGGTCTCAACTGCATTCCATTTCGAAGTCTAATAGTAGGCTAGTGTCTGTGGCGGCTTAATACAGTTCGATATGCAAATTTATACAAGGTCCATGGGTTTTTCTGCAGTTGCAGTTTTCCTCATTAACAAAACTTCTGGTGTCTCATGTTTTTCTATTCTTATATTGTTTATCTTCGTAACAGAAATATCACAGGTAGTACGCAATCAATTCCGGTAGATAAGTCAATCTTAATTGTGAACGATAACGAGACTCATTCATGTAGATTTCGTATCTTGAAAGATATATAACAAGTTTCATACTTGGCAGAATTCGGATTCAATTATTTGGATACGACTATATTGATCTTGGATATTGGTTTTTGAGATCGTCCAAGTACTCTTTTATATAATAAGGTTCACATACTTTGTTGTCTTGACTTTCTGATTGGAAAGAGGTAAAAATATAAACTTTATATACATATTATTCAAGGATCATTAAGTTGGTCTACTTGCAATTGTATTAGGTTTTGTCAATACAAGTTTCCAAACGAAAAAGTTGGTGGTGTACTTGGTACCCTCTCCTTTTCAATTGGTATCAGACCAGGCGAACACCTTTAGACCTAAAAAGTCTGAATTTGTGGCGATCTGAATCTATGGACAAGGGTGCAATCTATATTAACGTACCACCATCCTTCCATGGCATAAATTACTTATAGTGGAAAATAGTTGTGCGCTCCTTCTTACAAGATCGTGACTTTCAGACATGGGTACTTGTTATAAAGGGGTATAATCTGCTAGCAGTTGACGAAGGTATAAGAATTATTGCAAATGACATGGCCATATAGCGATGACAAAATTAGTGATGTTAAGCATAATTCTGATGGAGTGAACACTATTATTCATACCATAAACAAAGACCTGCAACATCATGTGTCTACGTGCACTATGTCGAAGGAAGCTTGGTATATCTTAAAAACTGTATTTGAAGGGAATTTCACCGAGAAAGAAGCAAGGCTTCAAAACCTAACTTATGACTTGGAATACCTTCGTATGGCTAACGAAGATTTGTTTGAGAAATTTAATCACAAATTATCCGAGAGAGTGAATGTCTCTCATGCATTAGGTAAGACTATTGCCGAAAGGCATATTGTGATGAAAATTCTGAGATCTTTGCCAGTTCGATATGACTCTAAGAAATATGCCATCACTGAAGGAAACGATCTTACACAACTTTCAAGAAGCATCCTCGTTGGAAAGTTAAAGATCTTTGTTCATGAACAACAATCTAAAGCTGGAAAAAGTTTTGCATTCAAAGCACTCAAAAAATCTGAAGTACTTGATAAAAGTGAAAGTGTTGGTATCTCTAAGAAATATCTTGTTGATGATCATGAGTTATCAGACGAAGATCTTGACAATTTCGTACTTCTTATCACAAGACAGTTTAGAGATCTTCCTAGGAAGAGAAATAAACGTTTCTCTCCAAAGAAAAACCATCATCATCAGATAAGGCACATAATCGTGTTCCTCTTAAAATCAAGGATTCTGACAATAGTGATGATGAGGATATGCCTCAATGCTTCAAGTTTAGAGGATTAAGTCACTTTGTTAATGAGTGTATGAATCGCATAAAATACACTCGCAACAAGGGTCTTGCTGCGACACTTGATGAAACATCTGATCATTATGATTCTGAAAAGGAAGATGTTTCAAGCATAGCTCTCTTAGCTGAAGTTGTCAACTTTGATGAATGCATCAATACTCATGTCAATCTTGACAACTTTCTTGATGATTCTTCATCACATACTTTACAGGATATAATAGACTTTTTCACTTACTAATGAAAACTTTGTTGTTAAAATTTCAGGACCGTCTCCATGTCACCTAAGAAAGATCAAGAATCGCGATACAGATTCAAGATGAAAAAAGAAGAGATGAAATTCGTGACAGAAGTAGAAAGAGTAAAGAATTAAGATTCAAGATGCAGGATCTTACAAGAGAAATTCTGTTTCTCCATCTGATACCATAATTATTTAGAAGAAAACAATGAATCTAATTCTCATTATTCTCAACAGAAATACAGACTGTCTTAAATAGATGACCGAATAACTGTTACAGATAACCAGAGGCAATAATGCCGACGGTAACAGAAAATGGAAAAACAAATAAACCGCCACCGATGGAAAATTCTAAATACACCCAAACAAATAATAATGGCAGACACTACAGACACACTAGTTTTCATATCATTCCAGTTCAGGCTCCACGCCAACCGCTAGTTCCAAACCAATATCCACACATAATGGTTTGCTCCCATCATCCATCCCCTCTCTCCATTCCTTGTTTATCTTGTTAGGCCTTTTCATTTCTTTGCTCTCTTTTACCCTTCTCAAAAAATAAATAAATTTGGTCCCTTTTTTTTCTTCCTACCCCAAACGGAACTCTTCCAGCCCTCTGATGTGGTTTTAAAGTGGTAAGTAAGGTTGTCGTTCACTCGGACTTGTG
>JAJJMB010014227.1:156126-290856 GCA_023531105.1 Papaver atlanticum
GAACGCACTAAAGAACCTCCTTGGTTGGCATACTTATTGATTACGGGAGGAAGTACCCTGATGCGAAATTCCAATTGTTGTATACGAGTTTGCACTCAAGCATACTAAAATTCATATATAAGTGACAAAACTCTACTCAGATAATCGCACTATGGACATCAATATCCGGAATCAAAAAATCACATGGATAGATTCTTGGCCTTTGGAGAGGCGGCTGAAGGGTTTAGTTTATGCAAAAACAAAAAATAAAAAAGGCAATTATATGTACCTTCACGAAACATAAATGAGGAGAAAAAGACATTTTTCACAACTAAAAAAAGACTCAAGTTGTAGGAATATAGCGCGCGCAGTTAATTGACGGTAAAAAGTCCACTAGAAACTAGAATGAATGAATTACGCGTCTCTCCCTGCGTGTCCCCTCCCTCCGTAGACTTTGTGGACTTTTCTGTTTTTCTCCCTTTTCTTTATAGGGAGCTTAGGTTGAATGATAAAAGTCTTCAGAGAATACTACAGATTACAGTCAGACAATGCTGAGAAGAAGAAACGCTTAAAGCATTTACATTTACGAAATACATAATCTCTTTACTCTGTTTCTCAGCTGTTTCTTTCTCTATGTTTATAATAAATAATCTCAAATGGATGGTGTGTTTTTGCGTATCTAAGCAGGTGAGAGGTGTGTAGTCAGTCAGTCTTAGGTAGAACCAAGCACCACCACCTCCTCCTCTTTAATTTAGTCTTCTCTGCAGCAGCAGCCATCTTCAACCAACACACCAACCAATTTTCAACAAAAACTATCTGGTTTTTCTTGGATTTTTTATTCACTCCTTTCTCTCATCATACAAAAAAGCTGCTTTTGCTGCTGCTTCTCTGGGTAATTCAATCACTCCTTTCTCTCTATTGAGTACTTGTTGTTAAATTTTGTAAGATTAGTTCACTTTTTTAGTTGTTAGTTACTGATTTCTTAAGTTTGATTATGTAAAAATTTGATCTTTTTTGTCAAAAAGGATGCTTTTTGGTGATCTTGTTCATTTCAAGTTCTGGGTTTCAATAATTGTTGGATTTTTGTTTGTTAGGCATGTGGGTTTTGTTGTTGTTGCTGTAGAATATATGTATGTGTGTTAGGGTTGTTGACCAAAATTGAACATGAAAACACAGCTAATAGATGAGAATAACCCACTAACCCAGTTGTTGTTGTGTCTTGCTATGAGTAAATACACAAACAGTTTGCCAAGGTTGAAATAGATTCTTTCTAAATGAACCAGAATTACAGCTCAATTTCAAGCATGATTCCCAAGGTTGTATCACGTGGTTACGACTTTATTCTCAGTTTTTAGACTACCATTTGGGTTGTAGTTGCAGTGAAATTGGCATCTCAAATGCAAATCTCAAGAGGAAATTAAATTTGATGTTTGACACCCGGAAAGTTAGATTGATTTCCTTAGTTTGTACGGCTCAAGGAGGTACAGAAGAGCATTGGTTTATTTTGAATTGGAAGTAAAACCCATATGGGATTTTCGATAATTGGGTCTCGGGGTTTTTTCTAGGATTCCGTGGGAAGATTGGGTTTTGGGTTTTATGTGTCTATGTTTGATTAGCTTAACAAGTAACAACAACGGGAGAAGCCGACAGTTTCAGGGAGAATTCACCTGGTTGAAATAGAGAATCTAAGGATGTGGGTGAGAGACATCAGTGACTAGTTAAGTTCTGCTAAATGACTTGTATTTTGTACGAATTATTTGTACTTGGCTAAATCATCTCACTTCCTAGTTCATGTTTGAGATAGGTTTCTTTATTCATCTATCTGTCCCTCCGACATTTCTAGTCTAGTAAGTGTACTTCAGCATTATTTAGTTGGTTATTCATGTGATACCAATCAGAGTGGGGAATCCAACCTACGTACATTTTCAAGAATCAATCTAAATCTATAATTTTGGGGTTCATTTGTGATTTATTTTTGTTTTCTTGAATTGCTTATACTGCATAAAAACCGAGGGATGTAATATGTTTGCAGCAATTCACAGAACCTGCGTCAAATGCTAGCTATCTTTTCCTTCATTCTTTTATTTTATTTTCATTTTCTTTGACCACATATTATGTGGTTGTACAAGCAACGGATTTGCTTATAAGGTTGTGCATCTAATGTTTCTTTCTTTGCAGGGCTTTGTTAGATCTCATCGAAGCGATTCTCACTATCAAATATCCAGGGGTGATACGTTGTACAACTATGTCTTGTTTCTCTTTCTTTTCTCGGAGGGCTTCAAGGCTCCCTAGACATCCTGCTGAAGTTGATGAAGGTTAGAGGATTACGAATTCACTGGAATGATTTCTTTTACCCTTTCTTGCATGTGGTGTTTCCCTTTCTATGACGTTTCTAATGAGATAAATTTGAATAACAGAGCTGTCAAGTGCTTATAATATCCATATATACACTTACAAAGAATTGAGAAATGCCACCGATGATTTTAGTCCATCTAATAAAATTGGGGAGGGAGGTTTTGGTTCTGTCTATAAGGTAAAAAATCGCAAACCTCTTCAATTACTCTGAAATTAAAATCTTCACTTATCACTTGCGCTAACTGAATCTAACCATCCTTACCATCTTTCTCGCGATGCTTGTTTATGAGCAGGGTAGACTTAAAGGGGGTGTATTTGCTGCTATAAAAGTACTATCAGCAGGATCAAAGCAAGGGGTTAGAGAGTTCCTGACAGAGATTAATGTTATCTCATCTGTTGAGCATGAAAACTTGGTTCAACTATACGGTTGCTGCGTGGAAGGCGACCATAGAATATTGGTGTATAATTATGTTGAGAACAACAGCCTCTCACAAACTCTCTTAGGTAACTTCTAACTTCTTAATGATTTGGAAATGTCTTTTCCTACTTTGAAACTAAAAATCCTGATTTTCATGCTTTTAACAACTGGTTTTTCTCTGCTTTAAGGTGGAGGACACAGTAGCTTACAGTTTAGTTGGAGAACGCGAACTAAAATTTGTAAAGGCATTGCTCGTGGTCTTGCTTTCCTTCATGAGGAAGTTCGCCCGCATATCATTCATAGAGATATCAAAGCAAGTAATATCCTTCTAGATAAAGACCTCATCCCCAAAATTGCTGATTTTGGTCTTGCAAAGCTTATGCCTCCCAATGCCACTCATGTTAGCACACGCGTTGCAGGAACGATGTAAGTAAAGAAATTCCAGTTCTTCTTTTTGGTGTATTATATAGTTTTGCAACGGGATCATGTCCTAGGAACTTGAACACTGTTATAAAAAAATACTGTTTCCAATAAATTTTGTGGTTGCTCACTAGTAAAGAAATTTGATACAAGAATATTCAACATCTAACACATATGACTGGTTAAGAGTTTGTTGGTCTTTCGCTATCAAACGGGGTCGCAATTGACCATCACCAGTCTTGGGGTCTTCATATCCCACAGTAATACGTGAGTCCACGAGTAGCACTCAGTTTTGGCAACACATAAAACCATGCTCACTGTACTCAAGTGTAGTAATTCCTTGAAGAACTCCGCAATCAGATAAATGTACTGGTGCTACTGAGATATTTAGTAGTAGATGAGGGCGCACATTACATACAACTCAAGCATTAAGCCATTGGTATCTCAATTTCTTCAACTTACAATGCGTTTATAACGTTGGCCCATATCTGTTTTTTGTTTTTGTAGAGGCTATTTGGCACCAGAATATGCAATTCGAGGACAGGTGACACGAAAAGCAGATATTTATAGTTTTGGTGTTCTCATGTTGGAAATAGTCAGTGGCAGATGTAACAGAAACTCAAAATTACCAATTGGAGAGCAAGATCTTCTTGAAAGGGTGAGTTTTTTTCTCCCACGGAAAATTGTTGATATATTTGTGCCAAGTAAAATGACTTAACTTGCACCAAATAATGGTAATTGGTAAATATTGATACCAGTAACAATCCTCACCTCTAGTTAGAAAATAATAATAATAACCTGTATATGCTTTCTGGGAACGTGTTCATGGACAACTAGTGGGTACCTAGTTTCACAAAGAACGCTATGAAAGTCATAGTAGTCTATTTTGATGTATGCATAGGTCAGTGGACAAGGTGTACAATATGTGTGCTTTAACTGAATTCACTATAAACTAGTTGAACCCATATTTGGTGGTGGTTGTTGGTAATCATTTGCGTATATTTTACAGTAAAATATGCGAACCCTTAACTTCCTATGAATGGGTTGTAAAACACAATAGATGGGAGTTGGAAAATTGAGATATTAATCAATAGGATTTTCATGTTTCAGACATGGGGACTTTATGAAAGAGGTGAGCTGGTGATGCTTGTGGATACGGCCATGGATGGAGATTTTGATGCGGAGGAAGCCTGCAAGTTCTTGAAAATTTCTCTGCTCTGCACACAAGACTCACCAAAGCTTCGGCCATCCATGTCAACAGTAGTGAAGATGCTGACAGGAGAGGTTGCTGTGAACAATGACATCACAAAGCCTGGTCTCATCTCTGATTTCATGGACCTCAAAGTGAGGAGCAATGAGGACAGGCCCAGCACTTACAACACAGTATCATCTAGTTCAGACCAGAATGATCATTCATTGTCATCAGGAAACACTACTAGTTGTGCCACCATCACCTTCACTGATATCTCTTATCGGAGCTGATGGCGTTCCTCCTAGATAAATAGTCCTCATTCGTTGTTCTTTTTTAATGGTGAGAAACCTTTGTATGTAAATTCTGTGTAGCCATGCCTTGTATGTATTATAGTAGTATAAAGAGTGATCCGGTGGAAACCTTTGAAGAGGTGTTGACACAAATGTCGTGATAGCTTTTTACAGGATTTCGAAGAACAGGCAATAATTTTGATATTAGATGCAAGAAGGATAGTTTTTCTTGTTAATGTTGTTGATGTTTTACAGCTTCCTTCCCATAATAGATTAGGATGACATTCTTGTTTATGGTGAGTACCGTATCCGAATGATGCGACATCCAGTAGGCGCATCTATCCCACTGGTGTACATTACCAAGGCACCCAAACTAAGCCACAAAAACAATAAATGTGGCTAGGATGCAAGAAAATCTCAACCTAAATGGACTCCCAAGAAAGGCGAAGTTCTGAAGCTTCAGTTCCTGAAGTGGAATTTCGAAACCAAAGTGGATCACATCACAACCTCCCACACTTCACAAAATAGCTTCTCGGAGTAAGTAGAAGTAACAGCTCGTCAGACATCCATTACCACATTGATTTGGATAAGGGACTGTCGTCCAGATTACATTTTGGCGTAGATTCACAAGGCGTAATATTAATAGACAATGCACTAGGCGTTCGTATTCAAAAGGCGAGGCCATTTGTTTCCATAATTCTAACCCCTGTAAAATGCTTTTGCAAACCCAAGTACCACTAGTTTTAGGAAAATCAGTAAGTGGGTTTTTATCAAAGGAGCTTCTAGGTTTCAGTACTTGAGCCCAAGGCTCATGTGGGGAGTGCAACATTCTCTATGCTAGTTAACTATGCTAAGATGAATGTTTTTGGATCTTCGAAGATTTCGATAACAAATGATATACAACACGCCACTCCTAGGTGTAGCATGGTGGCTCATCTATACTTTCCAACGATTCGTATTCATCCTGACAAATTTATCGCTTAAGTATGAATAAGTTGTCCACGTAGAGACGTGCACACAACCAAAATACGTGTGCACCCTACTGACACTCATTTTCTACATAGGCCTCTAGGATATCCAAAAACTTCCCTAAGTTCTCATTGCTTAAAAATGACAAATCGCTCCATAGACTCTTCCGTGACCATTTTATTCTTCCGTTCGAGTAAAACTGTAAGTTCCACAGCGATTGTCCATGGCATTTCAGTCCTCCACTCCTCCCCAATTCTCATTTTCTGTTTTTTTTCTTTCTCATAGGTA
Source organism: Papaver atlanticum (assembly GCA_023531105.1). Lineage (NCBI taxonomy): Eukaryota > Viridiplantae > Streptophyta > Magnoliopsida > Ranunculales > Papaveraceae > Papaver > Papaver atlanticum. The sequence continues at coordinate 162,038 of JAJJMB010014227.1, forward strand.
TAGTTGCTGTTTTTAGTAATTCTCCAAAAGCACCAAATGCAAAGAAAATCAAAAGAAAACAAAGAAATAATTGCTCTCAATGCAGGCCACATTCCACAATGACCCAAATGTCTAGAACAAGACTAAGAAAATGCACATAAATACACAAACCAACATCATTAGCATGTGTGTGCCGAATGTGGTCTGCATGTGAGCAACTCATAGTGTTGTTGTTTTTTTGGTGTATATATAAAAAGAGAGTGGGGATGAAAATAGTGGGAAGGAATGATTCCCAAAGTTTGGCAGGATACTGCATATATTTACTAATTTACATAAACAAGTGAGAAAATCAGAACAACAGTATCTAAAATGAAGATAGTGGTCTAGGAAGCAGACTGGAAATTACTCGGTCTCAGTCACCACCTTTCCTTTGCCTGGCAGTCTGTCTGGAACCATCTCACACCACCACCACCACCACCTACTCATTTAAATCCTCTTTATTTATTGTTAGTTTTGGCCCGTTGCAATTCAGTGTCTCCATGCCTTGAGCTTGAGTCTTTTTGGTCTTTACTACACCATCATGTACGGTTGGTCGTCTTGTTGAATAAGATTGGTTGGGTTGATAATTCATGAGAGAAATTTTGGATTATATGTTTCCGAAAAAATAAAAAATGGAATGTATTTTCAGTGGATTAATCATTTTGTTTTTGTTAGAGAGTGTTCAGTTGCTTATCAATGATAAATGACGATCAATTAACGACCCGTACAACCGGAACACATTATTATGCAGGAGTAACGATTTTGTTTTTTGTTTTTTTTTTTTTTGATCGGTAGGAGTAACGAATTATTAACAAGAGTCGAACTCCTACTGTACTTCCTAATTATCCGTAACGAATTATTAACGAGAGTCGAACTTTCGTAGTCCTTCCTAATTATCATCGATTCTAGACAAACCGTCCATTTAAATTATATTAAAGCCTTGCAGACACCATGAGTATAGAGAAAAATATTTTACGCTTTTTCTCCACACCTAGATATTGGGACTGATTCGCGGAAAAAAACGGGGTCTTATATTGGGGTTCAATAGTTCTACCAGAATTGCTGGAAAAAAACCCACATATAAACTATCTCTCAACCTGAGGGTCCCCTTGGGATAATCAGGAGGGCACTTTTGGGGTCTACCATTCAGAAAGACGTGAGGGATTGGTTTTCATATATTTATTTATTTTTGGCGGTTTGTTAAGAATTTTTGTTTTGGGCTTTGTTGGTTCTGCATGAACTTTATGTGGTCTAAATGCCGTTCTGTCAAGAATTTTGCTTATTTACATGGGTTACAGACTAATTACTCTATCCATTACGATTACAAGTGTCTGAACTGTTGAGCTAGAAACACATTCGGAGAATAGGCTAACATGTTGGTTGTTTGATTTTACTTGTCATTCGACTCGCTGAGTTATATGTGAGACTATTTGTTATTTATCTAATATCTGATTCGAGGTCTGATTCAGCTTTGGAGGGTTTTTGACAGTTTGTACGTAACTTATTTGGCACATATAATGACCAGATTAAAAGATTCTTTACCTTCAATCTATTGTTTAATAATCTATTACGATAAATATAATTAGTCAGACTTACAATATGTATTACAATATGTTTGGTTTTTCCTAAATTTAACTGAAATCATCTGATTAATTTGGATCTCATTCAATGTGTTTAATTGACTTAGATCAAGATTGCGAGTCAGATACAAACAAACATGGTGTTAAATTAATCGGATTTAGACGAATCAGTTGAGTTAAGAAAAACAAACAACATGCAAAAGAACTTCTCTGAATCTCTCTTACATGGAGTCTTTTTTAAAACAAAACAAAAAGAAAAAAAAAACCCATAAATTTAGATATGAGTATCTACACCCCATGTGATTAAATGACCGACCCCAACACCCCACACCGGTAAGTATTAAAACCAAAAAATAAATACCAAACTCAGAAAACGAAAAACTGTAACAACAGCTATATCCACTTTTGAACAATAAACAATAACAATCCTTTTTAACAACTAATAATTTTCTTTTCAAAATCTGGAAAGTGGTTCAGTATATAAACAGTGGTTTAGAAAAGAAAGGAAGAACATCACATGGTGTATGTTTATGATTGAGAGAAAATCATCCAGACAAAGAAGAAGATTCCTCCTTTATTATATGTCTGGCCTTATAAAAATAAACTTATCTAGTCTCAGGTGATTAGGATTCTCTGTCTCTGTGTGCAGTTGCAGACTGTAATAACATGAAAAATTGAAAAGAAAATGAAATGGTGGGATGCATTTTTCTTCTTTCGTTTCATAACTAACTCCACTATGCAAGAACCTAGCTGCTAGCTCATGAATATGGCCTTTAGTGGTTAATGATGGGGAACACTATGCTGGGATGCTGTCGGTTTTGGCTAGCTATCTATCTAAGCAGCCTTTTTTTTTTCTTTTTCTTTCTATTGTTATGTTATTCTACAATATGCTCTCTATGTTTGGCTTGATGATCATGGGCAGGTCTGAACGAGAGATCTGGAGCAAGGATATGCCAAGAAATTAGATGACAAAATTTTATATAGAATTCAATTTGTCATTTTGATTGCAAGAATTTTTCTTATTCAATATCTTGGTGAAAAGTATCTAGAAACAATCTGTTGATTCAAATGTATCATAAATACGGCGAAGGAAAGAATTTTCCTTCGGATCTCTAGGAATAATTGTTGATTGAAATGTATCTAAAATGAAGGACCTTCTTGGTTAGTAAATTCGTGAATTATACCCCTATAATTCGCGAATCCTTCTGTATCGACCAAACCCGAACCTTTAGAATCCCGACCTAGTTTTGCGAATTTTGAGTTTAGAAATAGATTACCGAATCATACGGTCCGCATAATACCATGTCATCACCAAATTATCTTTCTTTTTATTATATTTTTGATTTTTGGTATTGGACTTAATTATCAATCTAAGTCCAATACCACTGCGTAGATGTCATTTGCTGATTGTATTGTATATATTACTAGAAATAATCCGCGCCTGGCGGCACGGCATGAAGGTATAATTTTAATAATTACACCACACTATCATAAGACTTGATTTGACTCCATGGGGATGCCTCTGGTATCCCCCAACAAACAGTCAACCACAGTATCCCATTTGAAGAATAACAGATGATCATTCTTTGATGGACGAAATCCGAATTTTTCCATTGTGGTATTGAACTTGGAGAGTGAATAGAGCCCTCCCTCATGGAGCAATGGCCCGAACTTTCATATCAATTTCTTAGGGACAATGCCGTGCATGGTATCTCCATGTGTACGATGTAAAGATTGATTAGAATGCACGACTAAAAAAAAAAAAGTTAGTTTGATTCGGATCGGAAAAATAACGCAATCATTGAAAATATATTGCCATCCCTACTTATCAGAATCTGTGGTTCTTTGCCTCAAAGTTTTTGTGACATTCTAAAATTATTGTCAATGCTTATTTTGGATCTTATCCTCTAGGTGCTTTGAACTCGGGTAACAAGTGAATCAATCACAATTTCATCTTCAATAAGTCAGTCTGAGTAATGCACACCAGATGTTGACCTAAAGAAAGAGATGTCAAATCCTCCAATATATTACTTTCATGGGTTAGATTGCCACGATATTCAATATATATTATCATCTGTTTAATATTGTATCATCTAATATTGCTAATCTTAGGGTAGTAATTCCATTCTATGGATGACCAACTGATTTGGCATGCACCGGAGATTAAAAATAAGAAATATAGAAAACAAAATCAAAAAGCTAAGAAAAATTAAAATTAAAATCTAAAATAAATAAAAATACTAAGAAAATAAGTAATAACTAAAATCTACCGATTTATCAAAGACAGTGGTGCCAATTTTAATGGGCGTTATTTGCTCAACAAAAGATATCGCATACCTTCCTCTCTACTAACAAGTAACATAGCGTATTGCAAGTAAAATTAGTTTTTCTAAACGAATGATCTATTTTGTCCCTTGACATGCTCCAAGTCTTACAATCTTTTGAACCTATCATGTCCATATCCATATTCGATTCTTTCCAACCTAGTTTTATTTCTAGTATGTCTATTCAGAAACTGAATTAAGCGACCTGCTTTTGTTGTTAATGATTTTTATGTGAAAACATTGCATTCTTATGTATTGGTATATATTGCTAAAATAATGAATTGTTAAAAATAAAAAAAAAATGTACGCTTCCTCTTAGGTTACACCACCTCTAAAAGAGCTTCAGTTATTTAAATACAAGTATGAGTCGAGACTGGTTGCTGAGTTATTACCTAGGACAGACTAGTCTCCTGATAAAAAACAGTTTCACAATAGAAAAACAGGTACCATACTATAAAGACTCGCAAGCAATTGACTAGTCAAGAGACTATTTAATCGCTAATGACATAATTAGTTAAATTGTTTGACCAGTCAAGAGATGATTTAATCGTTAATGACATAATTAATTAAATTGAGCATTAATTTAATTAATTATGTGAAGTAAAAATAAAAAAATTAGATAAATAAATAGTACCATTAGATAGATCTCGGAAAAATATGCAAAATGGTCTATTCGAACGCGTCAATCGAATAACGAATGAAGAAGATATGACAGTCGGAAGTTTAGATACCGAAGTTTCAACAAAGATAACTTCTATTGACCGTTGACTTTGACTGGACCAAACCTATGATTAGCAAAATTGTTATCCCTTAGTAAATAGGTCAAATTGGTAATATTAATGGGTGTAAATGGGGTGTAAGGATATATATATACTTCAAATTAAGTTTCAAGTCCATCTCTTATTCACGTGCGAGTTTGTGGTGAAGTGGTGGTGTTTCGTATACATGAAAACAGAGGGTTGGAGAGAGGATTGATATGAATGGAAAATTTAGTTTTAAATAGATATAGATAAACTTTTTGCCCCATCTTTTTGGTGAGTCATTGGGAAGGTGGTGGTGTTTCCTTGAGGGAAGAATTGAGAGATATGATGAGATCGGAGTTGATGAGTTAAAGTTTATTTTCATGAGTTGTGAAAAGACGAGGGTACACAAATACACCACAATCTTTTTGTTTCAACCTATTAGTCCTCTTACCAAGTGTGATCGTCTATGGAAAAAGTCGAGACAATACAACAACTTCAGTATTCACACTTTGTGTGATCGTCTATGGATACGAGATCGAGACAATACGACAATCAAAGTGTGCTACTTGATAATAGGTTCAGTAATAACCAAACTCTATCAAGTATAATGGAGTTAACGTAAAGTGCAACTTACTTTAATTATAATAAAACAATTATAATGCAGAAAATTAAAGTAAATGTGAAAAAGCGGGGGTCTAACAACCTCACCCAATATTTCGCTTAGCAATCTGTATGGACTAACTCCAATATACTTTTAAAAGAATCAACTAGACAGCCAGACTCAATCTTAATAAAAAGTATATCAAATAGTTATATCTCAATTCCTCGATTCAATCCTTACTCAGACAAATAGAAATCTGCGAGCCTGATTGAATACAAGAGAAGTAACTTGAATGGCACCAAAGACCAATGTTCAAGGATCAATCAATTTCAATCAACAACCAAAGGTTGGATTTACTAATTGATCGATTCAACGCACAACCTGTGATATTTCAATTATATAACAAAATATAATGCGGAAAAGAAATAACACAGACACCATATGTTTTGTTAACGAGGAAACTGCAAATGCAGAAAACCCCCGGGACCTAGTCAAGATTGAACACACATTGTATTAAGCAACTGTACAGACACTAGCATACTACAAACTAACTTCGGTCTGGACTGTAGTTGAACCCCAATCAATCTCACACTGATCCAAGGTACAGTTGCGCTCCTTACGTCTCTGATCCCAGCAGGATACTACGCACTTGATTCCCTTAGTTGATCTCACCCACAAATAAGAGTTGCTACGACCTAAAGTCGAAGACTTTAATAAACAAATCTGTCTCGCACAGAAAAGTATATAGGAATAGATAAATATGTCTCCCACAGAAATATCTACGAGTTTTGTTCCGTCTTTTGATAAATCAAGGTGAACAGGAACCAATCGATAACCCGGACTTATATTCCTGAAGAACAACCTAGAATTATCAATCACCTCACAATAATCTTAATCGACTAGCGAAACAAGATATTGTGGAATCACAAACGATGAGACGAAGGTGTTTGTGACTACTTTTCTATCTTGCCTATCGGAGAAATAAATCTCAATCCAATCTTACGATTGCACTCAATCACGATAGAAACAACAAGATCAGATCACGCAACTACAGAGAAAATAATTGGGTCTGGCTTCACAATCCCAAAGAAGTCTTTAATTCGTTAACCTACAGGGTCTCGAGAGAAACCTAGGGTTAAAGGAGAATCGACTCTAGCTTATATAACTAGTATCACACAGGAGGTGTGGGGATTAGGTTTCCCAGTTGCTAGAGTTCTTCTTTTTATAGTCTTAAAATCAGGGTTTGCAATCTAAGTTACCTTGGTAACAAAGCATTCAATATTCACCGTTAGATGAAAACCTAATTAGATTCAAGCTAATATCTTTCAACCGTTTGAAAAGACGAGGGTACCCAAATATACCTCAATCTAAAACTTTTCCACCTATAAGTCCTTTTCCGAAAGTGATTGTCTATGGACTGGGTCGAGACAATACAACTAATCGGTTCATACTTTGTGTGATCATCTATGGATACGAGATCGAGACAATACAACAACGAAGTATGTTTACTTGATAATAGGTTCGGACTTAACAAAACTCTAGGGATTGTCTATCAAGTAAAATAGGAATTAACGTTTGTGTGATTTACTTTAAATTATAATAAACACAATTATAATTGCGGAAAATAAAAGTAAATGACACAGCAAGATTTTGTTAACGAGGAAACCGCACATGCGGAAAAACCCCGGGACCTAGTCCAGAATTGAATACTCTCATAATTAAGCTGCTATACAAAATCAAACCAACTTCGTATAGTTGAGACCAAGCAATTAAACCTATAGTTCACCTAGTTTCCTCAGTATCCCTGCGCCTCCAACTTGCAGTAAGTCACGCACTTGGAACAATTCCTTTGGTTCGTATTCAAAACAGTAAAGGAACAACAAATCTGTTCGGTAACAACTCTTTTCAAACAACGTGATATGAGTCTGACAAAGGCTCTTCTGTTTAACCAATAAACTCCTTTGTCGGATCCTTAGATCAATCTCTTAACAACTACCGAAGTAATTGTTAGACTATGCAATCAATACTATTAATCACAAAGAAGTGTATTGATGCCGATCTACTCAACTAATCAATCCAATTTATCACAAAGATAAATCGATTATAGTTGGATCCCTTTCCATCCGAAACAAGTATTGTGCACACCAAAGATTATGAACCCAAAAATTCTTCTTGTCTTCAAATCTTCTTTGATCTTCAATCAGCGCGTGCACACAATACACTTGAATCTCTTGTGATCAATCACACACAGAATGGAGTCTGTTAACGTTGGATTATCACAGACGTCTTTAGATCTACAAACAGTCTAAAGATTCCCGTCGAAACTTCGATCTAGTTTGAGTGAATCTTATATCAGAAGAGAAGATTCTCAAGCATAAACAAACCAGGTGCAATCAAAGTTCAACAACTGTTAGTAAATCAAATCAATCGAAAACTAAAATAAAATGCAATTATCTAGTTTCCCACCAACGGTACTAATAGAGCTTCTCAATCCCAAAGAAGTCTTTAAATCGAGCGGCCGTAAGAGATTTCTCCTAATTAGGGTACTTTCCTCTTCGATAGGAGGCTCCACCAGTAACAACACAACTGAGGTAGTTTTGCTGGCTCTAAGGATTAGTTTGCTAGAAATGCAAACTTCAATATTTATAGACAAGTAAGTTTGGACACCAAGGAATTTCCAAAACCGAATATTCTCAAAGATATGCAATAAACACAAAATCGGTTTTCATAACTCCTGGAAATGCACAAATATTGACCGAAATCCCAATAGAAAAATCTATAATTAGTAAATGCACATTACTAATAATTATTTTCTAAAGATATGCATTTAATTGCTGGAAATTAAATAGCATATAAAAACTAAGAAACCTTAATTAAAAGATTCTCAATTTATTTCGATCCTGGGATTCTCCTTTAGCTATTAAGGAATATCTTTGAACAATTAATGATAAGAGTTATTGCACATGTTCAAAGTATGTCGACATCTTTACTTTGCAAGTCCTTTTTCATACTTACAATCTTGGAAACGATTTGCCACACTTCCAAACAAGTTTAGAATTGGTTCATCTGACTTCTAAGAACTATGTGATTGATTATCCTATCAAATCACCAATCATGGGTTTCACGGTTCTACCAAAGCAAGTTCGGTTCTACCTCCATGTGAGTACTGTGCATAGTAACGCTAGTTACCAAAACTCGGTTGACTAGGTACTAGGATCGGTTCCCCACATACTTATGGTAACTACCTGTATTTGGTGCACATGTCCATAGGATCGGTTCCCTCAAAACTACAAACTTGTTGCACATGTTCATAGGATCGGTTCCCCCATTTACTACAAACGTGTTGCACCTCTTACAAGGATCGATTCCCCTCTTGTAAATTTGTTGCACCTCTTACTAGGATCGGTTCCCCAATGGCTAGATAAAAGTTGCTATTTACAAGGCATCGATCATACCATCTTGAGTGATTACTTAAGCCTAGCGATTTCCCTTTCGATTCACAAAACAAGTTTATGAACTTACTTCCTTTAAACGAATGTAAAACATTGTTTCCTAGGATAAAATCTTCACTCATACCCATACATAATCACAATAGCATTCATATGATCATGTCGATGTCTTATATACAAAGTTTAATGGTTAAGCAATAAACCTCGTATTGTATTCCTTAATACTATGTCTAACTAGAGTATCATACACAGCTTCGCAGTTATGTTTTCAATATGCACGACTTGAAAGATACGTTAGGGAATGAAACAGTTCAAGTCAAATATTACTAACCTCAAGAGGAAGGATGATGTTGTCGTTGTAGCTCCATACTTCTTCACATTCTTCAAGTCTTCATATAATACTTGTAAGTATTATATCCTAATACTTTCAAGCTAACCTATACGAAGTTGACTCTAGTATATAATCAAGCGACTCTTTAAATGAGTTTTGATTCACTAAAATATTACAACCAAACTTGACATACCAACGCTTGGTGGGTTCAACCGAGCTATGCTCTAACACCGTTAGATCGAACTTAGCTTGTTATACACAAATGAAAAGTGACTTCATTTAGGTTTGAGTAACCGTACCTAGACGTGTACACCTAGTTGGTTCAACAATAGTTAACCAATGGTTAGCCATATGAGCACTTTCATATCAACCTTATTCATCTTCACCATAACTAGTTCAAATGACTCAAATGAACTAGTTAGAGAGTTGTTCAATTGCTTAAATCTCATAGAAGTATACAACACACAATCGAAGCAAAATCGGTTTTGATTCACTCGAATCGGTTCATGAACATTATAGCCACAGTTTGCAAAGATTGCATTCCTTAATATATAAATGTTTTAGTTCATGAAAAAACCGATTTTAGAAAGTAACCTACCTAAGTATGTGAACGGGTACGCGTACTTAAGTAACCGGATTGAGTTTGTTTTTCACTTCCAAACTCCAGCAGAAATTCACGGACGTGAACTTTCCGCCAGTACGCGTATGGGTACGCATACTGTTCCGGATTTCCAACAACCGCCAGTACGCGTACGGATACGCATACTTTGGGTTCCCGGTTTTGGACTTTTACACAAATGTGAAAACACACTATGCTTATATCCGAAGATGGTTACATGTTCTAAACTCTCATTTCAATCATTGAAACAGTCTTAGAGGATGTTATATAGTTGTTATTCACAAACTATTTTTCCTCAAAGCGATTTTCAAGATATTGAAATAACAAACATGACTTTCGTCATGAGTAAAGATGAACTTGGCCAAAGAGAAAGCTTACCAACACATATTTCGAGAAATAGATAAGCAAGATAAACTCGGCTCAAAATAACAAATGTGTATAATCGAAGTCTATATAGCAATACGACTTTTGTCTCAAGATAGGAGATAGAGTAGATAGACTTTTGAGTGATAGATAAGTTCAAGTTTCCACATACCTTTTTGTCGATGAAGTTCCACCAGTTCCCTGAGTAGTTCTTCGTCTTTGCATGATGAACGCCGTGGAGTCTAGAGCTCAACTACACTTACTATCCTAGTCCGATACTTAGCTATAAGTAGACTAGAAATCAAGACTTATAGTTTTGGCAGCTAAACTTGACAAACAAGCTTGAGATAGCAACGCTTGCGAGTTCGACCGAGCAGTACTCTAACAATCTCCCCCTTTGTCAATTTTAGTGACAAAACTATCAATACATATGGAATACAAAATAAATAAACTTTGCAGTTTCTCATCCACATGCTTAATCTCATTGGTTCTTCAACATTACTCGAAATCTTTGTCACTTCCAAGTACTCCAATGATTCCAAAGATATTCAATTCAGCATCATCGTTGTTGAAGATCCGTAGCCATAAATGAGAAAACAATAGCTCTTAATCATTGTTACACAGTGTCATAGTATTATTACACAGCATCAAAGTTAAATTGTATCACAACTTAGACAACAATACTATGGTGATATGTATCACTCCCCCTTAGTCAATACTTCATCTCACATGAAAACCACTCCCCCTTACATAATGATCCGAAAACCATATGTATTTTTAGTGTGAACTACACATTAATTCTCCCCCTTTTTGTAAATAAAATTTGCAAAGGTACGAAAACTAGTGGGATCCTAATGAAATTTCCATAGAGACACTTCATGACCAAAAGAAAGCACATATCAACTTTTTAGATGTAATCATATAGCCCAAACTAAATGCATTCATCAAGGAGTTTATAAAGATACAAGATAACCCCTATAATATTCCACAGCCGCACTCCCCACAAATATTTGGCAATTAAGCACAAGTTCAATTAAGAACTCTCCCCCATAAAATGTTATTCCCGAAAGAACAACAAGAGCTACCTTACTTTTACAAGAAAAGAAGGATTTTCAAAGAACACTAGGATACTTAACAGAAACACCTCTACTAGATACAAATGCAAAATTGAAGCAACACTACTCTAGGAATTCCAAACTCAATTGCCCAACAGGTCGAGATAAGTGCAGGGGCAAGAGTTATGGAAGAATAATGAACCAGAACAACACCAATAGACTGCCGTAAGTGTTGAAATGTAGCAGTGACTAATGGTTTGGTGAGAATATCATCCAATTGTTGTTCGGAAGGCACAAAATCCGTATTAATGATACCCTTTTCATAAATATCTCGAATAAAATGATACCTTATGTCAATGTGCTTAGTTCTTGAGTGCTCAACAGGATTCTCAGTTATACGAATCGCACTTGAGTTATTACAAAAGATCTTCATTATTCCAGAGTCAATTCCATAATCAGCAAGCATTTGTTTCATCCATAGAAGCTGAGTACAACATGAGCCTGCAGCAATATATTCTGCTTCACATGTTGAGAGGGATTCTGAATTTTGTTTCTTGCTATGCCAAGCTACCAGATTCAATCCTACATAGTAGAAACCCCCTGATGTACTCTTTCTGTCTTCCACACATCCTGCCCAATCAGCATCTGAATAGGAAGTAAGATCAGTGTTAGTATCAAACGTGTAGGAAAGACCATTCCCGACAGTGTGATTAATGTAGCGTATGATCCTTTTTGTAGCTGCAAGATGAGATTCCTTTGGATTCGCCTGAAACCTAGCATAGCAACCAACACTAAAAGCAATTTATGTCTCGTGGCTGTGAGATATAAAAGACTTCCAATAATAGATCGATAAAGTTTTTGATCCACATTTACACCTTTCTCATCTCGATGTATTTTACCAGTGGTAGGCATAGGAGTTAGTTTTAGAGTTGACTTATCAAGGCCGAATCTTGAAACAAGATTTTTCGCATATTTCTCTTGAGATAAGTAAATTCCATCCTTGTGTTGTTGAATTTGTAAACCCAAAAAGAATTTTAATTCACCAACATTTCTCATTTCAAACTCCTTACCAAGAGAGACTTGAAAGTCTTTTGCAAGTTTCTCAGAAGTTGAACCATAGATGATATCATCTACATAGACTTAAGCAATGACAACATCTTTCCCACTCCATTTGGTAAACAAGGTTTTATCGGCTCCGCCTCTCGAAAAACCTTTCCTAAGAAGAGAAGTGGTTAGTTTTTCGAACCAGGAACGAGGTGCTTGTTTTAACCCATATAATGCCTTTTTAAGTTTAAGGACATGATCTGGGAAATCAGGATTTTCAAAACCCTTGGGTTGAGCGACATAGACCTCTTCCTTTAAATTTCCGTGTAGGAACGCAGATTTTATGTCCATTTGAAACAGCTTAACCTTAAGAAAACAAGCATGAGCTAATAACAACCTAATGGACTCAAGGCGTGCCACAGGAGCAAGGATTTCATCAAAGTCGATACCCTCAATCTGTGAATATCCTTGAGCGACAAGTCTGGCTTTGTTTCTGATAATTGTACCAAATTCATCAGACTTATTCTTGAATATCCATTTGGTACCAACAATATTGATATTGGAGGGACAAGGTACAAGTTCACATACGTCTTGTCTTTGAAATTGATTTAACTCTTCATGCATCGCATTCACCCAAAGGGAATCACTAAGAGCTTCATAAATATTTCTCGGTTCTACTTGTGAAAGATAACAACCAAAATTGCAAATATTTTGAAGTTGTACTCTTGTCTTAGCAGTAGAATCTCTTCCTCCAATAATACTGTTGGGATCATGATTCCTTTGAACCCAGAGGTGTCGAGGAGGGACATGTTCTTGTTCAACAGGAGCATCCTGATCAGTGCTCTTCTCCCCGTCACTAGAAATATCAGGATCAGTAATAGTTGGGACGACTTCAACCGATTCTGGGATTTCTTTGACATTCTCAATTGTCTCAGTTGGAGGCAATTCAGCAGGAGGATTATCATGATGAAAATTAATAATATCATCAATGATAACATGGGCAGATTCCATCATGACTTGGGTTCTGAGATTAAAAACTCGAAAACCACGACTATCCGAAGCATAGCCAAGAAAGATACCTTCATCACTTTTAGTATCAAATTTCCCTCTCTGTTCTCGATCTTTTAGAATGTAGCACTTACTTCCGAACACTCTGAGATAGTGTAAGTTTGGTTTTCTACCGTACCACAACTCATAAGGAGTGTTTAGGGTTTTAGACCGTAGGTAGACACAGTTGATCAAATAACATGTCGTGAAGACAGCTTCTCCCCAAAACCTTAAAGGTAAGTTTTTGTTATGAAGCATTACCCTGGCCATTTCCTGAATGTTCATATTCTTTGTTTCTGCAACCCCATTAGCTTGAGGAGTAATGGGTGGTGAGTATTGTTGAATAATCCTTAGTTCGTCACAAAATTCAAACACCTTAGTGTCCTTGAATTCAGTTCCACGGTCGCTTCTAATTTTCTTTAGTTTGCGACCTTGTTCGTTCTAGATTCTATTAACAATAATCTTGAATTAATCAAGGGTTTCATTCTTATGAGATAGAAATGCTACCCAAGTGAATCTGGTGTAATCATCCACCATAACTAAAGCGTACTTCTTACCCGCAACCGTGGGTTGTTGAATAGGTTCGAAGAGGTCCATATGAATTAAATCAAGTGGATCTTTAGTGAGAATATCTCGAGATGATTTATTGTGAACTTTTGTTTGTTTACCCTTTTGACAGGCACCACATACACCATCAATCTTTGCACTGATTTTGGGAACGCCTCCAACAAGTTCTTTATTAATGATCTTAGTTGGAAGACGATAATTGATATGACAAAAAAGATCATGCCAAAGATGTGTAGATTCCACCTTAGTCAAATTGCAACAGTTACTGAACTGAGTATCCAGAAGATAACAGTTATTTTTACCACGGGTTCCCTGAAAAATTACTTTCCCAGCATTGTCTACAATGTCACATCCATTCGCATTGAAGACAACTCTATGGCCTTTGTCACAAATTTGACTAATAGAAAAAAGGTTTGTAGTCATACCTTTAACGTATACTACATCAAGGATTTCAGGAACGCCGGGAAGTTTGATCGTCCCCTTCTTGCTTATGTAGCAGCAACTCCCATCTCCAAATTTTACGGGACCTCCGTCATAGTCGCTTGAAGTTACGAACCATGAGAGATCACCAGTCATATGCCGGTTACATCCACTGTCAAGAAACCATTAAAAGGGCGATGTTGATTTTAAAGCTAAAGCTCCCATACTAACACTACTATCATGTTTAGGATTTCTTGTTAGTTTTGTACATCCTTTTAGAGAAGTAAACAGTTGTTCAGCTTTATTATGAAGATTACTTGCAACTTTTAAAAAAAATCGGAAGGACATACATGTATGTTGAAAGTGATTGTAAGAGTCACAGAACATACATGGATCAACATCTTTAATCTTATTTGAGTAGTTCTCAGTCCCATCAGGTTTCACAAAGCCTAAACCTCGTTTATCACCTGACTTGCGACAATTCTTCAGAGAAGAATTAAAGGAGTTATTCAAATCCATTGAAGGAATTTTTACAGACTTCAAATCCATATACATTGCAATTTCTATAACAAGATCAGAGTTGATCAGGATTTGTTCATCCAACTTTTTCTGGAGAATAACAAGTTTTTCAGAACTTTCTCTAAGATCAGACTTCAATCTGGTGAAGCGTTTATAGAGACTTTACTGTCCATAGAGTCAGATTGCTACAAAACATACTTATGAGGTCTTAAACGTGTTTGCCTGCTCTGATACCAATTGAAAAGCGGGGGTCTAACAACCTCACCCAATATTTCACTTAGCAATCTGTATGGACTAACTCCAATATACTTTTAAGAGAATCAACTAGACAGAAAGACTCAATCTTAATAAAAAGTATATCAAAGAGTTATATCTCAATTCCTCGATTCAACCCTTACTAAATCAAATAGAAATCTGCGAGCCTGATTGAATACAAGAGAAATAACTTGAATGGTACCAAAGACCAATGTTCAAGGATCAATCAATTTCAATCATCAACCAAAGGTTGGATTTACCAATTGATAGATTCAACGCACAACCTGTGATATTTCAATTATATAACAAAATATAATGCAGAAAAGAAATAACACGGACCCCATAAGTTTTGTTAACGAGGAAACCGCAAATACAGAAAAACCCCGGGACCTAGTCCAGATTGAACACATATTGTATTAAGCCGCTACAGACACTAGCCTACTACAAACTAACTTCGGCCTGGACTGTAGTTGAACCCCAATATATCTCACACTGATCCAAGGTACAGTTATGCTCCTTACGTCTCTGATACCAGCAGGATAGTACGCACTTGATTCCCTTAGTTGATCTCACCCACAACTAAGAGTTGCTACGACCCAAAGTCAAAGACTTTAATAAACAAATATGTCTCACACAAAAAAGTCTATAAGAATAGATAAATATGTCTCCCACAGAAATACCTATGAGTTTTGTTCCGTGTTTTGATAAATAAAGGTGAACAGGAACCAATCGATAACCCGAACTTATATTCCTTAAGAACAGCCTAGAATTATCAATCACCTCACAATAATCTTAATCGACTAGCGAAACAAGATATTGTGGAATCACAAACGATGAGACGAAGGTGTTTGTGACTACTTTTCTATCTTGCCTATCGGAGAAATAAATCTCAAGCCAATCTTACGATTACACTCAATCACGATAGAAATAGCAAGATCAGATCACGCAACTACAGAGAAAATAGTTGGGTCTGGCTTCACAATCCCAAAGAAGTCTTTAAGTCATTAACCTACAGGGTCTCGAGAGAAACTTAAGGTTAAAGGAGAATCGACTCTATCTTATACAACTAGTGTCATACAGGATGTGTAGGGATCAGGTTTCCCAGTTGATAGAGTTCTCCTTTATATAGTCTTCAAATCAGGGTTTGCAATCTAAGTTACCTTGGTAACAAAGCATTCAATATTCACCATTAGATGAAAACTTGATTAGATTCAAGCTAATATCTTTCAACCGTTAAATCGAACTTAGCTTGTTATACACAAATGAAAAGTGACTTCATTTAGGTTTGAGTAACCGTACCAAAACGTGTACTCCTAGTTGGTTCAACAATAGTTAATCAATGGTTAGCCATATGAGCACTTTCATATCAACGTTATTTATCTTCACCATAACTAGTTCAAATAACTCAAATGAACTAGTTAGAGAGTTGTTCAATTACTTAGATCTCATAGAAGTATACAAGACACAATCGAAGCAAAATCGTTTTCTATTCACTCGAATCGATTCATGAACATTATAGCCACGGTTTGCAAAGGTGGCATTCCTTAATATATAAATGTTTTACTTCATGAACAAACCGATTTTAGAAAGTAACCTACCTAAGTATGTGAATGGGTACGCGTACTTAAGTAACCGGATTGAGTTTGTTTTTCACTTCCAAACTCCAGCAGAAATTCACGGACGTGAACTTTCCGCCAGTAAGTGTACGGGTACGCATACTGTTCTGGATTTCCAACAACCGCCAGTATGTGTACGTGTACGTGTACGCATACTTTGGGTTCCCGGTTTTGGACTCTTACACAAATGTGAAAAAACACTATGCTTATATCCGAAGATGGTTACATGTTCTAAACTCCCATTTTAATCATTGAAACATTCTTAGAGGATGTTATATAGTTGTTATTCACAAACTATTTTTACTCAAAGCGATTTTCAAGATATTGAAATAACCAACATGACTTTCGTCACGAGTAAAGATGAACTTGGCCAAAGCGAAATCTTAACAACACATATTTCGAGAAATAGATAAGCGAGATAAACTCGGCTCAAAATAGCAAATGTGTATAATCGAAGTCTATATAGCAATACGACTTTTGTCTCAAGATAGGAGATAGAGTAGATAGACTTTTGAGTGATAGATAAGTTTAAGTCTCCACATACCTTTTTGTCAATGAAGTTCCACCAGTTCCTTGAGTAGTTCTTCGTATTTGCATGATGAACGCCGTGAAGTCTAGAGCTCAGCTACATTTACTATCCTAGTCCGAGACTTAGCTATAAGTAGACTAGAAATCAAGACTTATAGTGTTGGCAACTAAACTTGACAAACAAGTTTAAGATAGCAACGCTTGTGAGTTCGACCGAGCAGTGCTCTAACAAAATGGCACATCAATATTTTACTAAAGAGGAAACCGCAAATGCATAAAAACGCCTGGACCTAGTCCAATTTTGAATACTCTCGGAATTAAGCCGTTATAAAAAATATAAACCAACTTCGTATAGTCGAGACCAAGAAGACTACCCATAGCTACTTAGTTCCATCAATATCCCTGCGCCTTCAACCTCTAGAGTCACGCACGTGAATAGCAAGTCCTTTGGATCATATTCCAAACAGCAAAGAAGAATCTGTTTGGTAACCACTCTAATCAATCTTTGCTATAAGATATAGATGAGTTGTTGATAAAGGATCTTATGTTTAATCTAATAAACTCTTTTGTCTGGTTATATCAATCTAACTTTAACTACCGAAATAGTCAAGTATAGATTCACACTCAATCAAAATAAATCTCAAAGATATATATTGAGAATGCCGATCTCACGCAACTAATCAATCGAATAAATCTGATTCTAGTTGGATCCCAGCCGATCAAGGTTTTTGCACACAATTCACAAGATACTAAAACCAATAAGAAATCTTCTTCGTCTTCAAATCTTCTTTAATCCTCAATAACCTGCACAACACCACTTGAATCTCTTGTGATCAATCACGCACAAAATGGAGTCTGTTAACAATGGATTATCACAAGATGTCTTTAGATCTAACAACAGTTCTAAAGATTTCGTCGATACTTCGATCTAGTTTGAGTGAATCTTATATCAGAAGAGAAGATTCTCAAAATTAAACAAACTAGATCTAACAACCGTTAGTCAATCAAATCAACAAAAACTAATAACATTGCATTTATCTAGTTTTCCACCAACAGTACTCGTAGAGCTTCTTGATCCCACAGAAGTCTTTAATCTTCAATAACCTTCAAATCTCCTAATTAGGATACTTTTCTCTCCGAATAGACGGCTCCACCAGAAACAACAAGAAATGAAGTTTTCCTGGCTCTTAGGATAGTTTGCTAGAAATGAAAACTTAGGTATTTATAGACCAAGGATGTTTGGACACCAAGGAATTTCCAGAACCGAAGATATTCTCAAGATATGCAATGAATGGCAAAATTTGGTTTTCATAATTCCAATAAATGCTTGTCCAATATTTCCGAAATCTCTCAATAGAAAATCTCCAATTACTAATTTTTATTCTCTAGAGATATGCATTTAATTGCTGGAAATTAAAGCATATAAAACCAAAAACCTTAATTAAAAGATTCTCAATTTATTTCGGCACAGGATCACCTTGAGTACTAAGGAATATCTTTGAACAATAAATGATAAGAATTACTGTTCGTGTTCAAAGTATGTTGACATCTTTTCACTGCAAATCCTTATTTCATATTTACATGGATTTGCATTCTTGGAATCGGTTATACCATACTTCCAAAAAAGTTTAGAATTGGTTCACCTGTTTTCCAAGACTACTATGTGATTGATCAAATACCAAATCACATACATGGGTTCAATCGGTTCTACCAATCACTAGGATCGGTTATACCTAATGAAATACTTGTGATCGGTCACACCAGTCACTAGGATCGGTTACACCAGTTACAAGGATCGGTTCCATATACACATGGTATTACTTGTGATCGGTCATACCAGTTACCAGGACCGGTTACACCAATTACAAGGATCGGTTACACATACTTATGATCGATCATACCAATTACTAGGATCGGTCACACCAATTACAAGGATCGATCATACCATCACATGGTGATTACTTAGGATCGGTTACACCAATTAATAAAAACCAGACATACCAAATCTTAAGTCAGGCATTGTGATTAGTTATACCAAGATACATAACAAAAGTTAAGATCGGTTCTACCATCTCACACATATTGGTTATCCAAAGATTTGCAATAAAATAGTTGGACCAATAAGCCTAATGATTTCCCTTTCGATTCATGAAACAAGTTCACGAATGTACTTCCTTTAAACGAATGTAAACATTGTTTCCTAGGATGAAATCTTCACCATAACCCATTCACATAATCATAACAATATATACAAGATTATGTCGATGTCATATCTACGAAGTTCAACAGATAAGTGTTATACTTCATAGTCTAATTCTCTAATACTATGATCATACAATTACGATCATGCCACATCACTAGAGTATTATACAATATGTACAGTATATACAGCTTCGCAGTTATGTTTTCAATATAGCACGACTTGAAAGATGCGTTAGGAATGAAACAGTTCAAGTAAATATTACTAACCTAGAGTGGAAGGATGATGTCGTCGTTGTAGTTCGCTACTTCTTTACATTCTTCAAGTCTTTGGAGTAATACTTGTATGTCTCAACATTCCTAGACTTTCTAGTCTAACCTAAACGAAATTGGCTCTAGTATTTAACCAAGCGACTCTAGCTAAGTTTTGATACTAAAATATGACAACCAAACTTGACATGCCAACGCTTGGTGACTTTAACCGAGCTATGGTCTAACAAGTTGTGTTGGTAAGCTAGTAAAAAGAGAGTTAAGGGATTAGTGAGAATTATTTCAAAGAGAGGAAACTCTTAGGAACATGGTTGAGTAATTAGAGAAGATAATAAAGTTGAGAATGATATTGTTTATGAAAAGATGATGATGGAGATCATAAGGAGGATGATGGAACTTTTCTAAACAATTAAGTTAGTCTATTTTAACAACGATCGATTCTAAGGATGAATCAGTAGATTCTGGATTTCAAAGTAGGCGTGGCTTGTCATCAAAAATGATGGGAACTTTTGTAACTTTCTTGTAATCATTAAGTTACCTGTATGTTTCTTGTAATTATTAACTTTTCATTCAGTCTGCGAGCATGTGAGTCTTATATCTTTTGAACATGTTTGTATGAAATTGAATTGAGTATGTTGCTTGATATGCGTTGTCTGGTCTCCTCGCTAGGAGCGACTGTGTTTTCTCCACATCTTCTCACTAAGTCAAATTATTAGGTGTAGAATTGGCACTCAATATTATTATCTCTATTAGGGGTGGAAACGGCTCCCAATATTATTTCTCAGTCCGTGGAAAATTGGCGTGACCCAACAATAAGATATTAGGGGTGGAATTGGCTCTCTGTATTATCGATTAGGTGTGGAATAGGCTCTCAATATTATATATATATATATATATATATATATATTATCCGGGGAGACTAGTCGTGCGCATATTATGCTTGACTGTTTTGTCTTAATAGTTTGACTAGAGTACTATGATCTTATTTTTCTACACGTCGGATCATAGTAAAACTTTTTTCGACTTTTCTAGACTTTGATGATGATACCTGAGAATGAGACCAGCTTAGAATGAGACCAGCTTAGAATAACATATGTCTTAGGTTATTCTAACGTCACTTCAGTAGGTCATCTTGGGGATGGATTTTTATAGATATTATTTGACGAGAATAATATCTGAGGAAGCGAATTTAGAACAATCTTCTGTTGTGTGTTGGTTGTAAAAGATGTTTAATTATTTTTTTCTCAAGTAGGACTGTGAAGCACGTTAGTGAATACTTTAAAGTTATTTGTTTCCATTGGGCACCGCTTTGGGATGATGTGCTCACTCGTTCCAACTTCAGTTATAGTAATCATAAGAATTGGTACGTGTTGAAGATATTCATTTCGTAGATTTAAATATTTATCGAACTTAGAGAAGTTGTATATAATTCATATGTGTATTCTTTGTTATTCTGTAAAACAACACATTGATATATTCTTATCGCTTAAGGGATTTTCATTTATGTAATCTCGAAGGGTATGGGTTAGTTTTGGTTAAGTTTTGTAGCAGATTGAATATTTAAGTAAATGATTTAAATCTGTAATGCCTCACTAGGTAGTTAATCTCTTGGATTAGTAGGTAGCTTAATTTTTGGGGAGCTACACATACAAACCGACGAACAACGACGGAAGAGCTCGATTCACAACCTGATGCAACCATTTAATATAGAAACAAAAACTATTATAGGCTCATTAGATTCCTTGAGTATTAAAAATGACATTCTAAATGAGCAACAAATTAAACACTCTACTAACAAAGAGTTGTACAAAGACCAATGCACAACTATAAAATGTCTGGGATTCTAACTCAATCCAATTGGATATCAATAAAGTGTCCCTTTCATGTCATATTGTGCAATGTGGGACTATTACCCCCACCCCCCCACCCATGGGGTACGGAACTTTTAAACGTGGGTCGTATATATAGGGGCATTTAACCATTCACATACGGGCTTAGATATAATACCATGTAAGATATCTGGGCTTCTAACTCAAACCCATTGGAGTGACCCTTTTATGTTATATTGTGTATGGTGGGCAGAGTTATCGGCAATGTGGGACTATTACTGCCAACTTTTTTAGGGTAAAAACTGATTCTGCTAGTTTTTGGTAAATTTGGGTGTGTTGATGAGAAACGAATTCAAACCCCTAAACAAATGTACTGCATAGGAATACTTTTAAATTCGAGAGATCAATCTGTAAGACTCTGGCCTAAACCAAGAAATGGTCGTTCCAGATTCAATTCGGTCACAAAGTGAATGAGAAGGGTTGATCCTAGGGAGGGAAGCGAAGAAGGTGTTTGAGATCAGAATGTTGAATTATGAAGGTGTGGTTGTTTTGTGACTTGTATCAGAATATGATTTCTGGCTACTTGTGTTGATAACACTTGTGTGTGTTTTTTTGCCGAAATAGGTTGAAAACCTATTTATACAAGTCATGATCGAGCGCACCCTGATCTCATAGGAAGTGGAGACGGTTAAGTAGTGGAAAAGTGGAGTTGTGCAAAAGGTGGTGACCATCACGTTTCCATTATGTGGGAAGACCGGTCATCCTTACACCCACTTTCTCTTACTGCTATTAACCGTCCACCCTTTCCTGACACTTTCTCATAATGGGCGTGTTGCATGCCACACACTTTAAACCGCCAGACCAATACCCTAGTGAGCATCCCCCAGTGTGTGACATGTTTGATGTCTCGAGTATTTTACAGGAAAACACATACAACAGGCTGTCGAGTGGTTCAAGTCATGTGACTTGCCGCTTAAAGCAGCATATAGTGCTTTTAGGTTAAATAATAAGATTTTTTGTGAAATCAATATTTATAAAACATCGTTTATAATCGATGTATATAAAGCATCGCTTTTAAACAAGCATCTCAAAATAATCGATGTTCATGAAGCATCGTTGTTTTAGAATTCGTCTAAGTTAGCTGCGGAGCTTAACGTCTTAAAAGGAGCATGACCGACCTTTTTCAAAGAGTTGGTAGGAGCTATGCGCGCATCCCAGAGGTTGGTCGGTCGGTCCCTATAGGAGAGTGGCGGCTGGTAGCCATTCTAACATCATATCGGTCGGTTTAGGTTATAACCAGACCGGTTAAATCGACTAGCCAAGTTGAGTGGCTGAGATAATTTGCGGCAGTTGATGGCTGCCATTAAAGTTATATGCGAATGGCGCGACCAGTCATTTTTGGACGATCGTTCGGGATCACATGGGAAAGCCGTGGCTTGGCCGATCGCTCCTCATGGAAGAGGGGTGGCCGGTGATCACGATGTTACCCTGTTGGCCATCTAGAATCAGATCTAAACCATCCGACTAGGCTAGCGAAGTTGGAGGGATGAGATGATTTGCGGCAGTTGCGTAATGCCGCTGACTCAATTTAGGGTTTTAGAGCCGTGTGACCAACCCTCTTTAGGCTAATCGATTCAAGGCACTGGACGTTGGTTTGAGCAGGCTGATCGTCCAGACGCAAAGGTGGGTTGCCGGCGAGCATGCTGGCATCTTATTGGCCACTCGGAATTTGATCTAAGCCAGTCAATTTGGCCAGCGAAGATAGACGGCCATGATCGTTTTGCGACAGTAGCATGTTGTCGCTAACACGAATTTAGGGTCTTAAAAACGCGCGATCACCCTATCTTTGAGCGAGCGTTTGTTGTGCTCCTGGCATGTCGTGGGCAAGTCGACCGATCGGGAATGAAGGAAAGTCGTCGGTGAGCACACCAGTACCTGTTTGATAGTTCGAAAGAAGATTTAAACCGTCCAACTAGGATGGCTAAGTTGGACAGATGTGATGGGTTTGAGACCATTATGGTCGGTCTTAGCTTCTCTTTCAACAGCGCAACTAGCCTAGTTCTGGCTAGCGATTAGGGATATCGCTGGCGGGTTTATAGGATTCGGATTGGTCGGCATGGTAGTGGGACCGCCGGTGAACACCATGGAGTTTGCTCGGTCTTGCTGGGAAGAGGACAAGCTTGTTGAATCGGCCGTCCAAATCATGTGGCCGTGATTGTTTTAAGACTGACATGGGCAGTTTAGGTTTATTTTTATTAAGGAATTTAAGCGCATCGAACATGCACTTTTAACTAAAAGCGTGTTGACACAAAAATCTCTTTATCAGAGAGCGGTGTAACTTGTGTGTTCCTGAGTATTTTCACGGAGATCTTAATACTGAGACTTCGGGAGATTCGTGCTACTCCGCTGTGAGTGAACATTAACCGTCATGTCATGCAAATATGGAGAGTTCAGCAGGGAAACATAGCATAGGAAATTACCAGGCAGGCCATGCATTAGTGAATAATGCTGGCGGAAGATAAAATTCATAGAATATTTGGGATTGTTGCTACATGCACCATTCTGAGTAAATTATATATATATATAGATACAAATATATTGAATTGCTCAATACATAGGTGGGCGAATAGGCCTGGGCCCTCATAAATGGCTTTTGTTCCTTTGCAGGAAGGCAGCGCATTAAATACATGGTTTCACAATTTTGCCCTGAACTAAAAACCACCATCAACATTAAGTCCTCTTTTTAGCACGTAACAGTGACATTTTTGCGGGGTAAGCATCGATGGTGACGGTCAATAAAATTCACGAGGGAGGTTGGCGTACATTACCAGGATAGAATTCGGCTCGGCCTTTGAGCAAGACACGTTTCTTCTAGCATACGGTAATTGCCTCCAGGTAGATAAGTTTGCATGCGATTGTCATCCCACATCTAAAGCCTTTATACACGGCAGGTAGAGACTCCTTTTCTTCATGGGATCTTGCTGATTTGTAGAATATAAAAGAAACACTTAAGCCTTTCTTTTCACATCGATCATCACAGAGTTGCATTCTTCTTCGTTCCAGATATTGCTTCATATTCTCTTGTGATTTGATTTGATTCTAAAAAAAATTTATCACGTTGATTGTTGATATAACCATAACGCCTCTTTGCAGTATATGATGGGAATTCCTGGTGATGATTATTCTTCTAATTCTACGGAGAAGAGTTTTGAAGTTGACAAAGCCAGGGTTACCACATTCGAGGAGGTATTAGCTAAAACTGATCCTCTATTTCGTAAAGCTGGTCAGGTCATACAGGGTATGCCTCTCACACATTTACGCATCGTTCGAGAGCGTGTTCAAGCTTTCTTGGCTTCGGTTGACATGGAGGAAAAGTAGAGGCATGATGAAGCGTCTCAACCAACGAGTGACAGGGATGAAAGATTCGCGGCTCGGCTGAAGCGACGAAGGATTGAGCATAAGAAACCTCCAGGTGGGAATAAGCATGATTACCATATCCATAACGGCGTCATAATTCTCGACTCTGATGTGGATGAATCGGAGCATCCTCAAAAGGCTGTTGGAGCAGTTTCTGAAAAGGATGTCGGAGCAGCTTCCGGAGAGTGTATATGAGCGGTCTCTAGAAAAGATGTTGATGTGACTCCCAAGGAAGAGGTTGAAGTAGCTTTTAGAAATGAGGTTGAGACGGATGCTTAAGGAGAGGATGTAGGAGCGGCTTCAGGAGATAACGTTGAAGCAGCTTTTAGAGAGTTGTTTGAAGCGGCTTCAAGAGAGGACATTGAAGCGGCTCCTAAAGAGAACTCCCGTGAGGGCGCCATTAACCCTAGTTTTGATGTTGATAACTAGATTTCCCACTTCGTAGATAAGCATCTTTTCGTAGCTTGTAGATGCTTTTTGATATTCAGTGATTTTATTTATGTAGCTGGAGCCAGGGATTTATCGAATAATAATATTTTATTCATACTTCTTTAATAATCTTATATTTCCAATTGGATGAATGAATGAAATCTCCTGACTGAGAAATCCAAATCCTCGGAAAAAATCTCGTAATACCTTGGAACTTTAGTCATCACATCCTTTGGTAAAGTTACAGTAGAGCCTCATATTCGTTCTTCGAACGCCATTATGTGTGACTCTAATATCAGCAGCTTGAAGTAGGGGATGTAATGACAAAAATTAAGGATTCGTCCACGAACCTGTGACTTCCATTTGATATTACCCTTGTATATCACACGTGTTGTACTTCTGTGGACAAGAAATCCAAGAGTCGTATTTGTTAGGTGGGACTTTATCTCCAAATAATAGAGCGTGTGATTGGACAGGTCTGAAGAAGTGGTTGCAATCCAGGAGTACCACGTGCGCTAGCATGCTGCTTCCTGATTTCGTGATTGGATTTTTCAAAATCTGAAAATTAAAGATGGCGAAACTTCTTTTCGGGATCCAGGCACAACGGGTGTTGATCGAGAGGCCGTTTCTTCGTTGAAGCAGGATGCACTTCAGGACACTTGCCCAAAAATCGTGTACTAGATGCTTGATAATTTCCCTTGGTCACCTTGCTCTTTCTTCATGTATTCCCATCTTCGGTGCGTCTTGGAGGGTAAGAGATGTTTCCTCTATAATTTGATTTTCTGGCTTTGAGCTAATAGGTAACTATGTTTGCGTTTAAGGATTTTGAGTTTATTTGAGGCTTTGTTTTGAAATGATTCAAGGGCAATGAAAGAAGTAATATTTCAATTAACTGATAAACTGAAACCCTAATTATGAATGCAAGCAGTGCACTCATTTTGGAGGAATTACAAATGTTGCATTAAAAGGGAAATTGCTAGAGGAAACACTAAAAGGAACATTGGAGGAAAGGGCGGCGTGGCATCTTAGGTATTGAAGTGTTTGAGCCACCGAGTGTGCATTACTACGCCTTATAGCTTGTCTGCATTGATAAGCTTGTAGTAACCTTCCAAAATAACTTCTGTCACTAGGTACGGCTCGTCTTTCCCTTCTACGGGATCAGACGGAGCAAGTTGGGCAGCAACTCTCACTACCATATCTCCAACTTGAAATGGGTTTGCCATTACTTTCCTAGATTCCTCATATTTAACTGTGACAGCTTCTAGACTCTTGATAAAATATTTAAAAGGACCAGCATCCCATTCGCATCTCCTAGTGACGGCTGGGTTAATAATCGGATCGAGTCCCCAAGCCTTGGCGGAAGGAGGAGTGACTGGTTGCAAAAAGGGTTGTTCAATAAGACTTGCTTGTGTCCGGAATCTACGAATGAATGCTAATACACTCTCCTCAGGCAGTTGTGTCACATTCGCGAGTTGTTGGTACGGCAACAAATAGTCTTCAGGATTGGACGGCTTGTTGGAGACCCTTTTAGGTATAGACACTGGCAAAGGACATACTCCTAACTTCGTTTTGTTATCGTGTATCCATGAGCGCCCCAAGACCATATCATAATTTGGGTACTCTTTAACCACATGAAATTTGGCGTGTGTTAGAGCATCTCCCACCTTGATTTCGAGATTGATGTACCCGTAAGTTGTTGATACGGCAACAAATAGTCTTTAGGATTGGACGGCTTGTTAGAGACCCTTTTAGGTATAGACACTGGCAAAGGACATACTCCTAACTTAGTTTTGTTATTGTGTATCCATGAGCGCCCCAAGACCATATCATAATTTGGGTACTCTTTAACCACATGAAATTTGGCGTGTGTTAGAGCATCTCCCACCTTGATTTCGAGATTGATGTACCCGTAAGTGTCTGGATTCTCCTTCTGAGTTTTTGATTATGGTTGGGTAGTGAACAGCTTCCTTCTTTGTAATCTTTGCAGCTCTCAGTGTCTTGAAGGTGACAATGTTGAAGTCAGAGGCCGCGTCAATCAGTGTGCTGTCAAACTCAACATCCTTCAGGTGAGCGGTAGTTAGGAGTCCCCAGTTGCATTTATGAGTCATACTTTCCAGGAGAGGTTGGGGTTTGGGAGCGCCTTCCTTGGATGGAAACAATCGCTTGCCTGATACAACACGGTTGAGGGCTACAAATATGTCTTTACGCTGCGCCTTAGAAAAATACATAATCTCATAAATGCTCCATCATAGACTGTACGGTTTTGTGGACGGAGTCCCCAGAAATCATGCATCTCCTGACAGAAAGGGGGTCTCTGTGAACCCCTTCAGTTCGTAATTGAAGTTCTCCTGCATCCACCTTCTCTTTGAAAATGCGCTTCAATTTGTTGCAGTCACTGGTTGGGTGATTGACAAACCTATGGTAACGACAATATTTGGGATTTTCCATCTCTTCTTCAGTTGGTAGACGTCTGAGGGGAGGTAGCTTGATGGCGTCATCTTGAATCCATGCTTCTAGGAGTTCGATTACCTCTTTAATTGGAAACGGGAAGGTTAGAGCAGCCTCTCCAGTTTCTTGTTGCTGTGCAGGAGCCTTAGCCGCGGTTTTTCGGGTTTGAGCTGTCTATTGTGCTGGTGCCGCATGTTTGGGTTGTTGCTCCATAGATGGAGCTTTTCTTTTTCCTCCCTCACTTACCACGCTTACAGAGGGTTTAGTGTTGTATTGTTTGTTTATGAGGCGTATGTTTCCTCGAGTCTCGCATGCATCTTCATTCCTGGCGGGCCGGGTCCTTTCTAGCAAGGCTGGTGCTGTTGTGGTCGACCGCTTAGCATCTTCATGAAGTTCGGAGAATGTTTGGAAGCGCAGGTTCTACAGTAAAGCGCGATAGAAGGGTACCATGCCATTAATGCACAGCTCCACCAATTGATGCTCAGTTACATTTGGATCATGATAATCTAACGCTTGAATCCTGAATCTCTTGACATAATCATTTGGATGTTCATTGTTTCGCTGAAACATCCTTCCCAAGTCTGATAAAGTTATTTTCCCAGACACAAAAAAATATTTCTTGTAGAAAGCGGTAACCATTTCACACCAATTGGCTATGTTGTTTGGTGCGATGTTGTTGTACCAGATGTACGCCCTTCTAGTGAGTGATTTTGAGAATTCTTTCAGGCGGAGGACGTGGTTATATTCATGCTCCCCTAGTGATTCCAAAAAATGAGAGATGTGTTCACGGGCGTTACCAGTACCATCGTAAAGGGAGAACTGGGGAGAAGAATATCCTCTTGGAAGGGGAATTATTTACACATCAAGAGGATAAGGAGGTTGATGTTGATGAATGGTGGCTGGATTTTCTCTTCCTCGATTCTGGAGAAGATGTTCCAAGTCCTCTCGTGTGATAAATTTGGATTGTTGATTCCTTTTTGTTGGTCGTTCAGGAGCTACACGAACTTCTTCATCCATAAAGATACGCCCTGCTGAAGTACTTGCGACAGGTGTCATGAAAGTGTTCCTTGTCTGCTCCATTTGGGGTCGACACGGTTCTGGTGATAATCTTTCCGTTAACGTCTTGAGAAAAGTGAGCACCTCCTTCTGAGTTGTAGCCATGTCCGTCTGAGCTTTGGCAAAAACTTCATGTCTCTCCATTAAATCGGCAATGGTAATAGGAGGTGGGTTTCCTCTGGCTCCTCCAGTCTCTCGTCCCGATGAAGAAATGGTAGCAGCGCTAGTGACGATTGGAGGTGTCATGCTCGAAGAAATATTAGGAGTAGTAGCGGCTCTGGCTATGGTAATAGGAGGCGTCACGCCAGAGGGGATGCTTCTGGCGCTGCTGGTGTTGGTGCTAGAGGATGTAACACCATGCGATGTATTGGATGTGCTAGCAGGCGGTACATTGGTGTTGACAGTAGGGATATTTGCACCAGGAGTGTTATCAGTGCCTACAGCATCAGGATTGGTAACTGACCCAGACCTAAGATCTACCATCTTGAATTTGAGAAAATTGAAATGAAATTGAAAATTGATCTTGCAACCGAGAGATTAGTCTCCCATTGTGGTCGCCAGTTGTTTTGGGGTAAAAAATGATTCTGCTAGTTTTGGTAAATTTGGGTGTGTTGATGAGAAACGAATTCAAACTCTAAACAAATGTACTGCATATAAGTACTTTAAATTCGAGAGATCAATCTGTAAGACTCTGGCCTAAATAAAGAAATGGTCGTTCCAGATTCAATTCGGTCACAAAGTGAAGGAGAAGGTTTGATCTTAGGGAGGGAAGCGAAGAAGGTGTTTGATATCAAAATGTTGAATTATGAAGGTGTGGGTATTTTGTGACTTGTATCAGAATATGATTTCTGGCTACTTGTGTTGATAACGCGCGATCACCCTATCTTTGAGAGAGCGGTTTGTTGTGCTCCTGGCATGTCGTGGGCAAGTCGACCGGCCAGGAATGAAGGTGAGTCGTCGGTGAGCACACCAGTACCTGTTTGATCATTTGAAAGAAGATCTAAACCTTCCAACTAGGCTGGCTAAGTTGGACGGATGTGATGGGTTTGAGACCGTTATGGTCGGTCTTAGCTCGTTGAGCTTCTCTTTCAACAACGCAACTAGCCTAGTTCTGGCTAGCGATTAGGGATGTCGCTGGCGGGTTTAGAGTATTCCGATTGGCCGGCATGGTAGTGGCCCGCCGGTGAACATCATGGAGTTTTCTCGGTCTTGCTAGGAAGAGGCCAAGCTTGTTGAATCGGCCAGCCAAATCGTGTGGCCGTGATTGTTTTAAGACTGACATGGGAAGTCTAGGTTTATTTTTCTTAAGGAATTTAAGCGCGTCGAACATGCACTTTTAACTAAAAGTGTGTTGACACAAAAATATCTTTATCAGAGAGCGGTGTAACCAGTGTGTTCCTGAGTATTTTCACGCAGATCTTAATACTGACACTTCGGGAGATTCGTGCTACTCCGCTGCGAGTGAACATTAACCGTCATGTCATGCCAATATTGAGAGTTCAGTTGGGAAACATAGCATAGGAAAATACCGGAAGGCCATACATTAGTGAATAATGCTGGCGGAAGATAAAATTCATAGAATATTTGGGATTGTTGCTACATGCACCATTCTGAGTAAATTTTATATATATATATATACAAATATATTGAATTGCTCAATACATATGTGGGCGAAGAGGCCTGGGGACTCATTATTATTATTACTTTTTTTTTTTAAATGGCTTTTGTTCCTTTGCAGGATGGCATCGCATTAAATACAGGGTTTCACAATTTTTACCCTTAACTGAAAACCACCATCAACACCAACAACATCATTTATTTCCAATCTCAATCTCCAGGTAAGATGCTCATTTTGTCGTGTTGCCCGGCTTTATGATTCATATACACTAAGATCAGATTATTGATTGTAGTTGACATCATTCCTAGGTAAATGATGAACACTTGCATAGTTTATTCAATGTTATTGGTGGAATAAATATTATTCATGTACCGATAGATGATTCTCTCTTTCTTGCTCTCAACCTCTTCATTATGAGTTTTTCTTTTCTTTTTTTGCAACTGTGATTCTGTTTGAGTGATGCATGTATCCATACTTTGATTGCGAAGGTATTAACTTATGCGGATTTTGCCAATGCTAAGAAACTTCCAAAGGCTCTTAGGAAAAATAAGAAAATCCATCTTGGGTAGAAAGTAACCATCGTACACTCTAACCTACAATGCAACAGGAATAAGAAACCATGGAAAAAAGCACGACGGAGCATGGTAAATTTTCTTGCATTACCATCTTCCACGTGAATTTTTATGAAGCTTCTTTGTATGTGGTGTAACCTGGAAAAAAAAAATTCGCGGATGAACATCTTAAATTTTTATTGTCATGTACCATGGTGTGTTTGCACCGCATAGGGATTTAGGATTGGATTCTTTAGAGTTTGGGGCTCTAAACAAAACTCCTATTATTTCATATAAAAAATAACATGGATGATATACATTAGGATGTACAAATAAAAACAACAATGTAAAAGTGATGTTTCTTACATCAATTTGCTTGTCTTAAGGATTTATTTTTATTTTTGATACATGCAAGTATTTTGAATTTGGTAACAAATATGTAGTTCAACATTTGAATCTCTTAACAATAAGAAATATTGTGTACCAAAAGAAAGAAAAAAACAATAAGAGATATTATCTTACGTTGTATGTGATACCACATGTATCACATACAAATATATATATATATATATATATATATATATATATATATATATATATATACAACTCATATCTATATGTATTCTTGAAATTATGTAGTATTATTTATTTTGGGACCTTCTAATTAGGAAATAAAACTAATGCAACTCTTCTCACATTAGAGAAAAAGACGTTCTTATTGAGTTGTGTAAGCTTCAACAGTTCTTTCCTATTAATTAGGAAAACATTGTGTACAATTACTTTCTGAACATGGATTAGGATACATATATACCAATAAGCTGATGTTATCCAGTAAATCAGTTTCTCAAAAACACAATTAAAGAAGGAGTTACTCGTCAAGGATTCAGTTTGATCGGTGTCAACATAAAACCTAACCTTTGTAGCAACACCTTGCTCTAGTGATTAGCAAAACTGTAATTTTCAAAGAAACTTAGAGAAGAAATATTGATATTTTGAAGCAGGTAGTTTCTTAGTTTTCCAGATTGTATTATGGACAAACCCAACTCAACTCCCTTCCAAATCCAAGAACAATTGTGCTTTTATGTGTTGATAGTATATTTTTTCTTACGGGCATCAATATTGATACCTTTTTCACTTGGTGGAAGACGCGGCATTTCAAAAGGAGAGGAATTGAAGCTTCACATCCTGAGAAGAAATGCAAGATTTCTAAAGGAGAGAAAACCATCATCTCACACCTCTGTAACTGGCACAGGTGTTCATGGAGAGTGTCTGAAGAACCATGCAACAAAAATGGGCAGATATGTTGTCCATGGTTGTTACGTCGATTTACTAATATACCACCGTTTCATAGGAATTTATGGATATATCAAATGAAGGCGTTAAAAAAGCCAAGAATTTATGGTAAATAGACGAATAATGTATTTTTAAGTTCCACCACATCGATCAAAAGATTATTTTATTTTTTCTTATTTTCTTTCATATGTTTCCTCCAAATTTAGTTTAATAAATCAATACTAATCTTAACATAAATCAATATTAATCATTAACCATAATCATTACATTAACACTAATAAAATAGGGGAACTACTGTTATTATGTAAATTATTATATATGGGTCTTTACCTTTTACTATTCAACGAACCTATTTTGTCATATCAGTAAAATATAAAAATTTCTTGTATGCTCTAAAATAGGGTTCTTTGTAAAACAAAAAGTAAGGAAAAGCGTATTTTATGTGAACTGCTAGGGTTTAACATGTACCATAACGGCATGGGTGTTAAATAAATTTTCGTGAAATTATGTTAGATTATTTATAGAAAATAGTGAATTTCTAATCAAATCTTTCTGAAATTTGGAAGAAAAAAAAAAGCCTGAACAACCTGTCATTCTAACGCCGGAATTAAACAATATTTAACCGAAACCAACCCTAAACCATTTATGTTCAATCCACCTATGGATTTCCATATTATGCAACAAAAATGTTACACCATATAGCTGAAAGGCGCCAGAAGTTGATGGTGTAATTCACTTATAGGCCCTTAACGATTCGATATCCAAATAGAGTGTTTTAATTGGAATATCTAAATGTGGCTCCATAAGACAGCACACTGAAACATGAATTCAAAAATATAAGTGGGTGCAATTCAAAATTGTAACATTTTATCGTTATGCAACAATTGAGTCTAAAATTTTATACAACAAAGCAAGTTGATAGATTAATTATCGTGATTAATTAATAATTGTTTAGTATTACATTCATATTTCTAATTACCAAATGCAATTCAAAAGTCTAAAATCTACTACAACAAAAAAGAAAGTCATGGACCAATAACTGATCAGTGTTGCGCTCGTATTACTCACACATTATCATGGGGAGCAAATTGTTTGGTGTATATAATTGCTCATCCAATTAAAATATTAGTTTTGGAATTCAAATAAAAAAGTGAAAAGTTTTATGTGAAAGTAACTTCCTTACTCTGGCTATTAGTTTTTTCATTGCAATCATGGAGAACATAGCCATTCAGTCTGATACTTTGTAAAGTACAAAACTGAGAAAGAGTATCAAAATATTGTACAATGCTTTTACGTTAAATCAAAATATCGCTATCTGCATATATTTTCCCGCTTCTTAGTTATGTTGTCACCAAATTACCGAAAGTTGATTCGTAACGTGGTGCTCCTAATTCTTGTCTCTCATAAACTTTTTTCCTTTATTTTTAAAAGTGGATTCCTAAACTACCATACGTACCCCTTTCGCATTTCATAAATTTCTTTTTTCATCCAGGTGTACAACATATATAACATTTCTGATGATGAACTCATTTTACAACATGAAATCTTATATAGAGGAGACTCTTGTTTACCTTGGTAACTCATGGTTCATGGATTAGAGTTATGCCCTTCTTTAAATCCATCTCTCTGCAACAAAAAGTATGGTTATAATAATATAATATAAGAGTATCAAACCATTAAGATTATCTACTTCAATTTAACGTAACCAAAATATAAATGAGAGGTGTTGGGTTTCCTACTAATCATGTAGAGACCTCGAGCGAATGAAATATATGTTTGAAATGACTGTGTTGGATACATGTTGAAGGTTAAGAAAACTTTTAACGACATTAATGGTAAATATCTATTTGGCATGCAACATTTTTTGCTTTACCTTTTATTCTTGTTTTTTTTTTGTGTTTTCCTAAATTGAGATGATTCGAAAGTCATTTCAAAATTTTGGCAAGGCCTATGCGACACATATTTGTTTCCTTAACAAAAGGTGACATAATAGGACGGGTTGATGTTAGAGCATTACTCGGGTGAACTCGCAAGCGTTGCTAATGACTAAGCTTAATGAATATTTGTTCATACTTGATGAATTTCAGTTAAGGACAATTTATTGTTCGCAATCAAAATCATGATACAAGTTTTATCATTTGAAAATAGCATGGAACTGTGATATGTGTCATTGATGTTATTCGGGAATGTTTCGAATCGACTTAGAGAGAAATATAGAACTACTATAGATTCGGATATAAGACAATGTTATCAGTCTCACAAACTGGAAAAACTGTTATAAGTCTGAAGCCGTATTACATTTACTCGTACACGTAGCGGAGTAGTCATATGTCGACAAGTAGATTTTTGGTACGCATATCCTTATGCACATCCTGTAAAAATATGTTAACTCGTGAACCATATCGGTACGCATACCCGTATGCAAACCGAAAAGGAACTGTGGTCACAGAACCGGTTTGGTATCCATACCGGTACACGTACAAGAAAATTTATGTGTTTCGGAACTCAGTTTGTGTATCCATACCAGTACGCATGCCAAAATAGTTTTGTGCACTCCGAAACCGGTTAGAGTCTTAAGGTATACACATACTGGTACGCATACCTAAATAGTTGTGTGAACTCCGGAACTTGGTTGTGCATAATAGTATACAAACCGGTACACATACTGTGGCTGACCTGACTCATGAACGGCTATGGTATTTGTACTTTCTACATCTACTAATCATGTCGATTATTTTCAAATGCAATCTACGAAATAATTAGTATTTGATCAAATCTCTAAAAACACTACAGACTTATTTGATCGCATGATTATGACTCAAAGTTAAATTCTTAAGTGTTTATGAAACTGAATACGAAGCTTATAAGTTCAAATCGGCTAGTTTCGGCTAACCACCTTGAACATACTCTTTATACACGGTTCAGCTACGGTTTCACCTAACCAGAGTGTATATCTTTTTTATGTAAATCAGATTCAAAAATTCATCAAACGGTGGATATTGATTGCTTGTTTCAAAGCGATCTTAGCTTAAAACTAAAGCAACCTATACTTTGAATATCTATAAAAGGGGAACTTCAAGCAACTAGGATCTTCGAATCCAGACACTACTTTCCTTAGTGTGTCTTAGTTGTAACTAGAGTCGTCCTCTTCCTAAAACCCTTTTAGGGTTTAGCGACTATAAAGACTTCATTGGGATTCTTGAATCCAGGTCCAGCTATTATTTATCTTGATAGCTCGAGTATCCTGATCTTGTTCGATTGTTGGGCTGCTCACTTGAACAATATAGATAGAAATCATCAAAGTTCTCTTCGTCTCAGATTTTGTTGATTCCACAAGTTTTATACTTGTGAGGTGAATGATAATCTAGGATGCACTTCGGGTTGCATAAATTCAGATTTTGAGGTTAGCTGGACTCTGTCAATTACTATCGATTTTCATCACCTTGATCAAACTTTTTGATCGTAAAGGAAATCACATATAGGCTTATCTGTGGGAGGCAGATTGGTTTAAAGTCTTCAATTGAATTGAAGCAACTCTTAGTTGGTGTGACGTCAGCTAAAGGAATCAATTGCGCGGAGTCCTGCTGGGATTCAAGAGGCGTAGGGAACATGACTGTAACTGAATTGCTGGGAGGGTTTAATTCGGTCTCAACTACATTCTTGTCCGAAGTTAATTGGTAGTAGGCTAGTGTTGGTAGCGGCTTAATACAGTTTGGTGTTCAATCTGGACTAGGTTCCGGGGGTTTTCTGCATTTGCGGTTTCCTCGTTAACAAAACTTATGATGTCTGTGTTATTTCTTTTCCGCATTATATTGTTTATTTTTATAATTGAAATATCACTGGTTGTGCGTTAATCAATCATAGTAGATACATCCGACCTTGTTTGTTGGATACGACTTGATTGATTATTTGGGAATTGTTCTTTGGAATCACCCAAGTACTCTCACCCAAAAATCGGGTTCACGGACTTGTGTTTGTAAACGTTCTGATTTGAGAGATAAAGATATAACTCTGTATATTCTTTCCTGATTGAGATTCATTAAATTGAACTCTCGGAATTGAATTTGAGTTTTTATATAAAGATTGCCTAAGAAAAAGTTGGTGGTGTATTTTGGTACCTCCGCGTTTTCAAGTAGGTTCGTTATTTTTAGTCGATCAAATTTCTCCGATTTGATTTTCACTTTTGAGATGGGAAAAAGAGAATGTGTAATGCATTATTTCTCAATTAAAGCATGTATTCATGGGATCGATCACAACCGTGGATTTATCAATTCAAGACCACACTTTATATATCTTGCCTAATTTAGCCAAGTTTCTTTTTATAATACAGAACGAAGAAATATGAACAAAAATACCTAGATGGATATAACCTGTGCCTTAATAGTACGACTCAATAATAAGTGATTTTTTTGTGTACTGATTTTGGATGGTGCAGTTCGGTTGTAGTAATATATAACGTGATTTTTTATTGTTTTTTAATTGTCATGTATTTTAACCAATTTTTGTTTTATCATTAAGACGATTAACAATTTCTTCTCTACTATATAATGTCACCCATTTTATGGCGACACTGAACTAACACAATATATTACTACTCAATAATACTCCCGCCACCACCACAAAACTACTTGATACCACTTCTTTCTCCACCAGCATTGCTACCCACCCCTCATAGGCCGCTGGGTGTAATTTTAACTTTTAGTCATAAAAGTCATTTATCAAGTTTAGATCGAAGAAAGTTGTTAATTAATTTATTTCATTACATTTTCTTTTTTTATAATTCTCTTTTTTATGGTAATCAAATTTATTCTAAAACTAAAAACTGTGATTTATACGATCGGGTATTATTTGGGTAATCCAGCGGTCATGATCATATTATCATATATAATCTGGTATAATCCTTGAAATATTCGGTATACGTCCTTACCAATCGTGCTAAAAGCATCCAACTACATCTTTCACAATACAATGTTGCCCGTGTCATAAAGACATATAAATAATATTTGTCCACTATTTTGCACCAACACCCACCACCATAAAAACCATCCACCGCCATTATTCTTCCACCACCACTAATGTTACCGCCTCCGCCACTCACTAACACCTGCCACCAAATTACCACCCACTACTTCTTCTACTACCACCACTAATGCCTATTAATATAATTTTTATTGAAATTATATATTATTTGTATCAGAAATAAACCATTCATTCTGAGCACTTAATGAGACACTAAATAACTAATAAAACACTTACAATGGTTAAGTTGAATAAGCCACGACATAGATTTATCTTCATCCTATATAAATCTTAGCATTCTTTATCTAGGCCAAGTTATCCAAGCCTTGTTTTGTATTTTAGACAATTAACAAATTAATTAAGTAAATTGGTTTCAATAAGAGTGATGTTATGTTGACCACTCACAAAAAAAGGGAGCCCTGGGGGACCCATCGGGAGAAAACAGGGGGGCTGGGTATTTTTCTGAGACACGGAAGAATGCACGGTACATTCGCTCGGTCAATCTATCATTTTCGTTTCAATAAATGATGTTTATGATCAAGGGACCCTTTGTCATTAGTAAACATTCTTCAAACTACCATACTTTTTTTTTAATCTCTTGTTGATCACACATTGTCAACAGCCGTAGAATATCAATAAACTTAGATCTCCATGAAATTCCTTTTATCACTAGGTAGAATAAGCTTTCTTCATGTTTTGATCCATCTAAACCACCAAAAATAACCCCTCAAGGTTTGCTAAGTATTTTAGAGTATGTGGATTAGGTTGATCCTTGCATCAAACGTACATACTCGGTCTGCTTATTAGTGTTGTCTTTACACATGTTTACTTAATAGAATCAATCTGTCATTTCTCACATTTGCTACTTGTCTAGAAAGATGTTCGACTATTACACTATCTCTTAACTTTCTGCCGGTGTCAAAATAATCACAAAGTTAATTTTGTTGGCACTTAAACAACTAAGCAATAATGAGCGGTAGAATCAATAAAGGCACTTTACATCATGCAAAAAAACTCAAAATGACTTATATTACTAATAAAACTTCACGTTTATAACATTGAATTCATCATAAATCAATTGGTCGTCTAAGTACTCATGGATTTAGCGGAATCCATAATGTACGGAGGAGAGTATTAACGGTTATACCGGTACTGGGATTGAGAAACCGGAAAACCATGATTTTTCTCCCTGTGTTTATTTCTTCAGAGCTTGATGTAAAACGTGATAAAATTTTCTCTACACGAGTCTTTTTATATAGCTTGATGTAAAACGTGAAAAAAATTTCTCTACATGAGTCTTTTTATATAGCTTGAAGTATTGAAGTGCTCGTGTATAAGTTTGTGTACCCAAGTT
This sequence comes from Papaver atlanticum, assembly GCA_023531105.1. NCBI lineage: Eukaryota > Viridiplantae > Streptophyta > Magnoliopsida > Ranunculales > Papaveraceae > Papaver > Papaver atlanticum. The sequence continues at coordinate 200,600 of JAJJMB010014227.1, forward strand.
CGCATAACACCCAAGGTAGAGATAATTTGTGTTGAGCCTTCTGGTGGAGAGCACCTAGCTTGTTTGGCTTGGTTGTTCCGTTCGTATTTTTTCTTTAAAATGATTTTTATTTTCATTCCGGGACTCAGTGAGTAGTCTACTATGACCCATTGCTTGTCTAGCAACAGTTTTGGTTTCTCTCTTTTTCCGAAACCTATAGATTTTACTCAGACAAAATTGTTTTTTTATGTTCACAGCCAAATATTCGAGGCCCCAGTTAAGCTGACCGACCGTTTATCCCAGATGGCAAGAGAGGGTCGACTGTTGCACTGAATATTACTGAGGACTAGCACGTTCTGTCACTGCATTCCTCTTCTCTTCTCTATCAGGCAGGCAGGCAGGCTCCATTCATCACTATCATTTCTTTACTTTTTTTAATTCATTTTGTCACTATAGTATTATTAATTTATTACCATTTAATCAAAATTAAATTATAGTATAATACATTTAACCATAAACATTACTACAGATTTACACAGTTGGGAGTGTAATAATAATAATAAATGAAAAAATTAATTTTCAATTTTTATCTCAATAGACAACCACTTCCATCGTATTAAACATGATTTATAAAGAGGGATACCACTATTAACGGGGTAATACCAATTCAGCGATCCGATGGTTTAACATTTATTTGTCATATATGGATTGGTATCACCCCCAAATAATACTGGTATCCCTTTTATAAATCGTTATTAAAACATGAACTCAGACCACTGGCCACTGCTGACTAAATGAAAGTGCAAGTCTCAAGTACTCCTCCCACAGCATAAACCCTGGCTGGATGAAAAATCAAAAAAAAAAAAAAAAAAAAAAATCAATATTATTGGCTATAATTACTAGCCGTAGGATGTAGAAATGAAGGTTAACGGACCTGATTGACTAGTGAAACAGACCATCAGAATTAAGTCAGTGAGCTGGTTAGCTAGCTAGCTAGCTAGCAGCCCTAGGGTGTGAATTGCCTTTGAAGTTTGAACAAATTGATTGGATAAACAAATTCCGAAAATAAATGAATCTGGACTTGACCCTTGATAGCCGTGGTCATGTCACACCAGCAACCTGCCAATCATGAACCCTATATCTATATAAAAATATGTATAAATCCTAAATCCTTGTCCTGTTTTTTTCTTGAAATGTTGATAAGATTGGAAAAGGGTTTTTAGGGTGGGGTTTGTTTAATCTTCTTCTTTTATGGACTTAGGTTGATCATCCATCTAATCTGCAACTCTATTAACAAATTTGTCAAATTGCCCCCACAAGAAGATCATCTTTGCTACCAACACCTATCTACAGACCAAAAAACTGCATTTGGGTCCCTCCCTACTTTGAATTCTTGTTTAGTATTTGCAAAATATCTGATTTTGGGGTGATGATGAAAATCTGTAAATGACTTTTGTGTTTTTAACTTTGAAAAGCTCCATGAAAGTGAGTTCTAATCTACTTGGGAGGGACAGCAAGAAGCATAAAGAGAAAAAGAAAAGAAAAGAAAAGAAAATAAAAATCAACACAAGAAGAAAACTTTTATCCAGACCAGACTTTAAAAAAATCAGCTGGCAAGAGCTAGAGATATTCCCACATGGCCGTATCTCTAAACAATATCTCTAAACTGAACAACATTAGGCTTGTAATGTTAGTTTTTTAGTAGATTTACATGAGATGAGATCTTCTTCTGGTCCTGCTCTATAAATAAAAAAGATTGTTTTCCTTTTTTAACTCATTGTGATAGCATGTTACATGTATGTGAATGGAAATGAGAAACTAAAGAATTTGAACTAGAAAGAAAAGGTTTTGAGACAATGTCCTTGTCCCAACTTGTGTTGTATATTTTTTCTCTCATTTGTATCTACATTCCTAAGCCAAATTTGGGTGCTATTTGCAATACAATGCAATACTACTCCAACACTCCATTGGAACTATCCAAAACCATTTTGGACATGTTTCCACATTTGATATTTCTATCTTAAATTCAAGATTCCTAATTCAGTACGTCAAAATCACACCAACCCATTTTAAAATGATGTCAATCTCTGTTCAAGTCACAATCTATCTTACAATTAGAAAAAAAAATGTATGCATCATCAAAAAATACTTCAATTTTCCAAGCAACCATAATAAATCACCATCTACACAACAATTCAGCACCCCTACATTGATAGTTGAGTAAAAATGAATCCTAATTCCATTAATATGTTAAATTGGTAATCTCCTCGTTTTTCAAAGAAGAAGAAAAAAACAATAAGAACCGAATAAGAACCCTTAAGAGCATTACATTAGAGTAAAAAAACTTCAAATCAAATGTATGTACAAGAACACCCTAAAACTAAAATCAGATCCAACAATTGAAAATTGAAACTCGAAAAAAAAATTAACAACTAAAAAAAAGAAAGTTAAAAGTTGTTGGAGTTTTACCAATTATAAATTTCACTCTATTTTTTTGCTTCCTCTCAAATGTTAATTCCGATCAGTAATTGAATTTGTAGTTGCTGTAGTTGTAGTTGTGGCTGTAGCTGTAGAAGTAGAGGACCGATTTCTGCTGGTATGATGATGATGATGATGGTTTCTAAGGGATGATGACCCATTATTATCTGCTCTCTTCTGAGGTGTTGAAGTAGTAGAAGTATTGGTAGTAGAAAAAAAACCAAAAACAGAACCCCCAGATTTTGATGAACCACGAAGTGAACAAACAGGTACATTCAATACAGGTGTAACCCTAACATTAGCAGAATAAGATCTTTCAACACCTCTATGTTTAACTCTAGGACCACCATTGAATGTACTTGGACTACTTGAACTTCTTTCTAGACTTTGAAACACAATTTTACCAGATGAATTCATTCTTGGACTATCAATTGTTAATCCAATACTCTGATTTGATGATTGATCTGATGATGATACTCTATGCATTGAACTTCTTGCCCTGACTGAAGTATGATGTTGATGAATTTCTGCTGATGTTGATGATCCTGTTGGTGGTCTTGATTTCGATAATCTAACTCTAGGTGGATTTCTGTTCAGTGAAATATGACTCATATGTTTTGGATCTGAATCTAATGAGAATCTTGGATGGGGTGGATGTTCATCCTGGTTCGAGGATGAAGATGCAGATGAACTTGATGATGATGATAATGAGTTTGGTAAAACAATCTCAGCTGAATCTGAATCTCTGAGTAATGGAATATTTAAAGATGAATCAAGTGATTGTGATAATGATTTAGGGTTGTTTCTATGTAAAAAATGTTTCAGAGCACCGCTTTTCAAAGACGACGATGAAGACGAAGAAATCTTCTGGTTCTGATTCTGATCATGATTTTTAGGATTCGGACTATTGTTATTTCTCTTCAAACCTAGTAATTCTTTCCATCTGCTAGAACATCTGGGAGCTTTTGGTGAAAACAGATACAGTTCAGCATCTGAAATATCAATTCTCCGAAACGCTTTTGCAGTTTCCGGCACCGAATCGATCACTCCTCTGATTTCATCTTCTTCCGACGAAACAGTAGATTCCATCACCGGCCTCACAGTATTCAGCTGACGTGGCACTAATTTCCCATCGGAAAACAGTTCATCAGCATCCAACATTTTCACCGGATCTTCTTCTAATCTAAACTCAAAATCACCAAAACCAAAATCCTTATTATTAGAACCAACAACAACCTTCTGGAACAACTCCTTCTTAACCGATCCAACAACAACAACTTCCAGATCTTCTTCATCATCATCACTACCTTCTTGTACGGTAAGATTCACCATTTTTTGCTTTGAACCAGAAGAAGACGATGATGCTGCTGCTTTCTTAGATTCTTCTTCAACAAAATCACGACTAAATGAAATTCTCGGACTAAACCAACCATACGAAGATGAAGGATTATATGATGATGAAGTTGAACAATCGAGAAATCCTTCTGGTAACATACCTACATTGTTCACACAAGCAGCAGAAGCCATGATCAAAATTTCTGATTTTGAAGAAAACACAGTCCTAATAACACGAGATTGAGTGAGTGTGATAACGACAAACCCTAGAAAATTGTTTCGTCAAAATCACATCTCCAAATGAAAGAAAAAACAGAACTAGAAATCTCTCTTCACTACGTTGGAGGAAGAGCTTATAAAAAAAAAATTATATATAGAAAGAGAATCTCTCTGTAACGTTTTTTTAGGGTTTTGAAAAATGAAAAAATGAGAACGAAATTTTGTTTGCCTGAATTAATAGCAAAAAGGAAGAGTCTAGAATGTTTATATAGAGCAGCAAATGTGTGTGTTCTGTAATTGCTAAGATCGATCCACGTTTTTTGGATTCTGATTATTGTTACACCGTTTTGGCTCGAGTCTGCTCTTTTACAAAAATGTTGGGACCCAGTGATACAGTTTTTGTTGATATCTACATTGAATTTGGATGTTTACACGTGGCGTGTTAAGATTTTATGAGTATCGAATTTGATATGTTGGTGATGTACCGAACCGAAACGGAAGTACTTGGTGTGGGTCTCTCAGAATCTAGATCTACGTGTCCACGCAGGTACGTTTTGTTTTTCCTTTGAGCTAATTACTGGAATAGCCTTGGATAAGGATTTCTCTCTTTTGCCGGTACATCGAGAGAAAATCACATTATCCGCATTCGAAAATCAATGGACTTTTTGTGTTTGACTCAGACGCATATCAATATTTTCACTGAGAATTTATCCTTTTTAAAAAGGAAGAAAAAAAAAAAAAAAAAAAAAGCCTAATGATCGGACTCAACGATTAGCGCAAGTCAGATAAGAGGAACAGACCAAAACGTCATCGCAGATTTATCTTTAGCCCATTCAGTTACGTAAACGAGGTTGAAAAGTAAATTAGATCACTAAAAAAGAAAAGTAAAAGAGAATGCCTTAAAAGATAGCATTTGCTTTTTGTTCACTATCATATTTTCAAGTTGAGAATTGGTCGATCAACTCCTTGGCATCATTTTCAATAATAACGTGAGTAAGTTTTAGATCAACAACTTTTTTTATTTCTTGATTATTATCTGGCATAGGGATAATATTTAGTCTATTATACGAATAAATAATAACATGCTTTCCGGACAAACTTGATCATCGTAAAAATATGAGAGCACTCATTCAAAATGAAGGAGCTTGATCAAAAAAGATCAAATTAGATGTTAATATGGTATGGGAACACTCATTCATACATCAAAAGCCTTTCATATAGTCACCATGGGAAATACATACGAATATCTACGAGTGGGTGATAGTGGAGACTATACGCCGAACATCAATAGTATCCGAGACCTGTAATGATCTTTGGGCTGCTTGTAAGGATGGAGACGAATGCATTCCGATTAAGGTATCACATAATTCGTATGTATTTCAAAAGGACATCAATTTTTTCAACCCAAATTCCTATCCCATCACTAAAAGACGGGATAAATGAATGTTTTTTTCATCATGGGATACTGTATAAAATAGACAAAGAGACTGAGCATTAGCCGCTTGAAAATCAATGGAACTTTTTGAGTCGAACGTAAATCAACATTTTTACTAAGAATTATTTTTTTTATGTTATTTTTTTAAACAAAACCCTTCAAAAAGGTTAATAAGCTGCCTTACCAGATTGGAGGACCATACCGAAATATAGTAGCAGAGTTATCTTTATCCCATTGAGCTCAAGAATGAGCTACAAAATTATATAAACGGAATTGAAAAGAAAATGTACAGGCCACTAAAAGAGGAGTAATAGAGAGTGTCTTTAAAGATCGTTCTTTGAGCACCGTCAAACTTCCCAATTTACAATTGGTCAATCAACTCCTACACATCACTTTCAACAATGACCTGAGTAAGCTTTAGTTCTGCAGCTTTCTTTATTTGATGATTATTATCGGGATACCGGATAAAATTAAGATTTTATTTTCGACTTAAGAAATAACATGGTTTATAATAGCTTTCCAGATGAACCTTATCATCACAAAAAGCAAGGGTTATAGATGAGAACACTCATTCAAAGTGAATGTGCTTGATCAAAAAAGACCAAATTAGATGTTACTATGGAATGGGAACACTCATTCATTCATCAAAAACCTTTCATATAAATGAGTGGCTGACAGTGAAGACTAATAGGCTGAACATCAATAGTATCCAAGACTTGTAATGATCTTTGGGCTTCCTGTAAGGATGGAGACGAATGCATTCAGATGAGGATATCACATTATTCGTATGTATATCAAAAGGATACCAACATTTTCACTCCAAAATCGTATCGGAATATCATATAATATAGGAATTATGATTCCAAAGTATATTACAATAATAAATATTATTCCATCTATTTTCTAAAAAAATTGAATCATTTCAAGTTTGCACAATTCCTAAGAGCAAAGACTATGAAATGAGTGTTTTTAACACTCATTCACTGACAAATCTAAGCTGTAGAAAATAGACTAGGAGGCTGAACATTAGCCGCTTGAGAAGAAATATTCACTTGAACAGTTGATCTTTAATCATAATGAGGGATAAAATACAAAGGTGACTAAACTTTTTAGACAAAAAACCCGGTCAAAAGTTGGGATCCATTAAAATTTTATATTGAACAAAATTGATACAAAAACTCCAAATTTAAAAAAAGTTCAAACTAGATCATTTCTATTTTCTAATAATGCCACAACTACCTTGTGCATATAAAACACACTATCTTTTATTTCTCATTTTTTTTTCTTGTTTCTTCCATGCCCTTCTCATCCTCCTCCTCCCCACCACCACAACCATCACCAGCAACAACAACTCCGCTACCACCACAACCATTACGATTTTCAGATGCGTCACCAATAACACCTTTTCTTTCTCCCAAACCACCACTAAACCCGCTACATGTCCTAATTTTCGATCAACAACAACCTTCGACTCCACAGCCTCTTCTTTATTCTCTTTCTCCCTTACAACTACATGTCCAAATCCGCCACCAACAACACCTCCACCTCTTCCTTCTATCCTCTATAACCACCATCAGCACCTACAGATCTGTCACCAAAAACACCTTCACATCCTCCTTTTATCCTATACAGTCATTCTATAAGGAGAGAGAACAACTCATTATGCTTGCTCATCTAAAGCCGAGATTAATTAATAAAGTTTACACTGCCGACTTCAAGCGTCCGAAGCTGGGGAGATATCCTTTACAGTACAAAGCTCCGAGGAAAAATAAGTTAAAACTGACAAACCATACAAGTGACTGGGTTACCAATTTCATATGTTTGAATCCCAACACATAGAGTTCTACTGCGAGCTTTCTGTGACTAACAAGATTCGCAAAGATTGGGATGGATACGCTCCATCATGGTGCAGACCAACAATGAGTTTATTTGTCAGTTTTGCAAACTAAAAGTTATTTTCAGCAGAAATTATCCCTACCTTTGGTGTTTTGATAACTTTAGTGCACAAACTTATACACGATCCCTTCAATACCTCAAGCTATATTAAAAGACTCGGGAAGAGAAAATCTATCACATTTTACATCAAATTTTGAAGAAATAAACACAAGGAGAAAAAATATATGGTTTCGCAGTTTCGGTATAACTGTTGATACTCTCCGGTGTACATCATAGATTCCGCTAAATCCATGAGTACTTAGATGTCTAATTGATTGAGGATGAATTAAATGTTAAAACATAAAGTTTTATTAGTAATACGAGTCATTTTAAGGTTCTTGCCTATTGCGCTCATGATTTATTGCCTGATAAGTGGCCAACAAAATTGCCTTTGTGATTATTTTGACACGAATAGAAAGTTAGAAGATAGTGCAGTAATCGAACATCTCTCTAGACAAGAGTAGCAAATCGTGAGAATTGGCAGATTAATTCTATTAAGTAAAAGTGTGTAAAGATAACACTAGTAAGCAGATCGAGTATGTACATTTGATGCCAGGATCAACCTAATTCACAGACTCTAAAATATTCGATAAACCACTACTAACACCTCCTTCTAATGTATCATCACCAGAAAATGATGATACATCATCGTCGTCGAAATCATTACCAGAAAATGATGGTACATCATCATCATCGAAATCTATCATGTGTTGGTGAAATGACAGATTTATGATGAGATCAAGGGACCTTTCCACTACCCATAGTAGCACCTAATTTTTTCAAATGTGATTAAACTCTTTCATTTTAGTAGAGCAGGAAATTTGTGATGAGTTTAATATGACCACACCTACTCCTAGTCGCCCGGTTAAATATTCACGTATTGCTCTAGAAGTTACATAACATATGACGGAACATATTGAGAATAATCTCGTACTTCGGAAACTTAAAATCCTAGCGCTGATAGCCTTGGACAACCCTAATTTTGTAAGCTAAGTTTTCAGAGTTCGTTATATGAGCTTCTTGGGCTCTACTCGGACTCTTATGTTCATAAATGTTGAAAATAGTCCCACAGTATATATGGAACTTAATATCACACAGTTAAAAAACCTTGGATAATCCTAACCTTGCAAGTTGGTTTTCTAAGTTTTTGTAAAGCAGGCAATTTGTGCTGATATTTCTAAGTTTTCTTGTCTTAAACCCAACGAAGTTACATAACATCAGACAGTCGACTTAGATGTTTATGTGTTAGACCCAACGAAGTTACATAACATACGGGGAACGTATTGAGAATAGTCTCATACTTAAGAAGCATAACCACACCGTTTAGGTCCCCAAAGCATTTAATCCCAACAGTTAAACCGCTGAGCTGATTAATTAACTTTTTCCTTATTTATAATTGTTAACTTCCAACCAGACCCCAGCCGAGCGTATCCCGTTCCTTAATGAAAGATGTGCACGAATGAACTGTCACGACACGGGAACATTTATTAGATGGTTAGAGAAACATATCCTTAATCCCACCACATAAATGTTAATCGTACGATGCTCGATTTTAATTGCTCTTAAGCAAATGACTTTTAATAACAACTTTATGGAGTATCTCGAAATTATTTTTCGAAAGATTTCAAAATTAAAGCTATGATTGTCTTTTCGGCAATTAGATCTCACCTACACGTAATCAATCTCAAATTGATAGCACCTATTTTCAATGCTGCTAATGGGGCACCGTTTTGCTTGGGGTATATCAAATTGCAAATAAGACAAAACATGCTTTGGTAAGGGATTGGTACACCCCCAAACAAAATGGTACCCCCATTAGCAACCATGCCTATTTTTTGGTTCACAAAAATATTTTAACATTAGGAACCTATGAAATTTAAGTGAAGATACTCATATTATTTCATCGGAGATTATACCAAGGTTTGAAAAACACCCGTTAAAACGGTTACACCCATATATAGTGAGGGTCCCCGAACCCCGTGCCTTTATAATGCCGATAAATAGGAAATAACAGCAGTTTTTTAGGACCGCTTTTCAGTTTTCACACACGTTATAACCGTTTTTCTAAAATTAATTCGAATGTTTTTTTCTTCTAAATAACATTTTAACGTGCGTTTTTTTAGAACTGTTTTCCCGTTATCACGCACGTTGTAATCGTATAAATAACTTTCTTACCATTTTTTTTGAGTTTTTTTTCTTTCTCTGGATTGAAAGCTTAAAACTTATAATTAAAATTGTAAAATAATATAGGAAAAGTAAACTACATGATTAAAAACTTCAAATTTAAAAAACATAAGATTATTAAACTAGTGTTTCATCATTTAAAAAGTTACGCGAACCAACTAGGACCACCACCCTTTTTCGATCTATTCATGTATTTTTCATTTTCTCGGCGGCTCCTTTCCTCATTATAGTCATCGTCGTGAGGATACTGGCTCTATTCGTTCGCATAAGTATCATCATCATAATAGCCACCATTATCATCATCATAACCTCCTTCATTTTCAGCATCGTTGTTACCTACTTCAGTATTGTTATCAATATTAGAATTATATCCTTCGTTCATATGTTGGACACCATGGTCCAAGCAATCGGTAGTGTAGCGAGAATCATATGTAGGATTCGTATTCTCATAACCTTGTGTATTATCTCCAAATGAAAGATTACCAAAGTCATAAACAAAGTCACTCACCGGTAACCTTTCGTATGGGATTTCAACTTCGGGATCATGCTAGTTGTATGGTAGAGGGACATGCTCTGGATTATTAATGGCTTCCTCTTCCAGCATATTTAACCATGGTTCTTCTTGAGGTAAAACCTGTGTTTCGTTTTCTCCCGCTATCCAGTCAAGCATATTGTTATCCCTCAAATGACTATGAACGTCGTGAACATCAATGTTATGTCGCCTTGCTTTACCTTTAATTCTTTGTTGCTCCAACTTCAAATTGTACTGAACATATATACACCAGATCATTTATTCTCGATGAAAATAAACGATTGCGTAGTTTGGTGTGGATTCTTTCAAACCGATATCATCTATAACAAGCTTGAACAAAGTAATTAAATACTCCGTTGTCAATCGATTATATTCTATGTCGACACTTTTCAAAAAAGTAATTCCACTACCACTGTAAACTAGAAAATTTACAACCGTATGGTTGCTTTTGTTTTTCCAACCATCAGATATGAGTGTACAACCATATTCTCTCCAATAATGTCGTTGGACAGACACCACATTTTTTTCAATCCTTTGTTTTTTTTTAAGTTAATATGGGATTCGACAACTTATAAGATGATAGAACTCTATAGGATTGGCCGAAATTCACAACTACATTAGATGCCTCGTGGTACTGAGATGAGTTAGCCACATTGAAGGGAATATCATTGGCATAGAAAAAACGTCAAACAGAAGAATCGACTTTATTAAAACTTAATTGAGTTGCCTCCCCCAATTGGATCAACCTGAATCTTCAAGTGAACCAAGTCCACCTCTTTGTTAAAACTTAAAATGAGATAAAATAAAGGGACAAGTCTACCTAGCTAGGTTATGGATTTTCTTAAATTGGATTGATGATTGTTTAATTCTTTCTTCACATTACTTATGCATGTATTGCATAATTGCTGCCGACAGAATTTTAGTGGCTATAACTGACCGTCACGAATATTTATCAAACTTTCATAATTTGTATAGTGAAAAACATTTTAAAACACCTACATAAGGAATATTAACATGACTATCAAATTATATATATTTTTTATACTAACAATAATCAATTAAAATGATAGTTTTAAAGATATCCCGTTTTTTAATGATATAGGTCATCTATTAGTAAGACAAAATTTAAAAATGAATAAGTCATCTATTTAGGGACGGAGGGAGTATTAAAACAGAAAAAAAACTTAGTCACAACGTTTTTTAGACGTGTTATAACGTTTTCACGCACGTTATAACCGTTGGATAGGAATTTCAGATCATAATTTTTTTTAATTTTCTATTTAACCGTTATAACGCTCGTTTTTTTGAAAAACCGTACAAAAAACGCATTTTTTCTTAAATAACGTGTTTTTTGCCTAAAACGTGCTCATACCCGTCAAAACGCGTTATAACGGTCACGCCTAGTACCCGTGACCTGAGCCGTGACCCGTTTTTCAAACCTTGGATTATACTCATATTTGGTCGGTTGTATCACTTGAATAGAAAACCTTAATACTTAATATGGTTTGACTTTGCTTCCGCTCAAACTAAATAAACATAAGGTTGCCATTTCTATTTTATGCTAACTAGAGTCTCGTACTCTCGTGTGCACAAATGAAAAAATTGATTAGTTAAAAGCTCAGGTATTGGTAGTGACTAAATATAATCCAATACAACTTTTTTTTTTTAATTTCATTTCTAATTTTTTTATTAACAATAAAACCACATTTCATTCAATCTAAAGAGGTGATCATATAATTGTTTTCAAGAAAAAAACATCAAGATACAAGAAAAGCAAATCCCAAATACAAATAAAGATATTAACTACGTGTAAATCGCAAAGAGAAAGAGCAAAATGTCGTAAGGGTACCCAATTTTTGTATGAGAAGTGGAGAGGAAAGAAGCTAGAAAACGGAATCGATTCCGACCATTTTGAATGTTTATCTTTTTTAATAAGAGATATGCAAAAAAAAAAAAAAAAAAAAAAAAGGGAGTGCTTAGCAATTAATATTTTTTTTCGAATTGAAAAGATTATATTAAGAAACACATGCGTAGCCTGTTGAAACAAGAGTTACAGAAGCAAACCCAATCAAGCCTGATGGTTCAAGAATTACAAACGCAAATCCACATATCTAGACTACATGTGAAACACAGTTTCCCAGTGATGTAGCACTATGTTTACATCCACAAAACTAAATACATCCGAATCACAATTCCAAAGTACTAGAATTTGTTTTATCGGGATGATGATCTCCTCCACTGACCTCCGTTTATGCCCAAAGACTATCATTTCGTTCATTCCAGATGTTCCATACAATGGCATAATGCATAACAACCCATAATGTTTTGCGTCTTCCCGAAAACACATTTCAGTCCCAGGAAATGAACATATGCAGGATAGTTAATGGCAAAGGCCATGAGATGCGAAAGGATTTAATGAAATAATCTCATACCTAAAACGAGAAAGAGCAATGAATCAACATATGAGCAGCTGTCTCTCGTTCGCAATTACAGAAAACACATGTTTCTGAATCCAGCTGAAAGCCTCACCGTCTAAGCATTGTTCTTATAGGTATAGAATCATTGAAAGACGCCCATAAGAGGAAGCTAATTTTTTTTAGGAACTCCTTAATCCAAAGCGGGTTGTTATAAGCACAATCCTCCATGGTTCCTTCTATGGCTGCATAACATGATTTTGGGATGAAATTCTCAACAAACTTAACTTCATCATCGACATCTACGAGAACAGGAACATTCCCTAAGCTAAGTCTTTTTTGAGTAAATCCCACTTCATTTGCTCATTTTGGTTTAAAGTTTTACCAGGATGCCCTAAATCCCTTTTGTTGAAAATGAGCTCAAAGTAATGCCGTGTTGAATCGTCGATGTTCTCGAATCTCGAATAATAAGCCACGGAACAACCAACAAAGATTGAACAAATCACCATTAAAGTGAAAAAATAATTTTCCATCAAGCGAAAAAAAAGAATCGCCCAAAAAGCGAAGATAAATCACCCAAATAGTGAAGAAATGTGTCAAAACACACCAAAAAGAAGACAACAAAAATGAAAAAACAACATCTTATTCAAAGGGAAATCTACTAAAACTAAAGAAAAACAATAATCTTTACTAAAATCTGAGCAAGATGATGGTGACGACCATTAGTTTCAAAGAGAGGTTTTTGGAGAGAGCATATTTATTGCTTTTTCCCCTAAAGTTATGTATGCTAATTAAGGTTTGTAACTAATATCCTACTTTCATCTTCATCGTCATCTGACTGCCTTTTTTTCACTCTTCTTTTTTTGTTTAATTCTCAAATATCTACCAAAACCCCTCTTATTCAGTACATTAGAACCTCCAAATATTAATACTTCATATATTAGTAACCTCTACACATCTCTTCTTTTGTCCTCTCCTCTCTAAGGGAAAAAAATCCTAGCCTTTATTAACCTCTAGAACATATTTGGTCCTTTTTGGACAAGATTTGAGCAAGATTTTTTTTTTAAGTTTTAATTGATACTTAACTGAATAAAACTATTTTTATTTTGCTATGTTTTTCGACATATCTCTTCGTTATTTGGGGTAATCTTTCTTCGCCATTTGGGGCGAGTTTCTCTTCGCTTTGAGGGCGATTTATTCAAACCTTGATTGGTGGTTCATGACTTATTGTTCTCGATTCAAGAACATCGACAATTAAACTCGGTCTTGCTTTGAATTCATATTCAATCCAATAATTGATTTAGGATATCCGGGTTCGTTTAGATCTACAAGATAATGGGAAAACTACTCCTTTCTTTTCGGAGCACCTCTTATTGAAGAATAAGAAGAAGAAGAAAATCAGATTAAACGGTCAGAACGGTTCAGATTATACTGTCATTCTTCCCTACTACATATACAAAAATTGGATATCTTTGCGGTTTATGGCTCTTTCTCTTGGCGATTTACTTGTAATTGATATTTTCATTTGTATTAGGATTTTTATTATCTTGTACTTTGATGTTTTTGTTATTCTTGTAAGTGACCATTTAATCACTATTTTGGCTTAAATAAATAGAAACATGTTTGATTGACCAAAATAAATAAATAACCTCTACATATTAAAATAAAAATCATGGTCTCAACTTGGGGCAGTTATAAATAGTAGTAACCTCTACATTTTAATATTAGTCTCGCCTCTCTCTCTCTCTATATATATATATATATGCATATTAATAATCATCATTATATTGGAGAAATATAGATTTTGTTATGAGAATTTTATCATTCATGCGTATAAGTTTTTTTCCCTAGCAATGGATAACATTTTGTTTTGTTGGATTGAAACTAAATTGATGAATTATTCTCTACTACACCTAGTATTATTTATAGTTGTAGAAAACATCATAAATTTCGTAGTAGCCTTACAATTCCTAGATACATACATGTATTTGTATATTAGAATAAAAAAAATGTATATACATCATCTAACACAACTACAATTACAATGAACATACACTGAACTTATAATTTTAAATTTCCAATGTATTATGTACCTCCCTATCTTAATAATTTTCGTATATTAATAATTTTTGTGAATGCCAAAGAGTATTAATATAGGGAGGTTCTATGGTAGCAATAATAAAAAATAATAACAATTCTCTTTGAATCTCTATTTTTTAAAAATCCATTACTGATCTTTCATAAACTTTCTCTCTTTGTACCTTCTTCTTCTTCTTCTTCTTCTTCTTCTTCTTCTTCTTCTATTAACAAAAAACCTATAATGGAAATAAGAGCTACTACTGGCTATTATTTTCATCAAAAGAAACCACAATCACCTCGATTGAGAAGCCAACATCATGTGCGTAACTTTTTTGTTGTTGCTAGAAAACCTCAAATCCCATTCATTCATAAGTTAAAAAAATTACAAGGGTACAAACCCTTACATCAAATATCAAAATACAAAAATAGATGCAAAACAAACAAACCAAGAAAACAAAGATCGGAGAATCATTGAAGCATCCTAATTGAGTACTCAAAAAAGACCGATGAATTGGAAAAGGAATGGGGCTAGGAGTACTCTCCAACCATTTTGGTAATTTTTCTTCCTTCAGAAGATATGCTCCTATGAAGAAGGAGTAATTTTCCCAATCTTTTGTGATTGATATCATAGTTTTTAGTAATTATTTTCATACCTTCCCATTTTCCAAACCCTAGTTCTTCATCTTCTATAGTCCGCCACAAAAAATCTTCAATCAACACAAACCCACTTGTAAAATCAACCAAAACCTTACAAACAATACCTTGAAGGTGCAAGGAGATACAGAGGAACCAATAAATGGCATGGAGAAACCGGAATCCGGCAACGAATCTATTAAAAACTAACTTTAGAAAATCATAAACTTGAAATAAAGAAGTAAAAGAAACAAACTAGTTAAATAAAATAACATTAAATCTAATAAGATAGTAAAAATAGGATATTAGATCTGCCCCGAGGAACAAATCTCAGCTCGTCGAACTTCACATGAATCTGGTCGAAGATGAAAACGGAAATCACTAAGAGTAAAAAGAGAAGGATAGTTTATGAAAACGGAGTGACAAGTATGATTTCCCTAACATTGCAATTACGTGCATTGGTTTTATTTCGAAGATTTCATTACAAGTATAGGCTAGTAGACTTTGCGTTTGCCATTATGAGAAAAATAATTCTTGACTAGAATCCCAAAATACTCCTGACACAATATATGCCCTATAATGAAAGATGGGCAACACTATACTGTAGGGGTTGAATGCCATTAATAAGAATGGTGGAACCACAATACAATTTTCCCAAATTAGCAAAAGTGGTTTTGGAGGAGTTGATATTTGGATTTTATAGGTGAAATTTTTTCCCATTTACTTAGTTCTCTACCAATGATTTTGAAAGAAAGTTTCCTTTGGGGATGCCAAATATTCCTTGAGGGCTGCAGTAGGATTCAAATATCCAGAATGTGGATAGGGGACCTAATACATATAAAATGTCAAAATTACCCTTTGATTAACTATTCAACAACAACAAAAAAAAACTCATAAAATCCATTCTCCTCCTTTTTTTCTTCACATGTTTATGTTTTCCCTCTCCCACAATTTTTATTTCCAAACGACGATTCATCATCGAATTGAAATGACTTATATTTAGTAAGAATCGAAAACCCACCATTTTTTTTTCCTGCTTTTGATTGCTTAAATAGGTTAGATTGATTGTTATTCAATTTCATGCTTCAGTTTCAGGAACTACCTACAACCGGAAATTGATGAAATCCTAGCCATAAACAAAAAAAATATGGCTAGGAATTGATAAAATCCCAGCCATAGGTTGGATAATTATACAATTACGACTGGTAAATGAAGAACTCCCAACTGTAAGTTATATTTAACTCTTTTGTTACGGTCGGATTTTTTTTTAAAAATCCAGGACGTAAGTGATCTTGATTTTTTTTGACTTGCAGTAGGAAATGATAAAGATCCATGGGATTTTACAAATAGGTTACTCTTGAGTCCTGGCTGAAAAAATGAGGGGGTGGGGTGGGGTACCAAGTACACCACCAAATTTTAATTTGGAAACCTGTATGGAAAAACTAGTCAGAATCAGTAACAGGTCAACGGTAAAGATCCAACACCTGATATGAAGACAAGTTTAACTTGGACGATCTTAATAATAAATATCAAGGCAATAACCTAGTGTGTACCTGAACTGTTATAGAACCAAATTCTTACAAGAAAAATTCTTGTAATCTTTCTTTCATGATAGTAAATCTTTTAGGCTCTTTACGGTCTTGTAGCCTTAAAACCGTCTAGGTTATTCTAATATACTTCTTGTGCTATTTCAATTATAAAGATAAACGATATAATGCAGAAAAACAAAAACAAATGATACCTAAAATTTGTTAACGAGGAAAACTACGAAACAGAAAAACCCTAGGACCTAGTCCAGAACTTGAGCAACACACTGTATTAAGTCGTTACAAACCCTAGCATACTATCAGAAATGTAGTAGAGACGGAATCGACCCTGCAAGAAATTTAGCTTCAGTTGCGCTCTCTTGGATCTCGCAAGACCCTACGCAACACGATTCCTCTAGCTGGCGTCCTTTACAGGCCTCGGAATTGCTTCAACCTAAATGAAGACTTTTATTACTATTCTGCCTCTTACAGATAGCCTATCCGATTTTGTTCAGAAATATATTCAATCATGGTGATGGAAATCTATATGCTTATGAGGGATCTTCAGGAAAAGAAAATATCAAGCAAACTCAAGATTAGGAAAAACTTATTCTCTTCAAAAGTTATAGAGATGCCTAATCAATTCTACCTCATAACAATCTACAAGAATTAAATCAAAAATGATTTAGACGTTTATCTTGTGGAGTCACAAAATCTGAGACGAAGAGTACTTTGTGATTTCTATCAATCAAGTTCATGACCTAAAGTTTCGAGAACTTAAAAGATCAATAAGAACAAAATCTAGATAACATGAACTAAAAGATCAATAAGTCACGTGTTTATTAAAATATATATATATATATAGGATAGTGTACATACCATGGTAGTACGTAAATGTCATTGTAGCGTGCAAATATGGGCTCACTGATTATTTTTTTCCCCACCAAACATTTTCAATACACTCTAATCTGATACGCAACCTGTGAAAATGAAAAAAAGCTTCATATCATGTCATTAGTGCACCAACAAATATTTACTTTTTCCATCCGTTAGAATCGAGTTTATTAATTAAAGGGTGAAGACCAGTCAAAGCATGGAGACCCGAGAAAATAAAAGTCTGTACTCTGTAGACTATGTACTTCTCGTAATCTAAAAAAATATTCTCGTTTTTAGCTGCTGATATTTAATTTAATATTGAATTTCGGAAAAAACATAAATATTCTTCTTGTTTTGTCGTTTTCTTTGAAATGTGACAGGACTGACGTTGACACCGGACTGTCGTTCAAACACGTGACTTAAATGCTTCCTAATACCTGAGTCAGTGGAGGGTCCCACGTCTTATGTTTCCCGTTTTAATCATCACCCTCGTAACGGTTTAGCTATAATCATTGATGGAAATCTACGGCTAGGAGCAACGCCGAACGGAGATGTCTTTCTGTGTCTGGACACGTGGGACTAAACTACACCTTCGATTTCATCGAACCACAGTTTACTCACGAGATAACAACAGTGGCACCGAAACTGCTTGCTTAAAGCAAAAGGGCTCATTTTTGTGGACGAAGGTCTTCCACTCTTTTGTTTTGTTTTCCGTTTAAATCATCCTCCTCCTAGCCGGTTTAGTCCATTTTAATCATTGATGATGCCGGCGGGAGACGTCTTTCTATCCGGGACATGTCACCTTCAATCTCATCGAACTACTGTTTGCTCGTGAGACAACAAAATGGGTGTTAAAAAATGGGTACCTAGCTCAGCTGGTCATCCCTGTTCCCCAAAGTTTCATGCGTTCCAGGAGGTCCCAGGTTCGAGCCCCCAATGGCGTAATATTACAGAAATTAACATGAAAGGCAGAGTTAGTTTGCCCCCTTTGTGACACAATCTCAACCCCCATCCGCTTCGGCTCCCTTGGCTAGGTTACCCACATGAGGCTCGCTGGTAGGCTAGCACAACAACATGTTCAATTAATGTAGTAGTATGTTGTTGGAGCTTAGCTTGTTAGGCTTCCAACTAGTTAATGTAATACTCTTTATCCAATAATAATAATAAAATAAAAAATTTATTATAATTTTTTTTTTAAAATCAATGGCTTTTAGGCTTGGAGTCTACCTTAACAGTTGGCAAGAGTCAGATTGGAAGTCTAGACCAGTACGTATAATTAGAGTTTACCTTGGCCTAATTTGCACGGGTGTGAAAAATATTGTTAAAGGTTCTCGGTTGAAAAGAATAATTACAAACCACAAGGCTGAAAATAAAATGGGAAATAAGGGTGTCAATGGATGTCCGAAAACTCCGATATTCGTTCGAATTCGCATTCGAAATATCAAATATTATTCGAAAATAGTTTTCGGATTCGGATATCCGAATTTTTTATCCAAAAAGGTAACTAATCGGATACGTATTCAGATATGGAGATATTTGCATCCGAAATATCCGTATCCGAAATTTATGTATGAATATGTGTACATATTTTAAACATATGAAAGTGTAGATCGAATCTATTTTTCTTCTTCTTTATATTTCGACATTTTATTAAATTTAATTAAAAAATATAAATAATTCTTGTAATTCTAATTAATTTTCATTATGTAAACATTAATCTTGTGCAAAAATAGAAATGTTTTATTATTATATATTTTTATAATTTCGGATCGGATAATTATCCAATAACGACATATTTGGGAAGAGTCAGCCAACTAATTTTCGGGTGCTGATAATTCAGATGCAACTTTGTATCAGTCTATCAGGTTACTGTCAATTCTTTGAATAAATTCATATATCCAAATTCGATTTATATTTTTGAAAACTTATTCGATTATTCAGTAAATTTTGGTAATCGACAAATCACCTGACTCAATTTTCGGAACCGGTATAGGTGGTAAACTTGTAGCCACTCGACTGACCGTACATAGTGTGGAAAAGGCAGCGACTGTGCTTAGATTTGTTTCTGGGGACGCTGGGAACAGTTCCAACAACTGTTACTTAGATCTAGACATTATCCAAATGCCCACCAAGAATCTTCAATTGCCAGGAAGACAAGCATTTATCACATAAATAATCAATGGGATAATTATTTAGTGTGAGGAGACTGACGATCCAATCTATCCATTTATTCTATGTTTGGTTTTTCGTTTTAAATTCACATATTTTTTTAATTTATTTTTTGGCTCTTGACGGGCACAAGAGCCTACTAAGCCGAACAGGGAAAATAGATAACGAACAGGATTTAAATAAGTAACTGGTATGGCGAAATGGCCACCATTTTTACAATGACAAGCATATGAACGTTGGGTAATCTAATTTAGTCTTAGCCATGAGAGATTTTTTTTCTTCAATTATTACTATATTTTTTAATTATTGGATAAAGAGTATTATTGTAAGAAAATAATCGGTTCCAACAACATACTTCATCTATATTGATAAATAATATTACGAAAATAAATACTGATAAGAAAGTATTAGCCATATGAGAAGAATAAAAACCAAAACAGAGGGTCTAGCCCCGACCTTCCAGAAAACAAAAGAAAAGATAAGAAAAATAAATAAAATAAATGTTATTTGAAGCAGCAAGCTAAAGAAAATCTATCGCGTTCCGATGAACGAAATAAAAAAGGTGGTTGATCAGAGTATTAAGTCCTTGAAATAGCATCCATTTAGTTTGGGGTCGAAATGATTTGACTGGAATATGCAAGGCGTGGAGAAAGATTTTATTACTTCCCATAGATGAACAAACAGAAGAAGGTGGTTGATCCCTATTAACCATTAATAGAGTCTTTAAATACCAAAATAGAATAACTTTTTTCCTTCTAAAAATCTACTTCAAATCTCAAAAGTCTTACTTTTTAATGTATAAAAGTCAAAAAGTAACTTCTGGAACCTATAAAAAAATAATTTAAGTGTCCAAATATTTGGAGATTTTATTAAGGTTGTTGAAAAAAATCAATCAATCTTATCGATTAAAAACATGTTGACGTGCATCAACTTTATTTCTGTTGATGTGCCAAAATTTCATTAGGGCCGTATACGTATATAATTGCAGCATGCTTTCCCTGGTCAAGCTGATCACACACCAGACATCGCTTCATTTGGTGGTCACCATTTCTTTTCTGGATATCCCGCTGATGCAAGAAGGTATACCAACTAACACACTCAAGACCCAACAAAGCTTTATGAATTAGTTAGTCTGGTTGATGTCCTTAAAAACCCCCTTTCACCTTAATTACAGGGGAGGCAACCAAAACGGTTCTACCTAATCTAATCCAGTCAAAGTCGAGTTGCATGCAACAAAAGCAAACACTAAATTGCCAATAGTAGTAGTACCTTGCTTAATTTGTGACGCTTTAACAACTCCTTATTGATAATGCAGCCTATAGCCTACAGTCACTCATTTTGCTTAAGATTTGGTGGTTGCCTAGTCCAGACACACCTAAGATCTGGCTAATAAAAGTTTGCCTAATGCACCATCGTTTTCTTTAAACAAAAGTTTTGCCTAGTACTGCTCTAATTCATTGTATCTTTTTGACTGTAGAAAAAAGAGTGCATGCGACTCTTTTGATGTAAAAGTATTTCCTAGCATCTAGATGATGCCTCAGATTTCTTAAGCTACTTGGATTTTATTTAAGATATTGCCTTTTTTAAGCATATAAACAGGCTCCGTTATTAGTCATCTATGAGAACCATTAAGCAGCCTGATGGTCCTTAAGCTTCCTCCCACAGGGAGATCGGGAATGGAACCCGTGTAATAGCCTAAATCTTAGGTTAATGTACCCAGGTGTAGTTCTAGGGACCACTGTTCTATTTTATCAGATTTTTTATTTATTTCTTTGGTTATGACTAATTTGCCATTATTTACATATGCTTTGCAAATTTTGCACTCTTTTGTTAATTTGGCTCTGGACACACCTAATACACTGGTTACTAGTAATAAAGTAGCCTAATACACCTAAATAGGCCATTGTTTTCTTTAAACCAAAAGTTTTGCCTAGCACTACTACATTGGCACATCTAATTTAATGTGCATGTCTTTTTGACTGCAGAAAAAGAGTGCGACTCTTTTGATGTAAAAGTATTTCCTAGCATCTAGACAGTGTCTCTGATTTCTTAAGCTAGTTGGATTTCATCTAAGCAATTGCCTTTTTAGCATATAAACAGGGTTCCTTTTCCGCAATTAATGCCTGTTAGCAGTAGTATAATTGAACAAGTTCTAAAGATATAACCATTTATGGCCTTTGAAGTGTAAGATTTGGCTTAAGTGTATGGTGCTAAATGTTCCTTGCCAGTTAGACTAGATGATTTTTATAGGTAGCTTGAGAGAATATCTTATTAGAGATGGTCTTATAGCCTAATTGGCAACCAGAAGTTAGAAGGGATTTGACTTCTCCAGATTCA
This sequence comes from Papaver atlanticum, assembly GCA_023531105.1. Classification (NCBI taxonomy): domain Eukaryota; kingdom Viridiplantae; phylum Streptophyta; class Magnoliopsida; order Ranunculales; family Papaveraceae; genus Papaver; species Papaver atlanticum. The sequence goes on from JAJJMB010014227.1 coordinate 222,731, forward strand.
GAAGTCTTCGGAACTCAAAAGCAAAAAAAAATAAAATAAAAATTGTTTGGAATTTTTTTCAAAATGACTTTTAAAAGTAAAAAAAGTTAACATTTTTTAAAGCAGAAACAATTTGCTTCTGACTTTAGGATTGACTTCTGCTTCTGGCTTCCAAACATCCTTCAATTCCCAAACTAACTTTTGACTTTTCGATATAATTTAGTCGAAAAATTAGATTTCTTAAGTTTTTTTTTCTTGATAAGTTAGATTTCTTAAGCTAGTTGGGTTATATTTAAGCAATTGCCTTTTCAGCATATAAACAGTTTCAAGTAGGGTTCCTTTTCAGCACTTGCATGTTCATAGAAGTTCTATTATTATCGAGCAAGTTCTAAAGATAGAACTCTACAGTTAGATGGCCTTTGAAGTGTAAGACTCTTTGGGTTAAACGTACGGGTGGGGCTAAATGTTCCTAGCCAGTTAGAGTCTAGCCAGATGCTGCACACAGATAGTAATTAGTATTCTTATTAAGAAACTGCCATCTATAATCTTAGCTCGGCCGCCTCGGCGCCTCATATATATTGACTGGTTCTTCGCATAACTAAGAAGCCACTGCCTAATACAAAATCTAGCAGTTCATGTGTCAGAAGCTTAATTCTTTACAAAAACACAACTGTTGTAAAATAGAGGATCTAGGAATAGAAAAACAAATAAGGATAAGCAACAAGTTGTTGTATTGTGCAGCTTGTGCTTGTGCTGTATTAATCTATGGCTGAAGATGGTTTTTCCTTTTCCTGGAACCGACCATGTTAACTGTAAACAATTCATGATAAAATAGAAACGACAAAATTCTCTTCTCTTTCATTGTCTCTTGGTAATTGAATAATTCCTAGCTCATTCCCCATCCAGAAAAACACAGGAAATATATTTAAAGAAATCGAAATTTCGTGACGCTTGCGGTTGAATAGGAGACAACCGAGTAGATTTATATTCATATAACGGGTGCTACAAAGGTTTTCAGAACGTGGGGTACATGAATGAAACCAAAAGCAAAGATAATAAAGAAAAATACTTAAACATAAAGAGCAGCATTGAGTTATCAATAATTTGTTGGAGATCTAACTTACGGTGCCGAAAAAATGTAACGGTAACTCGACGTGAAGATGCTAGGTCACTCGGCCTGAAGATGACTCGACACGAGCATCCTATGTTGGTCAAGGCAAGAGGTTGCGAGTCAGTCGACGTCGAGATGCTAAGAGCATAAAAGGCTAAAACACCTTGAGGTCGGGACACGCTCTTGTCACAAAGCTGCTTCCGTGATTGAATTCAAATCCACAATGATTTACACATGGAAGTGTCTATTGGGATGAACAAGAATCTCCCAACAGACACAACTCAATAAGTACATTCCTGACTAGAGTGGTACAACGAGTTTCAAAGTTTTCCTCAAGTGTTAAGTGTCATTAGTACCAAAATGTGTTCTTCTGGTATGTCATTTGAAACAAACGTCATCAAATCAAATCAAATCAGTGGCATTTTCATGACAACATTTAACAGTAGAGTCAACAATTGCCTTGCATATAGGTTAAATGCATTATTCAATATGTACGGGATAGGTGCCTGCTGCTTCTACTATGTGCACGGCGTCATTCGATTTCTAGGATTCACGGTGGGAAAATGTTGTTTGCCCATCTTATCGTTTGCAAAGCCTAACCCCTTAGAGCAAGCACAGTGGCATCTGATGAAATCCCTAACCACAAACGGGCTTTTCATACAACTCCCAAAATTACACCAAGACATCAATTAGCAGCAAATGACTCTAGTCATGAAACTAGAAAGTCTCAGAAAAACAGCGTGAAATCGCTCAACATGTTTAGTTAGTTTACACATTATCAATATTCATGTTCCTCAGTGGGCCTTGAATAAGAGGGTGGGTTCCCCGGTAAACCCCATATCTAATTCTTTATTTGATTTATCAGTTACAAACTCACAAACACCAGAGGGTATATCACTGACTGAAAATATTACTGTCTTTATTTTTCCCTTTTCATATCAACAATGTACAAACAAGAAAACAGAACTTCTCCAGCACTACCAATTACAAAGGAACATTATTTTCTGCATAGTTCACGTAACCCTGAAATAAGATTTAGTGTACTATAGTCTTGTATCCCGAATTATTAAGGTGCAGGAGTGTAGCCAAATCATGATTGTGCACACAGATTTTGACTATTCATGAATTATGAAGGTGCAGGAGTGAATACCCCAAAGGGCCAAACTTACCAACAGGAACAAAGATGAATTATTATTGTACCTTTAGCTCGCTTTCACTTTCAAGATCCAACTCTAAGAACAAAAGCTCTCGTTTTAGCTGTGAAAAGCTTCAATTTTCTGTTCATCCAGATATTTTCCTACAAAATCTGCTTTAAGTTTTGTACAAGGGAGACTATTACCCGACCATGAATACAACAGGGAACTTCTCAGGACAAGTTACGGAGCTAAGCGTACTTTGAAGCAAAAGGCTGTTACTGTGACAAGCGAATAGATCTGCAACGACGACAATGATTCAGTACTGTGACAATGAATAGGTCTGCAAAACAGCAATGACTCGGTACATATTTCTTTCAGTAACAGGTCTTGTTGACACAAACCTATCCTTACACTACGCCTTGCTGGCCAACCCTACAAAGACTCAACTTAATATCTTAAAATGTGAGATGAAAGTCGAAAGTAACTGGACCTGGTACTATTTGACAACAGCTCTGATAAGTGAGCTGTGGGATGAAAATGAAGTTGCTAGAATTACAGGTGTGGGTCTTATCAATTGTAAATCATTTAGAGTGAGGGCAGAGTTATCTTACCATAAAATACGTGTAATCTTCTACAACAACAAAATGTCGAGCATCAATTAATGATAACCACACAAGAGTGCCTGTTTTGGCCTAACCTCAACCGTAAATTAGATTATTGCACTGCTATGCACGACCACCAAAATTATATCACAAAAGAAAGAGACTAGACTGTGTCAAACTTATGTATCATGCTATCACTTGAATGTGTCAAACTTATGTGACTTGTCATTAATTTTGGGACCACTTTATCCTGGAAACATCAAGGCAAGTTAAGACGAATTCATCACAATCAATAGAAACATCTAAAGGCCAAACCATTTAGACTCTTTATTTTTCTTTTTCTTTTGATAGCTCATGTTCCTGGAATGACACTTAAGCAAATGATATAAATTAATAAAGAAATGTTTGGTCAACTGGCAGGACCTGATTATACACTGCCTGTTCTGCTGGTCTTGACATTTAGTGGCATGCAATGCTTCAGTATGTTGTTGACGGCTTGTTCACATACATAATTTACACATATCTGACAATAGAATGGAGCTAGTACCTGCATCAACCAATCAATGCTGGTTCTGTCCTGAATTTTTCGCTGTTACTTTCTCTGCAAAGTAATTCTCATATAATTATAAGCTGAAACCTTCTCAAAAACATAAACAAGAGGAATGCAAAGTTGAATTCCAACACTAAAAGACTCCACGAAACAAAACCACATCAGTTCAGGTTAAAGTCGAACAACTGGACTTTGATACTAAAGCTCCTGACTAACAGAGCTGGGCTGGAAAGAGTTTAATCATCGTGCCCTAATTCTTTAGATATAAGTAGATAACTTTAACAGTGTATTGTCCACTTGCAATTAAAAGAGGTTCAGTTAGATATAACAAACACAATCTACCAACTAACACTGCGACTTTCCATCTGGAGTTCTTGAACCTAAGTATAAGAGGCTGATAAAGGTAATTTTTCTTTGGTTGCATATATTCAAGGGGAGTACAAACTAAAACGAGACACTCAAAGAACTAAAGCAATCAGGCCATGGAGTAGATAACAGGAAAGTAAATTTAAGATTTGGATAAAATTTACTGCTGTGTGGTAATAAGTTACAGATAGGCTTGATGTTTTAGGAGGAAAACCAAAATACCGAGGTTCGGCACCCATGTTTGAATCACTACTGGCAAACATGCTTTATGGGATCCACATGAAGTCTGAAGACAAGTAAACGCCTGGTTCTGGGTGAGTAGCTGCACTAAGGCAAGTCATAACCTTAAAGTTGACTAAAACTTAATGGTGACATGGGAAGTTAAGGAGATAAACATTTCAAGGTTTCAAAATTGTGGATGAGATCATGGGAAAAGCCAAACCAGAAGTATTGTCGTAATCATTCTATGTGGATTTGATGCTAAAGCCAAGTGCTATGGACTCTACATTTGGTTGACCTGGATATTAGTGGTGAAGGAACTGGATTACTGGACTGTGGAAGTCCAGATAAAAAGCTTATAAGTGTCCGAGTTTCTGCGGGTGCTTTTATTTATTTCAAAATAACCGGAAAAGGAAGTGATTTCTCCTAGTTGTAATACAAACAACAGTATTTACATAATATAAATCACAAAAACAATAATTTAAAGAGTAAGGAGTACCACATGGGACGCCGGTAGATATCAGCCGGTCTATATTATCAATACGACGTTGTATAGATTTCAAAACAGAGTTCAATGATAAGACTCTCTTACGAACTCCTGAGATTTTAGACGCATGTTGCATAATAAATGGCAATGGTGCATCTTCTAGCAGTTGATCAAGCTCTGACAGAATACAACACAAACAACAGCAATAGCAGAAAATTAGTTTCTGCAGCAATGAAAGATGAGTACAATTTGTTTTGCCTTCAACTCCGATTCAACTTACCCAATTAACACATAAATAACACATACAAGCAACACCACAAAACAGGGTGAGAACTTCTCTTCTTCTCACCATATTTTGCCTATGCAGAATTTTTTGTTGATCGACCAACATAAGTGCACAACTAAAATGAAGGACAAACTGATGCTACTAAAGCTTGAATATGGATGCTGCGGTTTTAAAATGCGTTATGCAGTGAGAGGCGAGGCGGTGACTCGATCGAAAAGACAAAAGAAATAAATATGTAGAATTGAGTGAAATATTTAAAATTTTAGTAGAATTGAGTGAAATATTTAAAATTTTAATATAACAGCATAAGTTCTGGGAAAAAACTCATTCAAAACAAATTAGCCCATAAACCAGACAAGTCTCCTGAGAAATTAAGCATCTCAGGATACAATCATGTTTAAGAATGGGTCGGAAACATTAGATATCAAGACAGCAACAACACATTTAGGTTTTTTCGTCACAAAGATGCTAAGTTTTTGAAGTTTTATAACACTAAAGAAAGAACTGCAAGGTAACTTAAAATACCTCTCTAAGAAGGTTTATATTATGTTTTTCTTGCTTTTCCACAAAAAAATGCCTCTTGAGACTGCCTTTGGGAGGATAATTTAGGGTAAAAGGTGTATGCCTTTTAGTGGCAAAAAAATGCCCATGAGGAAAGGCTGCCTCTACCGCTTTTCAAAACCATGGAATGCTGACCAACCAGTCAGATTCAAGTGCATACAGTAAATCATGTTCAACCTTCATAGTGGCTTCTATGACTTACAAAATAATGCACAAAACTCCATAAATTTTAGCTAGGTAAATGAAACATCGACCCATGGCTGTCAAACTCAGCTACAATCCCATCAATAATTACTACCAATTGTCATTCATGGAAACATTAGAGTAGTTGATAAAATAAAACCTATGTTGTCCGGGCTTGGCGCTGGGTAAAACATATGTAGTAGTATTACTCCCTACTAAATTAGCAGTACAAATCCTAATTGAAATGAAACAAACCCAAAATAAAAGGCTGGACATTAATATCTCGCGAAAGAAGTGCGATTAATGCGACGTTTCTTAAGGAATTTATGAAAAAGCCTGCGCCTTGGCTGGGGAGACGCCACAAGAAAATGTAAGAAAAACATCACATTGGCGCCTCAGATAACATAGTATAAGAAATTCAAAATGCATGATCATCATGTAATTGAAACGGGAATGGAAATACCTCCAGTAAGTCTATTAATGGCGGAAGAGAGCTGGTCTTGACTTGTAGCTGTATTTTGAGCCTTGGTATCAAATTCCCTAATTAGAGTTCCAAGAATAGATGAAATTCCTTTAGCTAAAGCATCTGAAGTCTTATTAATAGATTCTTCATCTTGATTTGAAGAATCATTCATATTCCCAACTTCAGGATTCGCAACTTCATCAGGTTCTAGGAGGGTTTCTTCTAATGGGGGAGGATGATGGTGATCTTCGTCTTGGGTTGATGGAATATTCATGGCTTTTAGGGTTTCATTCCTAGTAGTAGAAATTTCATTATCAGAAGAAGAAATGGAGATTTCTAGGGTTTTGATTTGAATGTTAGGTTAAAGCCATCTCCTGGTTTTAGTTTTATTTCAAGTCATGGACTCGGGAGTGGACAGTCCGGAACGACGCCACTCACCAGGTTTTGGTGCTATACTCACACACAGATCAGAAGATATAAAACGGACATTCCGAAGTAAACTAAAAAAATCCCTTGGCTACCTATTTGTGATAATACAATAGAAATTTTATTAATTAATATTTGATTATTTAATAAATTTTCTTAAATAATATTTTTAATCGGTCCCTAGTCGGGGACAACATGCCAAATTAATAATTCACTAAAATTATAAAATAAGTATACTTTTGATTACCTATGTAGATCTCATATAAAATATAAATTAATAACTCATTATATATATAGTCAATACATTACCGATTTATGGAATTTTTTTGAAAATTGTCATTTGTTTTTTGTTAAAATTAATATCACATTGAATTTCATCTCTAATTTTTCTTATCAGCGTAAAAATGTTTGGTGTTACCTTCTCATAGATCGACAAGAAATTATTCAATGTGATCGTTGTTTTAACAACCTCGTTTCACGAAGGGGTTCTATCGTAAAACTTACCCCATTCTTATCAGTTCCGATAACGCTCTCAATTCTTTCTGATCAGTCAATAATTGTGTAGCTTCATTTTCTTTCGGATAATTAAGAACATCTTGGCACTCATTGAATTGTGATAATCCAACTTTGCGATCAAATTTTTCAAATCTCGAGTGATTTCATCCTTTGTTTATCTAAATTGTCTAAACTTGTGTTATCCGTTGATCGAAATTTACAATGAAACAAAGTGGGAGATTGAAGGGTGATTCGAAGAATTTAATATTCCACAGTATGTTGAAAGTAATTATTTTATAATAAATTTATCTATAAATTAATAAGATATAAATTAATATTAATAATTATTAATTTATCGTTCAATTGATATCTCGCTTAATAAATAAATTCTAGTGGTCCCACAACATTAATTTATGGAGTTTCTACTGTAATAGCTAATTTATTTCTGATTTATTAGTGTTAATTCGAATTAAAAATAGAATATGGGATTTAGCGTTTCCTCCCTCCCAAGATCGCTAATAAGCATTTCCTCCCAAATTAGATTAAAATTAGTGTTTTCTCTTATCTTAGTTTTTCCATCCACTGCTCGGTTAGCTGAGTAAGAACCTGTGCACGCGAGGCGTAAATTGTACACGTGTTTTATGATCTTCCCAATATACCCTCTAAGAATACCACATGTTCTCCTCCTTATCTGACACCAGTACGCCATTGCCTTTTCCACCATCTCGTTTAACTTTCTCTGTAGACGGTAATGGAATTAAAAAGAAGAAATAACAGATTGAAAAAAAGCCTAGAATGAAGCAGAAGCCAAGCCTAAACAAAAATCCCTATACTAAGCCATTCGATTATTGTTGTGATTGAAATTTCTGAAATTATAACATTTATTGATCTGCAAAGCATCGAATCAAAATCCCTAAAATTTCTTCCTTACTCGATGGTGTTAATGCACTAAATAAACTTTAATCAATAAGAAATTGATATTGAATAATTGCAAGTGGGTTATCGTCTTTAAGAATAATTGATAATAGAAAGAAGAAATTGATACAGAGCCTTAAATTATTAGATGATCAATTGATCCACGGATTTCTTTTTGTTTCCAATTTATGCATTAATTTGTTCTTCTCAAACAACAGTCCTTCGCGTTCTTAGATTCTGAATAATAACCCAATAATGATAATGAAGAACTCGAATCTTCCTTCCAAAACAACAGTCCTTCGCAATGGAGTCACATAAACGCCTCCACTGCTACCTTTTTAGTTCCACCAAAATCTCCTTTAAATGTATCTAATATATTTGTCATATTCTTAGGCGTAGGAAAAAAAGTTGGGTTATTTAACGTTTAGTACCCAACAAATGTCTAGTACCTAGCTTTGGTACCCAACATTTAAAATATTAAGGGTTGGTACCTAAACCTGTTGAATGTTAAATGATGACGTTGACTGAACTGACTGTTACCTTTTAAACTAAAATTGTTAATAAAAATTAGTACTTAACGACGTCCAATCACCGTTATTTGGTTCATTAAAAAACAGAACACACTTCTTTTACACCTTCTCCGCGAGGCTTCGACCATTTTTCTTCCTTCTCCTTTGCACATGCAACACCAAATCTTTTCATCCCATCATTCCCAACCAGGCAGAAAAAACTACCTCAACATTCTTGTCTTCCACCCATTCTTTGTTTGAGTCATTTCTTCAAACACATAGATATAAAAGAAAACGTTAAAACCAAAAAAAGACACCTAATGAAATCTTGCGTCATTAAATTAATTACAACCAAAATTGCATAAGAAATTACAAAGATTGGATTGCTTGGTGGTGCTTGGTTGCTATCATCTGGTGATGGTGGATAATACAGCGCCATCCCTCCTGGTGGTGGTTTGATACGGTACCATCTCTCCTGATGGATGTTATTGATACATGTCTGTTGGTGGTGGTTGATACATTTCTAAACAGGATGATTTTGCCAAGCTAGCTGATCAAAATGTTTTTAAAAAGAGTAATTTTGGTTTTGGTAATCAGGTTTTGTCCACTCGCAAATAATATTCTCTACTTCTCTTTACACTAGCAAGTAATATAATGAAAGCAGGATCGTCCCAAGGGAGGTGTATTAAGCAAAAGTTGTTATGAAAATACTCTTAGCAAGATTATTTTGTTGTAGAAAATCTAAATATTGCAATGTTGTATTCAAATATGAGATGAAATTAATTAAGGATTCATTCTCGGCCACGGAATATAAACCTAATTGATATATAACCACGTTTTTCGCATTATCTTGTTACTAACAACCCTAGGATAATTAGTACGCCCAACTATCCCGTTATTATCTCCTAAGTTCACCGGATACGGAAGTGCTCGACTACCGGATTCTACTTATTCAAGTTACCTAGAGGTATGCTTAATAGGTATGATTTAAACAAGTTCTCTAAGTTTTATGAGATAAGGTTACTCCTAGTGATGAATTCAAAAGCTTGAATCACCTAATAGTATCATTTTCTACATATGGGTACTTAACAAGGTCCCATCATCAATATCCATATATTGCTACTTGTGTTTATCTTTCTAGACAATTACTTTTGAACTTAAACCATTAACAAATAATTCATAAACATAATTAGCATAATAGAAATCAATCAATAATGAAAATAATGGCAAAAGAAGAAGCTATTTTATATCGATTATAAGTTCATATTCCGGGCGTTGAAATCACCCTCAATCAAATATAATTTAGCTACTCATAATAAACATTGTTCTCAAATAAAATATATGGATTGAAGATTGTTTAAAAGAAAGAAAGTTGAGAATAAACCAGGCAGCAAACCAGAGTTGCTGCTGCTAGACTACTCTTGGAAGCTAGGTTCTGCTTCTGCTTCTTAGTACTTCTGTCGAACAGTTGCTGTGCCCTTTCTCTGATGATCAAAGGTAGGGTTTTTGCTGTATTTCTGACCCTTTTATATAGATTTCTTTCAATACAAACACCAAAATTCACAAGAATCCATTCATTCATAGTTAATCCACCGCTGTTTCCTCCTCTTGGCTAACTTCTCGGCAAGAAAATGTACCCAAATTAGCTCTCCATGTTGTTTGCGAGAATACCATCTAGCCTCTGCCAAAACCCTTGTACTCAACTCAGCCCTGGGACTCACAGTTAGCCAGAAACGAGATATGCTATTAAGCAACTACAACTGGTACTTGCCTGAACTTTCAATAATCGTTCACAGATCTTGGCAGCAACATAATACTGCTGAAATGATGAAAATACGAACTCCTTCGCTGCTTCTGAATTTGGGATTCTAAAGAAACCTAATTTTCTTTCCTTCTCAGATGCACATGCTAGCACTACTAGCTGATATGTGCAGTCACCTTTTCTTCCACTAAGTACACCAATTAGCCGGATTAGTGTTGTGTTAAGGCCATGACTTATGGCCAGCAGGCCCAACACCCACTACTCCCACCACACAAGCTCCATTTTGGTATAACCAAATTGAAACTATGGTGGGAACATGTCTTGGGTCATTACTTGAATAAGAAAATTAATAATTTTTCTGATATTAAACATTTAAGAGAATAAATTTATTGGCATTTTTCCTTCCTTTTCACACCTTCAAGCCATTGTACCTAAAAACATAGAAAAGATGCGTAATATACAAAATTTCAAGAGAACTAATAAGAAAAGTGTAAGAAATCGTTATCAAAATTGGGTGTTTTAGACACCTATCAAATTCCCCCACACTTAATCTTTGCTAGTCCTCAAGCAAACAAAACAAACTAAAATACAACAACTCCCTTTCGTTGAGGTCACGGTTACTTTTAGCGAATGTAACAAGCCTTTGAACCCCTAGGCGTCCCTGGTGGACGAGTTATAGTCTCATGAGGGTTTACAAGAGATATACCCACAAAACCTATACCCCAACTCATAACTATTTTTGAACGATAGAGGATAAACACTAAACAAGTTATTTAGTTGGCATCTAATCCCGACTCAGTTGAAATATACCTCATTGTCAAGAAAAAAATTCCATCTACTTAGAAAGGTTAGTGTTCATCCAAAATTGTTTAAAAATCTCTAAAAATTGGAGTTTTGCCTACATCAAATTTTTTCTTTTTTTCTTATGAAACCCTTCCCCCACACTTAAACATGACATTGTCCTCAATGGAAAATGGACACTAATGTATGATTCAAGACAAGGGATTCCTAATATGATGCAACCATAATAAAATACAAGAAAAACTAAAAACTAAAACTAAAAAATCAAAGGCAAGAAATACGAAACCAGCAGGTTGCCTCCCACTTAGCGCTTGGTTTAAAGTCGTCAGCCCGACTTTCTACTCGTACACATCCTTAGCCAGTGTCAACCTCCTCAACAGCAAAACATGAGTGCACATCACTCGGATATCTCATCACCTCAAAGATGTTGAAGCGTACGACCTCTCCGTTAAATTCCATTGTCAAAGTGCCTTCATAGATATCAATCTTAGTTCTAGCGGTTCTCATAAATGGTCTACCCAACAGCAAAGGTGTAGACGAGGATGAGTTTTCATCACTCATATCAAGAACATAGAAGTCCACAGGAAATATAAGCTCATTGACCTGCACCAAAACATCTTCAACAACCCCTTTCGGGTAAACATTAGATCTATCGGCTAGTTGAATAACTACGCTGGTACTTTTGAGAGGACCAAGATTTAACGATTCGTAAATTGAATCCGGCATAACATTAATAGATGCTACTAAAGCTAGCAAAGATTTTGTTAATCTTGTTTTGCCAATCGTGCAAGTTACAGTAAAACTACCATGATCTTTCAATTTAGGTGGGAGTTTCTTTTGAATATATGCCGAAGCATTCTCCCCCATACTCGTTACCTCATTACCGGTCAGTTTTTTCTTGTTAGTGTACAATTCCTTCAAGAACTTTGCATAGCGAGGAACCTGCCTTATCGCCTCAATTAGTGGAATGTTCAATTCGATCTTCTTGAAGATTTCCCAAATCTCTTTGTCCAATGTCTCCTTCTTTGACTTTGCAAACCTGCTAGCAAAAGGTGGAGGAGTAATATAAGTAGAAACAAAAGGTTAAGAGTTAGAATTTGTTACCGAATCAGCTTTGTTAGGTAACGTTTCATCCTCTTCTTTCTTTGAAGTAGGTTCATGGGATTCCGGTGATGTTGTCGGTTTCTCCACTTGCTTCCCACTTCGTAATTAAATAGAATTGACATTCTCTCTATGATCAATGGTTGCGAAGGAAGTTTTCCAACTGCTTGTGCCTCTAATTTGTTCATGGTAGTAGCTAGTTGACCCATTTGTGTTTGCATGTCCTTCATAGCCATATCTGCCTTTTGCTTGTCTTGCACCATTATGTTGAGAATGAGGTTCAACTTGTCATCTATACTCATGCCTTGAGTTTCTTGACGTGGCTTTTGTAAGAATTGGTACCCACCTTGTTGATTAAACGGAGGATTAGAAACTGCAGCTTGTCAGTGTAGTTGAAATTAGAAGGCTTTCGCCAACCCGGATTGTAAGTGTTAGAGTACGGATCATATCTCTGCCCTTGATTCGGAAACACTGCATTAACTTGCTCAACTTCTTCGGTATATGATGGTATGACAGCCGATGCTATTTGCTGCATCATTCTTTCCCCATTCTATGTTCCATGTATGAAGAATCACCAACTTCATTCACCTTCCTTACAATTGGTTCGCTTCTAGTGTAGAATTGTTGCATGTTTTCATCCATGTTCTCTAGCAAACTTGTAGCTTCAACAATGGTCTTGTTGGTGAGTGCACCACCACTTGCGACATCGATCAAATATTTTTCATTAGAAAGCAACCCCTCGTAGAAGTACTGAATGACAAGTTGATAACTGATTTGATGGTGTGGATAACTAGCTAAGAGATTCTTGTACCGCTCCCAATACATATAGAGAGTCTCTCCGGATACTTGCCTAATACCAAAAATATCCTTGCGAATCATTGCTGCTTTTGATGCCGGAAAATACTTTTCAATGAATAACTTCTTTATCCCATTCCATGTGGTTATACTTCCAGGGGGCAAGTAGTACAACCAATCTCCTGCAGAGTCTATAAGTGAAAAAGGAAAGGCTATCATCATCGTCATATCAGCATCTGCAGTTATTTGTTTCAAACTAGTCACAACATGATACAATTGTTGCAAGTGACGATTAGGATCTTCTCCCGCTAACCCACTGAATTTGGGCAACAAATGAATCAACCGCGGCTTCAATTCAATGGTTCCATCCAGCTGAATACATAGAGGCTGCTGGTCAAGGTTTGGAGATGTGAGCTCCTTGAGTGTTCTTGGAGCAGGTGGTGGAGCTCCTATTGTGTGATCTTACTCTTAGCCTTCTCTATGCATTCACCAAAGAAATAGTACCTGAAATAAGATTTCTAAAAGAGTGATTTGGTCTAACATTTGTCCAGCTTTGCGTTTGGTACTTGGAAAAGACGTTGACCCGTATTGACTTGGTTAAATATTGAAAATTATTTAAATAAATAAAATAAAATAAACTCTATTATGCGTAATTACCAGAATAACCTTCACTTTCCTTACATTTACCTAACCCTATTCTTCAAACCCATCACCACTCTACCAATTTCTCTCATTCATAACTCCAACCCAATCCAATCCAATCAACGCCGTTGTTGTAAATCATTTTCTTCTCTGGAGAACTATGCTTCTATGATGACTATTAACAACCAAAGGTCATGGATACACTCGTATTTTTTCTGATTATTCTGACGTTGTTTCTCTTACATATTGATGGTTCTTTCGTCATTCTTCAACTACTTGCTCTTCGTAGAAATCTTGTTGTTCCGTGCAAAATCGATGAAGAACTTCGATTCATTTCATGTCCATTATTGTCATTACCTGCTTCTCCTTGATTTAAAATGATTAATTATGAGTCTATGATATCATTTGAAGGTAAATTTAATGTACTTGCTGTCTCCCTTTCTTTTAATCTTTGATAGAGATGAAATGAAGATCTAATTTTTAACACCCCTAATTTAGATTTCTTAGAAATTGGCAGAATAATTTACCCAACCGAAAACCCTAGATTGAGAAATGCGAATTTTGGGAATTTTATTAAAGCCCTAATCTGTGATGTTGATCGGCAGAAATTGATTTTGTTCTTATGATTTTGTTCTGGTTTGATTAGAGTAATAATGTCGGATAGTATATATGTTTTACACTACAAAATCATGTAACCACAAAATCATACTTTGATGATCCAATTGTTAAGCTTGAGATGATAGAAAAAGCTAATATCTTATTTTATTAGGAGAAAGGGGAAGATGGAACTACAATAATATTGATTATACATTGATATCAATTTGTGGGGGGACATTATTAAACACCCCCTCCGATATTGTTCTTCGGCTTCTCGAAATCATGTTTTGCATAGAACACAAGAATAATTTTTGTTCTTCGCCGACGGTAACAGACCTGCCGTGTTCTTCGTAATGGGAGACGGAGGAGTAGGGAACTAATGGATTTTTGATCTGGGCCGTAGGCTTATTAGTGTTATTAAAGCCCGTTGGATTCCAAGACCACTTCATGGGTATAAACATCGCCCCCTATTAACCTCCAACTTGTTGGGGTTAAATTTTTTGCTTTTCCTTTTGCGTCGACCGTTGATGACGTAACTGTAGATGGGGCAAAACGATTTGCTAGTTTTCAAGGAATTGAGGAGACGACCGTGCGGAAGAGAATCCTTGAACCGAGCAAACTGCTTAACCTCACACAGATGCACTGCAAAGGGGGTGCTTGAATTCGATAGATCAATCTATAAGACTCCGGCCTAAACCAAGACAATGGCCGTTCCAGAGTCAATTCGGTCACAAGAGAGGATGGGTCGATCTTTAGGAGGGAAGCTGAGAAATGTGTGAGATCAATGGTGATCAAGGATTGTAGGTGTGTTGTATATTCTGCGTGAATAAATTCTGATTGATTGAATTTTGAGAATCATTGCTCAGATGATGAGAATTCTTGTGTGATGAGAATTCTTTATTCAAAGAGAGCGTTCTTGTTATCTATAGTTGTCTTGTTCAATCATTGATTCAGAGACTTATTTATATTATAGAATCGTAAACACCTTGATCCCATGAAGTGGGACAGTTGCTGGAGTCAAAGTGTGGGGAAGTGGGAAATTGTGTTAAAACCAATTGCTCATCGTGCGGAGACTTGGTTGATTATCTACCCACTACTTTGTTAACTCCTCTAACTGCTTGCACGACTTTCTCACATTCTCATCGTGGATGGACACACGTGCCGTAAACCGCCAGAAAAAAACCCTAGTTAATATCCCCCTATGTGACACGATTGATGTCTCGTGATTGTGAAGTCTGCAAGGCAGACATGTATTTAGTTAGTCAGTTATTGACTTGATGAGACGATGAGTCTTTGTATTGCTGAGTCGAACATGATTTACGAATGTTCTAGGACTTATGAATTGAACATGTCTGTTGAGACAGAGGTATAATTGTCGAACGGATGTTGATAGTTAAGGTGAGGAAATATTGCTCATTCGATGAATTGTTGAATATTGATAGTTGAACCAATATTTATAGTCTGAGCAAATGCTGCTCGTTTGATGAATTATCGATAGCGGGACCGAATAAAATATTAATTTAAGATACTGGCAACTGGACCGAGTATAATCAATTAAAATGTTGATCATGGGATCAACGTAAAATTATTAGTGTTTGAACCTGCTCGTAATTATGAGCCTTGGATTCGAAACCCTAATTTTTACCAATTACTCATCAATTGATGATTTATTGAAAATCAGCCACGAAGTGAAGGAGGGACCGGCTATATGGGATGATGGTCTGACCATGTAGCACCCAGATGCTCGAGTGAGCAAATACCAAAGTCTCTTGAAGACAAGTTGGTGAAAGGATGATTAAATGCTGATTTAATCATTTATTAAAATAGTGCTCATCTGAGCTTTAGGTAATAGAAACCTAATTATGAAGAAATGAGGGACCGACCAAGGGGTCATGAAACCATCCCTGGTTGGTCATGGGACCGACTGACGATCGTTTGATGAAATTCCAAGTTGTTTGGAAGAGTTTAAACCTAATGTGAACAAATTAGGTCAAATGATAAAAATATGTTGGACCGGCTTCCTGCAAGCCAAAAGGCCAACCTAGGTCGGTCAAGGTAATATTCCCATGTCACCATAGTGTCCGTGTCTCAGTCCTGAGAATTTTGATATTTTCTGATGCGCGTTTGAGCAACATTTGAGAAAATATGAAGAAATCAGGGTTTTGCTCAAACTGAGGAACTTCATAAGATGAAGGAAATAATAATAATAAAATAAGGAATAACAAGGTGTGGGACCGTCCATGGATAAGGCATGATTGGCCGGATAATGAGCCCGGTCCCGTGACACCTTTCCTAATTTTATTTTATTTTCATGATGTGAAGGAAATATCATGAAATTAAGGAGTTTGTTGAAACGAAGGAGTTTCCTTAAGACGAAGGAGTTTCCATGAGATGAAGGAAATAATAATAATAATAAAATGAGGGGTCGCAAGGTGTGGGACCGGTCACGGCTAGGGCATGGCCGGCCGGCTAGTGGCCCGGTCGGGTGACACCTTTCCTAATTTTATATTATTATTTCCTTGATGTGAAGGAAATATCATGAAACTGAGGAGTTTCATAAGATGAAGGAAATAATAATGATAAAATAATAAGAAATTACAAGGCATGGGACCGGCCATGGCTAAGGCATGGTCGGCCGGCTAGTAAGCCCGGTCCCGTGACACCTTTCCTAATTTTATATTATTTCCTTGATATGAAGGAAACACCATGAAACTGAGGAGTTTCTTCAAACGAAAGAGTTTGTTCAAATGAAAGAGTTTTCATGAGATCAAGGAAAATAATAAAATAAGATAAAATATGGGAAGAGGCGTGGGACCGGCCACAGCGGCATGTTCGGCCGGCCGGTGGGCTTGGTCCCTTAGGCGCCTCAATTAATATTTTATTATTATTATTTTCTTTCCTATTTGCATAGGTTCCTCATTCCTTCGTATTTTTGAATGTTCGTTCGTGCATTCAGGTGCTTGTTAGTGCATTATTGCTGAGTACACTTGCACCATTTTGTCGGGGCTTATTCGATAGTGGCTCAGATGCCCGTACGTTGAATATTTATTACTAACCCATGGAATTCTGCTGGGAAGAGCCATGGATTGAAGTAATGAAATATTATGAAGAACGTAGAATGTTTTCTGAGGATTCAGTTAATGAATCTAGTGACTATAAATAATTAATTGATGGTTCTATACTAGTACGTTGTCTAGGAGTATTAATTATCGAGAATTGAGCGATATGAGCTAGTTGAAGCGTCATATTTATTAGCAGGCAAGATGTCTAGGAGCCGTCCAATCATTAAGATTCTATACACATGTCTTTTATATAGTCATGGAAAACATTGTTACATCCTTAAGACGTTATCGCTCTATACTAGCAGGCAAGCTGTCTAGGAGCCGTCCAATCGTTCGATTCTATATAAAAGTGATTACTGAAATTGTTCAGTATTTATAAAATGTGTCGTTGCCTCAATTGAGAGACTGCATATTCATGTATGCTCTGAGAGGTAATATACTTAGTCAGAGGTTCTGTGGCATGAGTTTTCATGCTTTAATGAGAGACATGAGCCTCAATACTCATCTGATTGCTGGATCAGGAATATGTAAGATTATGGTTTTACGATTTTATCCTTTGTCAAAAATCCACCATCAACAGTAACTCACCCCCAAGCATGAGTAGAGATATTACAAAGACGCCCCCAACAGTGGTATCCTGCAATAAATTTTCTCACGTGCTAGGCGAGACTTTTTGCCACGTGGTGGACTTGATGATGCTCGAGAGCTAGTCGAGTCTTGAAGAGTAGTGTGCTTGCAGCTGGGGCAAGGCTTTTTGCTCACAACGTTACAAGGTTGTAGCGCTCGCTGCTCGGGCAAGCTGGTTGTTTCTTGTGTTGAGTATGATTCTTTGGACCAACATCAGGCGATGGGCTCGTGGTTGCGATGAGACTTTGTGCTTACATCGGTGTAAGTCTATATACTCGCGTGCAAGACGAGATTTTATGCTTGCGATTAATGCAAGACTTAAGTGCTCACGTGCAAAGTGAGGCTTTAGGTGCTTGCGATGTGATGCAAGGCTAAACATTTAAGGGTCTAAGAAATCCTCATCTCGAACTCGATCATGTCGCTTTCCACGAACCTCGAACTCGATCATGGCGGTATACACGAACCTCAAACTCGATCATGTTGCTGCTCCAAGTGCACATTAAAGTATCTTTAACACATGAATTTTCGCTTCCATGTTGGAGGGAATTGAAAGATGATTCCAACGAGCCAAAAATCACTCAATTCGGACTTAAAACGAAGAAGTTATTGACGAAACAAGATTTTAACGAACTTAGCGCGCATTTGCAGAAGTGGAAGTGATGACAGTACAAAATACGCTGACATGGAGATGGCGGCCGGACAGTAGCGCTCACGTGGAAGTTACTGAGTGCTGACATATCATTGCTGATTGGACCCGACCCCATGCTGACGTGGCAGCAAACTGGTTGCGGATGTGGCAGTGACTGAACCACTGCTGATGACGTGGAGCCTGATCTCTGACATGTAGGACAATGGATGACCACTACTTGCTGAGCTGGCAGATGACGTGTTTTGATGATGTGTCAACCGGTTCGACCCGAATGGTCTGAACCGACCGGTCCTGATTTTGATTGGTTGCGGTTTGCTGCCGAACCAGGCTTGCTGAAACGGATCTGAATCGAACTTGCTGGCCCTGGTTGGACCAGCTAATGAACCAGCTATTTGGGTTAGGATCTGAGCGGCTCGAACAGCTCGGCTCGGCCTGAAGCGGCTTGGCTTGAGAGAAGGTTTCTGTTGCAACAGATTCGCAACAGTTTTTGCTATTGTTTTGGCAACAGTTTCTTCAACTACTTCGCAACGGTTTCTTCAACCTTCGTAACAGTTTCTTCGACAGTCGCAACGGTTTCTTCAACCTTTGTAACAGTTTCTTCAACTTTTTCGCAATAGTTTTCTGAACCCTAACTTTTTTTTTTTTTTTTGCTGATTTTTGCGAACTCGTTCATGATTTCTTCGCACCTTTCTCAATGGAAAAACACGATTTTTTTACACGAATCCCCTTAGTCGGCGCCAATGTTTATACCCAAAATTACTTTTAGACACTAAACACGATTGATTGATGATGTTGATGTAAAATTAGGGCTAAAACTGAAAAGATGAGGGTACCCAAATACACCACAATCCTTTATTTATCAACCTATAAGTCCTCTACAGAATGTGATCGTCTATGGACAAAATAGAGACCATGCTACAATTCGGTTCACACTTCGTGTGATCGTCTATGGATACGAGATCGAGACAATACGACAACAAGATAACTCGTGTAATTGACTATAGAAACAAGATCGAGACAATACTACAACAAAGTGTGTTACTTGATAATAGGTTCGGTATTAACTAAAGTCTATAGCATCACTATCAAGTATAACGGAGTTACCGTACAAGTGTATTTTACTTTATTATAATAAACAATTATAATGCGGAAATCAAAGTAAAAGACATAGCAAGACTTTCTTAACAAGGAAACCGCAAATGCAGAAAACCCCCGGGACCTAGTCCAGTTTTGAATACTCTCAGAATTAAGACGATATACAAAATCTAATACAAACTTCGTATAGTTAACACCAAGCAGACTACCCCTAGCTACTTAGTTCCCTCCGTATCCCTGCGCCTTCAACTTCTAGAGTCACGCACGTGAACAACAAGTCCTTTGGATCGTATTCCAAACAACAAAGGAAGAATCTGTTTGATAATCTCTAATCAATCTTGCTAAAGATTTAGATGAGTTTTTGACAAAGGCTCTTCCGTTTAATTTAATAAAATACTTTTTCTGGTTAGATCAATCTAACTTTAACTACCGAAATAGTCAAGTATAGATTGACACTTAATCAATATAAATCCCAAAGAGAAATATAGAGAATGTCGATCTAATGCAACTAATCAATAGAATAAATCTGATTTTAGTTGGATCCCATCCGATCAAGGTTTGTGCACATAAATCACAAGATACGAAAACTAATAAAAAATCTTCCTCATCTTCTTTAATCTTCAATAACCTTCGCAACACCACTTGAATCTCTTGTGATCAATCACACACTGAACATATTCTGTTAACAATGGATTATCACAAGATGTTTTTAGATCTAACAACAGTTCTAAAGATCTCGTCGATACTCTGATCTAGTTTGAGTGAATCTTATATCAGAAGAGAAGATTCTCAGGCATAAACAAACTAGGTGCAATCAAAGTTTCAACAACCGTTAGTCAATCAAATCAATCGAAAACTAATAATACTGCAATTATCTAGTTTCCCACCAACGGTACTCGTAGAGCTTCTTGATCCTACAAAAGTCTTTAAACGAGTGGTCATAAGAGATTTCACCTAATTAGGATACTTTCCTCTCCGATTAGACGGATCCGCCAGAAACAACAAATAATGAAGTTTGCATGGCTCTTAGGATAGTTTGCTAGAAATGCAAACTTAGGTATTTATAGACCAAGGATGTTTGGACACCAAGGAATTTCCAAAATCGAAAGTATTCTCAAGATATGCAATGAATGGCAAAATTCGGTTTTCTTAATTCCAATAAATGCTTGTCCAATATTTCCGAAATCTCTTAATAGAAAATCTCTAATTAATAAATGCACATTACTAATTTTTAATCTCTAGAGATATGCATTAATTGCTGGTAATTAAAGCATATAAAACCAAAAACCTTAATTAAAAGATTCTTAATTTATTTCGGCACAGGATCACCTTGAGTACAAAGGAATATCTTTGAACAATAAATGATAAGAGTTACTGCTCGTGTTCAAAGTATGTTGACATCTTTTCACTGCAAATCCTTATTTCATATTTACATGGATTTGCATTCTTGGAATCGGTTATGCCACACTTCCAAACAAGTTTAGAATTGGTTTGCCTGTATTTCAAGACTACTATGTGATTGATCATACCAAGTCACAATGGTTAGTTGTGGTCGGTCCTTCCAAGTCACATACATGGGTTCAATCAGTTTTACCAATCACTAGGATCGGTTATACCTAAATATGGAAATACTTGTGATCGGTCACACCAGTCACTAGGATCGGTTACACCAGTTACAAGGATCGATTCCATCTACACATGGTATTACTTGTGATCGGTCACACCAGTTACCAGGACCGGTTACACCAATTACAAGGATCGGTCACATAACACTTATGATCGGTCACACCAATTACTGGGATCGGCCACACCAATAAAAAGGATCGATCATACCGTCACATGGTGATTACTTAGGATCTGTTACACCAATTACCAAAATCGGTCATGCCAAATCATAAGTCAGGCATTGTGATTAGTTATACCAAGATAAATAACCTGAGTTAAGATCGGTTCTACCATTTCACACATATTGGTCATCCAACGATTTGAAATGAATAGCCGGACCAATAAGCCTATGATTTCCCTTTCGATTCACGAAAAAAGTTCATGAATGTACTTCCTTTAAACAAATGTAAAACATTGTTTCCTAGGATGAAATCTTCACCATAACCCATACACATAATCATAAAAATATATACAAGATTATGTCGATGTCATATCTACGAAGTTCAAAAGATATGCGTTATACTTCGTAGTCTAATTCCTTAAAACTATGATTATACTATTATGATCATGTCACATCACTAGAGTATTATACAATATGTACAGTATATATAGCTTCGCAGTTATGTTTTCAATATAGCACGACTTGAAAGATACATTAGGAATGAAACAGTTCAAGTCAATATTACTAAACTCAAGAGGAAGGATGATGTCGTCGTTGTAGTTCGCTACTTCTTCACATTCTTCAGGTCTTCGGAGTAATAGTTGTATGTCTCAACATTCCTAGACTTTCTAATCTAACCTAAACGAAGTCGACTCTAGTATTTAATCAAGCGACTCTAGATGAGTTTTGATACTAAAATATGACAACCAAACTTGACATACCAAAGCTTAGTGAGTTTAATCGAGCTATGCTCTGACAAAAACAATGAAGATAAACAATGGAGACAAGAATTTAACGTGGTTCGGAAAGTTGTGCCTACATTCATGGAGGAATCCCTTATGGGAGATATTGTATTGATATGAGGTTTACAATAATTGTGGATAGCTAACCTAGGATTCCATGTCCCCTTAGGGTTTATGATACATGTATTTATAGTGTTAATGTAACCCTAATTCTGAGGTAAACTTGATGTGCAAGCAACTTGGGAAACAAGAGTTCTGAAAACTTCTGAAATCTTCATTCACGGGCTAGACAGGCTTGATTAGAGGGCATCTCGTCTATTTTATAGATGGTACAAATAGGTTCATCTATTTTAGAAGATGACCATAGTTTAAAAAAGCCTTACCCATTTTAAAATTATCAGTTCCCGCCACCTCCCACATATATTGATAAATTCCAAGTGTACCCATTTGGACCTGGGGAGGTCCATAGCTGCATCTGCCAAACTATAATCTTAACCTCCTTATCAATTGGAGCGTCAATCATAAAATCATTCTCAACTTCATAAATACAAGGGCCAAGCATTTTTGAAAACTTATATGCATTTGGAGGATTCGTATTTTACTAATTTTAGCAAAATGATCCTTCAATTTAGTAGTTATCATGCTTCTATTTGTCAAACAAATATCTATACTACTTTAGATCCACTCTATCTGGGATCTTTTTTCCCCCAAAACTTAAACTTATCATGGAAGTATTTAGTATTTTGATCATCAAATCTTAACACATTCTACCCAGCTATTTACTATTTTGATTATCAAACCTTAACACATTCTACCAATTTTTTGGCATATAGAAGTCTTGATGGACACTATACCAGTGCTTTAATTTATCTTCTAGCCTAACAGTTTGATCATCCCTAGAGTTACTGGTGCAATTTTGTTTAGTATCAACAATTTTATATTTCACATTGTTTATATGAGAATGTCTAAGATTTATTTTCACATTGTATAAAAAATTGACTTGTTTAAAAGCATACAGCAATTGACATGTTTAAAAGCATACGAACCAGCCACATTAGTATACCAATTACTAGCAATGACATTCTTACAAGAATAATCCATAAGCCAACATCTATTAAATCTCTAAGGTCTTTTTGTAGGGTTATCATTTTTAGAAGTAACAAGCAATATTGGAAGATTATCACTACCTATATTTACAAGGTGATAAGCAGTTACATCAGGAAAAAAGCTAACCATTCATATTTTACCAGTGCTCTATCTAACCTCTCCAAAATAAGTGAATTACTACTCCATATGTTAGTCCATGTATATGGACTTCCAACACGGTTCACATCAGTTAAGTCTAAGGCATCAATGTGATTATTAACTTCATATAATTGATTTTTGGCTATCGTATTTCCACCTAGTTTCTCATTATGCCTAAGAACAAAATTCAGATCCCTTAAGACAACCCGAGAGGAGCTAGACCTAGAATAAAGACTGTCAAGGTAGACAAGGAATTGAAGATGATTTTTGGGTTAAGGATACTTGTAAACCTCAGGGTACATAGAAAAATAAATATTTTAAAAGTCTTATCATAAAATATTGGTAATGGATCCTCAATCAGATTCTGGCAGTATAAGTGGAAATATGGAATAAAGTTGAATTTTCAGTTCCCAAAAGCTTATAGCAAACTTATTTCACGATAATTGGTTTCCATTCTTCCTACCATGTTATTGTGAGTAAGTTAATTCTTTTTCTAATTGAGTATAATTTAAACTTTAGAAGTATCTTTCTTTCGAGAGTACTTGGTTACTATTCTTGAGGGTTTTTATCAAATGAAAGAAACTCTATTAGTAGAGTGTTTTAACTAAGGAAACAAGTTTACTTGGGACCAAAGTGAAAAGATATTCTAAGAAGTATTGATATTACTCTGAATCAAACTAATTCGTAAACATGGAAAATACTTCACGAACTTACAATTTGGAGGCAAGTAATCGTTGCTTGAACTTTAAGCAACCTATCCTTATTCATCATTATAAATAAAGGATTCTCTGCAAGTAAGATTTTAAATCACTCCACGATGTGTATCTTTTTGTTGCAATACTCTTTTTCCATAAACCCATGTTTCCTCAAGAAACATAATTAGGTTACAACTTTAAAGTCTTCACTTGTGATATGTGAAGCCTGGTCAGAATATTTTACATGATACATCTTTGTTATATGGAGTTTTATTTTGATTAACGTAGATCTTGTCTATTCTGAAGGTCCATATATTCTGTTGTGACCCTTTAAGAGCTATCAATTGAGGAATAAGATTGATAAAAACTAAAAGAAGTTCTCCGTCTTTGACCTTGTTGGTTCCACAATGTTATGATCCAAACTCGACTTAAATAGATTTTCCGAGGTAGACTCAATTATGTATGTCTATAAGTTTTGAAGAGGTTAAACCCTAATTGTTGAGGTTTACTTGATACCTTTTTTGCCTGGATATCCCTTAAAGAAAATAGATTTCTATTACCTTGATTGAAAGATATCTGAAGAAAATCAAATAGGTGTACGTCTTGTTTGAGGCAGTAGTCTTCACCAAGGACTGTGGAGAAACTCTTTGGCTTGCAAAGGATGTCAGTTAGGAAAATCGTGTGCATAGGGTCTTGCGAGATCCAATAGAAGTAAGGGAAAAAACTGTAGCTGAATAACTTGGAGGTTATATTCAATCTCAATTATACTCTAGTCCAAAGTCTAAAAAATAGGCTAGTGTTAGTAACGACGTAATTAATACAATGTGTGTTAAAATTGGATGAGGTCCCAGAGTTTTTCTGCTAGATTGTAGTTTCCCTAGTTGAAAATATTTTTGGTGCCTTATGTTATTTTCTTTCTGCAAGTAGTACGTTAAACAACCTAAATTGTGTAAATCGTTAGTAAAGATCATACAATACTTGATCTTGTTGAATTCGATCTTCTGATATAGATCATACAAGACTTTGTCTTGCTAAATTCGGATATTGAAGTTTCAACATAGACTATATAAGCCAAGATCTTGTTTAAACTATTTCTTAATGCATTAAGATCTAAACAAACTGATTGTGCAAGGATTATAAGAACGATTTTTTTTGAAGGTGTACTAGGTACCTCTCTTTTTCATATTGTATACAAACATATGTGTACTTATCGCTGTTGTTAGCAATCCTGTAAAGGAGAGAGAAAACGAGCATACAATTCAAAATATTAGTTCTGAGCTAAAAATATGATACCCTGATTACACAATATAAACAAGAGAGAGTTCCTACTCTATTTATAAAAGCAGATAATTAAATTTTTAGATTTACGAACAATATTTTTGTCTTACATATTACAAGAATTTAATGACATGTTGTGAGCATAAACAAAATCAAAGTGCAAACCGAACAACTTGATTTTCGTCAACGTAAAACACGACTAAATCTATCCAGGATACCGAAAAAATAAAAACATAGAAATCAATATCTTTGTTATTACATAAATTGCTAAGAATTATTTAATAAATATAATTAATACTTTTATTTGTAAGATGTTACAAACATTATCCGTTAAAAGTGTTAACTCAGTCAGATTAACAAAGTAACAAATATTTATCGATGAAAGAAGCTAAAGGACAATTTCAACCAATATTATAAGACCGTTACAGAGGTTACCAAAAAAGTCCTCACCATTGGATCCCCTGTATTGGTAACTCCTGATGGAATTTGGTAACCCTTATTGTATTCTTGCAGTTTTAGTCTCAAACTTATGAATAATACAGATTAGTTTGAAAAGTGAGCTTTGCTACCAAAACCATTTTCACTTGATAGGAAAACCTTTATTGAACATATCCACATTTTCTTCTCTTTATGCATCTCCACATTCTCTTTCCTTTTTTTCTTCTACAAAATCATCACATATAAAAAGGGATATTTTGATTTTGGGTCATAAAAAAGTGACCAGAATTGCGTTTGGGTCACGAAGAAATTTTAATTAGAGTTTGGGTCACATGACCGTTGTTGACCATCTTGACAGTTAGCAAAATAATAAAAATAATTAACTAACCTGGCCGTGAGTTATAACCCCAAAAGTGTCATTATCCATCCACAAAAAACCCATCAAAACAAAAGTAACACAAAAACCCCAAATTACAAAAGTAACACAAAAACCCCAAAGGTGTTTTTGCCACCACTAACTACCACTACTAGCAACCAACACCACATCCGCCAACAAATACTAGCACTACCATCACCATAAAAAGCACCACCACCAACCAACACCACCACTAACCAGAAACAACACCACCAAATTTTGGTTTCATCATAAACTTATCGTTTCATCATTAAAATCTTTGGTTTCATGATAAAAAAAATAGACAAAAATATGACGAAACTAATTTTGTTTGGGGTTTTTGAACCAAATTTTTAAAATTTGGGGTTTTTGTATCAATTTTGTTTAATATGGAGTTTTGATGGATCCCAACATTTGAACGAAATTTTTGTACTCCAAGTTTGTTCACCTTGGTGTTTTACTACTATTTATGTTAACCTAATTCGTATTTAATTAACGCCGTTAGTGGCTGTTTGCATCTAACGGTCTGAATTAATCTATAAACGACATCTAACCAGTCACATCTAACGGGCGTGGCGGTGGAGAGAAAGTTCATTCACCCCTTTCCACAAGCGCCTTGTGTGTGAAAACTGATGATTCAGAGATGAGCTAGTTGTTGATTTCCTGAAGCCATTGTAGTTCCTTCCCTACACCAAATTCAAATCCAAGAACAAACCAAACATATTCGATCATTCGCAAGCCCTAGACACTCCGTTAACTACCATCTTTTGTCTCCCAAATCAACGTCAACATCACCATGTTCGTATTTAGTATGAAGGATAGACACAACAATTTCTAAGAAAACTCAATTGGTTTTGAACATGAAAGACCTGATATTAATCCCCAGGCCCGAACATATAACACTCTATTGCCCTCCATGTTCTCTTGAGCTGGTTCATATGTTCCAACAAAAAACCCCAAATTATGATCAACCCTAAACAAAATTCAAATTGCATCAAACGAAGCTAAATTCAGATAATTAAACCATCGAAATCTCTATTGCATGCTAATACATCCACCAAAAACCATCCAAATCAGTAGTTACATGTTTCTACAGTAAAAACCCAAAATTTATGAACCCAAAATTCCAAATTTTACTAATAAACTCCAAATTCTATGAATCCTAAAATGCATGATGCAAAACGAAGATAATTTGAAGTGGGTTTCATGTACAAACCCTTTTTGACGAACCATAGCTTCTTGATTTAACCAACAACTTCGGCTGTGATGGAGAAGAAAGCCATTGTTTGTGTAGTTGCTTCAATTTCTCTTCTTCTTCGACTATGATGAACCAAAACAACTTCAATCAGTAGTGGATCATCTCTCTCTCACTATTTCTTTCTCGCGTTTGCAACTTCACTGTTTCAGTTGGGTTTCACCGTTCTTCAAAACAATTTTAATCAGATTGGAATGGTGATGACGAAGCTAGAGCCGTTCACGAGTTTAACAGAAAATAGGATGGCTGGGTTAGTAAATAAATTGAAGGCTAAAATAATTTTTCTCATTTCCACATTAAACTAACTTTTTTAACTGGCAACGCGGTCAACGACGGTCAAGTGGCCCAAACTCTAATTAAAATTTCTTCGTGACCCAAACGTAACTATGGTCACTTTTTTTGTGACCCAAAATCAAAATATCCCATATAAAAAATGACGGAAAATTGGTCATATGCCCCAAAACCATAAAGTACGGGAGTAACAGACTTCTAAAATATAGGTCCGATTAAAAAGGACACGAAAAAATTTAGTCAAATATTTCCTCTACTTTTAACTTTATTTTTAATCTTATCATTTTCTCTCTCATAGTTATTTTATTTCTCTCCAATTTAAAATTAATCGCGAGAAAGGTCTTAATTTCTAAATATATGGTAATTGGACGGATTTTTATAAAATTTATATTTTTGGAAAAGACTCGAAAAGATCTTGTAAACAAGATCCATTGTTAATATGAAATTCAGAAAAATAAAATAATTGAAACCAGATCGAGGATACATTATGCACCCAGGTGCAACTTGGCCAAAATGTATTTCCTATAAAAATATGCATTATATACACAGGTGCAACCTGGCAAAAATTTAGCTCCTATAAGAATATGCATGTGAAAAATACTATAACCCCCCTTCTATATGGGTTCAACATATAGAAGCCTCATTAAATGGATCATTCATTGTCAACTCCATACTTTAGAAAAATGATATTGGTAGGCCCAAAAAATCAAATTTTCTTCAGATCTGACCCATAATTAATTATTACGAATTTTAATAATACCAAGAATACCCATTAGTATTTATATGCAATGAAACTAACTATTAGATTTCATTTTCATTTTCAGTTTCTCTCTCTCTCTCTCGCGCGCGTCTCTGCTCTGAAGAATTTTAGGGTTTTCAAATCAAACAGAAGAAAACGATTACAGAGAGGAATGATTTTAGCTCTATCGATGTCTATCGATCTCTACTGATGAGTACAAACCGATGAACAAATCATTCATTTTTAGTTTTCAGATTGAATCTCAGACCAAAGCTATACTGATTTTTCTAGGATTTTCTTTCTTCTCAATTGATTTATAGATTAGTTAATCGATTTAACAGCTCAATCATCCAATCGATTTGATCTGAGTCCTTTAATCTGGATTTTTCGGTTGATTCAAAGACGTCTCTTGTAATCGATTTGATTCAAATAGGTTTAACAGCTGATCATCAATCTATGAATTCAAATCATTCAGTTGATTCCAATTTGTTGTTTCGAAGCTACTTCAGGTAAGGTTTTCGATTTGATTCAATATGTTTTTCTCATTGAGTAGTCTATTTTGTTATTAGTTTGATTAGGTTTTTTGATTTTTTTTTTGGTTGTTCTATTCAGATCGGAACAGAATAATATGATTTTTGATGAATAAACAAGTTTTGATTTTAGGTACGTTTAGATTGTTGTTGTTACTGGTGATGTTGTTGTTTAAGTTGGATTTGTTGATAATACTAGTAGAAATCTCATAATTCCAATGGATTCAGTTATTGACTTGTTGGTGTTTTTATTTTGCTTATCTTGAGTCCTACACATGTTGAGCTTAATTAACGAATCTGTGGTGGTATTGGTGGTGGAGGCGTAGGTTCTGGAGGTGGATGAGGAGGTGGTTGTGGTAGAGGTGGTGGTATTGGAGCAGGTTTGGAGGAGGATTTGCAGTCAGTTGTGGTGTTTTTCAGAATTGATAAATTGAAGAGATGGTGAGAAGAAAGAGGATGAACCATTTTAAGTTTCTGCTGCTGGTGCTAATGGCGGTGGTTGTCGTCACAGGTAATTAGCTGATTCCAATTATTGATTTTGTTAACTTGTTTACATGCCTTCAATTTCGTTAAATTGTTTGCGCAAATTATGCCTTCAGTATCATTAGCAGTTCAAAAATAGTAAATAGTTTACTTATTGGTTAATATACTTATTGTCCAGGTTCTTTAAATTACTTGATAACAGTAAATAGATCCTCTTATTTCAGTGTTGCTATAATGCTCTCACTCTATTACATTTTTATCAGTGTTCTTACCTCATTTCAAGTTGCTATTATGCAGCTAGTGGTTTGGGTCATGGTGTAGACCATGCTTTCTTTTGCTTTCAAAGCGCTCAATGAGTATGCTGAAGGGAACAAATCAGACCAACTATTCGTCACAGATTTTCATATAAGTGCAACTTCGATGGTTAGTTTAGTATGAGAATGAAATACCCTAATATGACATGTGTAACTGTTGATTACACATGCATATTTGCATGTGTAACTTCCAATTGCACATTTCATATGCATGTGTAACCCCAAATTACACATGTGTTTTTATGTGTACTAGATGATTATACATGCTTGTTTTATGAGTGTTTAGTTAGTAAATTTTCTTTTAGATTGGTAGATGTAATAGCAGCCTAATGATGGATGTTTTACTTTGGTCTTACTGTACTGCATTCCTTGAGCCAAAGCACATTGGAAGACGAAACAACTAATCACAACCCTTTCATTAAACTTGAGGTACTAAATGTTTTGAGTTTTTACTAAAACTGACATGTTGCTAACTCCCTTTTCACTGGCATCTATGATGTTTGTATGAAGAGAAAATGAGTTGATGAGTTCCTCTTCTGTGTTCGTTTGGTTAGTTGGGGGAAGGAAAACGTATCCAATGAGACTTTTGGAGGCTGCCAGTATTGCTTTTGCATCTAGATTAGTTTGTGTATACAATGATTAGTTTGGCTGATATTTTTATGTTTCTTTTACAGGAAAATCAACACTTACAGATTCTCTTGTGGCTGCTGCTGGTATTATTGCCCAAGAAATAGTTGTGTGTGAGGTTGGAATTCTGCATATTTACTTTTTCTTGAAGATGCCTGCTCTATTATAAGTATGCTGGACTATTTTGTTACTCATTTCGTGGCACATCAAATGGATTTCTTTATCTTATTATGACAAAATAATTGGATGTATAACTTCTAGTTACACATGCTAGGATATAAAGTCTATGTTCTATATAGTAGGTTCTTATTAAAAGGTATATCATGCAGATTGGAATGACAATGTAAGTTATACTATATGTGGTTGGATTGTGATCTTTAAACTAGAAGAAAAGAGTGTTTCAGTGGTTGAATTCTCAACATATTCGACATATGTGATGTTTGTTCAGGCAGGGTTCTGTTATTTGGTTTGAACAATGTGGTTCTAGTATAATTTATAGAGATTGTTTACTGCATGAAAAGAGATTGATGTATAGAAGTTCCTGGATCAAGACCTATGTGGTAGTGCACTGGAGTAATTCAGATGTGAAGTAAGCTCTTTCAGGTATTGATCTCTCTTACAATTTGTCTTCATCATCGTGTTTGTTTGATGAGTTTCACAGTGATTGTTCTATATGCATAGTTAGGTGATTGCTTACGAGTTAGGTGTAAGACATTAGAGTCTTAGACATTTCTTTGCACTATAAAAACATGCGTGCATCCGCACATTAGTTTAGATGTATCCAAACATAAACACTTTGAATTATAAACATAAACACTGAGGTCTTTGAACCATGTTAGTTTGATGCTCAGATGGAATTTTTGTTAGAGATGCACAATTAGACTTAGTAATTGCTAAGTACACATGTCATATGTATGTGTAACTCCTAGTTACACATTCTATATGCATGTGTAACTTCTCCTTACACTAGACAGATGCATGTGTAACTTCTAGTTACACAAGTTAGATGCTTGTGTAACTCCTTGTTACACATGCTAAAATGTAAAAACCTTATAACAAAAAAAACTACACATGCTAGGTATCCAACTCATATGCATGTGTAACTGTCAATTACACTAGATAGATACATGTGTAATTCCAAGTTACACTAGACGAATGCATGTGTAACTCCTAATTACACATGCTAAGATAAGTTATCATGTGCCTTTTATGTAATCTTTGTTCTATAATTTTGTCTTGCAATTATTCTATAATAGTTTTGTCTTGCAATTATTCTATAATTTTGTTTCTTTATTTTTTGTCCATCCAACCTAATTCCATGGATGTTTATTCTTGTTTGCAGATGTGCAAATATTGGAATCGAGAAAGACAAAAAAGGAAGAAAACAATTCTATTATAGGATATAGTGGATTATTTCTAGGATTTCGCATTCCATACCTCGTGTTTTAATTCGTTTATTGTGTTCAAACAACCAATTACTATGATTGTAGTAATTGATGAACGTACAAATTATTGTAAATGAAAATTAAAGTAATACATGTATTTTGTGATGAATAACTTGTAGATAACCTTACATATATCATGTGTAATAAAAAGTTACACATGCATATGGATGTGTAACTTGTAAATACACATGCCATACACATGTGTAACTTTTGCGTACACATGTGTAACTACAGAGTACACATCTATGTACAGGTGCAACTTTGCATTACACATTTTATATGAATGTGTAACTTCTAGATACACATGTCACATGCATGTGTAAGTTATGTGTACACATCCATATGTTGGTGGTGGTCGACATTGGTGGCAGGAGGTGGTTGGCGGCGGCGGCGGTGGTGGTCGGAGGTGGTTTGACTGGCGGTGGTGGTTTGACGGTGGTGGTTGGAGGTGGTGCTCCGAGGTGGTTGGCGGTGGCTGTGGTGGTCGGAGGTGGTTGGAACATCATCACATAATATTTTAATAATTTTGGGCTTAAATTTAAATTTTATTTAATTATGGGCTTTACAAGATGCATAAGGGTATCAAGGTCTTTTAATATTTCGGGGCCTAGATTTAAACTTCTTTTAATTAAGGGCCTCATATTATGGGTTACCCATGGGTGGTGCCTTAGCCTAAAAACCCCAATATGCATTATGCACCCAGGTGCACCTATCCAAATTTTATTTCCTATATAATAATATGCATTATGCACTAGGGTGCACCTGAGCAAAACGTATTTCATATAAGAATGAAAACGCATGGGCACCAAGTACACCACCAACTTTTTCGTTAGGAAACCTGTATGGAAAAACCTTTAATATAATTGCAAGTAGACCAACTAAATGGTCTTTGAAAACATGTATATAGAGTTTATATTTCTAACCTCTTCTCAATCAGTATGCTTATAGACAAGGAGTCTGTGAACCTGATTGTTAATAAGAGTACTTGAACTGTCTCAAAAATCATTATCCAAGATCAATCTAGTCGTATCCAAAAAATCCAATTAGAATTCTCCCAAGTAATTAAACTTGTTATCTATCTTTCAAGATACGAATTCTACAAGAAACGAGTCTCGTAATCGATCACAATTAGATGAACGTATCTACTAAGATTGAATACGTACAACTTGCGTAAATCCAATTATAAAGATAAACAATATAATGTGGATAAGGAAAAACACAAGATACTAGAAGTTTTGTTAACGAGTAAACCGCAACTGCAGAAAAACCCCGTGACCTCATCCAGATTTGAAAACCAAACTGTATTAAGCCGCTACAAACAATAGCCTACTATCAGACTTCAGACTGGAATGTAGTTGAGACCGAACCCACCCTCCAAGCGATTCAGTTACAGTCGCGCTCTTTACGCCTCTTGAACCTCATACGGCTCTACGCAATTGATTCCCTTAGCTGATTTCCTTTACAGCCTAAGAGTTTCTTTAGCCGAAGTGAAGACTTTTGATACCAATTAATCTGCCTCTAATAGATAAGCATATTTGATTTCTGTTTAACTGAAAGATCAAGATGAGGAGATCTGTTTGTAATAAAAAAAATCTAATAAACCTCACAAATCCGGAACTTACGACTCCCGAAAAGCAACCTAGATTCTTAATCACCTCTTAAGAATAATCTTCAAAAGATTAATTAAGATCAGTTTTCAGATATCTATCTCGAGGAATCACAAATTCTGAGACGAACAGAACTTTGTGATTGCTATCTATGTTGCCTGAAAGAGATTACGAAAACCTTGATAACAGAAAAGCAAGATCAGGATACACGAACTATATAGATAAAGATAGTCAAACCCGACTTCACGAATCCCCAAAGCAAGGTATTTTATTCGTTGACCTAATCATGTTTCTCGGAGGAAACCTAGGTATATATATAGAGGACGACTCTAGAATTCAAGGATTTAATTTCCTAGTTGAAAGAGCATCTCTATTTATAGTTTTCAAAGACCAGGGGTTGCTTAGAATTCAGGCTAAGATAACATGGAAATCAAGCAAACACTTTTAGGTATTGAAAATACAATAGAAGAATATACACTATGGACCGGTTCTGGAACCGTGTATAATGATTGTTCGGTTTGGCAAGTATGCCAAAGAACTAAATTAGCAATTTGATGTTCATTTAAATACCTAAGAATTTAATCATGATGCACACACATAAGTGTTTGAGTGATCAATGAAGTTTTAGAAGAGTTTGTGAGAGTTCTAGCAATGCAAAACATATTTACAAAAATAAGTATTTGAGCAAAATCTGCTGGGACTATTGGTACAACGGTTCGTGAAATGTTAGGCTTGTTCACGAGTCAGGGTGCAACGGTTCGTGAACCGGGTTCGCCAACTGCTAACCTATAATGCCAATTTCAAATATCAGTTTACAATGGTTCGTGAACTGTTCCCAACTGAACTCACGGTTTGCGAACTGGTTAGAGAAACCTCTTGTATTTTTGAATCTCACATATCTATGGTTTACGAACTGGTTTGTAACCTACCATGAGAAACAATATCAGATAGTTCAATATTTCTCTCTTATAATGTTTGAAACATTCCCACGTGATAAAGTCATTTGATTAGACAATTTTCAATTGATCCACAAATTAATTCAAACAATAAATTGTTTAAAACTAATATTGTTAAGGATCGTTGAACATCTTTGCTAAAATTATATTTTAAGATTTTTAACAAGACAAGCTTGACTTGAAATTTCTTCTGTGTAAATCTACTAGAAGTCATACGACATCATATCAAAAAGATTGAATGGTAAGATAGTGAGTAAAATAGAATGGTTCAGTCTTCACATACCTGATACAAAAGTTCTCCTAATGTCTTCGTCGATCTTCAATCTTCAAAGGTGATGTATGATACTCAACTACCAACTTCTAACCTAGCTAGTCCGAGATTTGACTTAGTAGACTAGAATCAAGGTATAGTTTTGATCATCTAACATTGGCAACAAGCTTGAGATAACAAAACTTGTGGGTTCAACCGAGCATTGCTTTAACAAAGAATATGCATTATGCACTCGGGTGCATTTTGTGTATTTCGTGGATAAATCTAGGTTTATCATAGTAATCACGTGCAATGTATTATACACAATCAAAATCACTAGGTTTATCATAGTACTCTCTCCGTCCCCCATTAGGCGACCTATTCATTTTAAATTTTTACCCCTCTAAAAGTTGACATTTATAAATCAATAAGGTCATACTTTTAAAATTACCCTTTTAATGAATTATTATCATTACACCTTAGTATAAGTTATATGTATAATTTGAGAGCCATGTTTATATTCGATACAAAGGTGTTTTAAAATGTTTTCAAACGGTACAAAATTTATAAGTATCCGTGACATAGTTTGAGAGATGTGTTAAAAATTACTAATTATTATCTATAAGAATATAATTGGAAAAATAACTAAAAATATTTCCTTTTCATCATTACCTTAAGAACAAACTTGAAATAGGTTATCTTTGGAGGGATATCTATCCCCAAAAATTGAAATAGGTAATCTTTGGAGGGATATCTAAAGTTCAATGGGTTGACAATATAATTAAAAATGTAAAAACTGGCTTACTTGATGCTATACCGGATCTACCTGTAAGTGCGGGTCTACAACAAATCCTAGACCCCTCATATATGGGTCATAAATCAC
The DNA here is from genome assembly GCA_023531105.1 of Papaver atlanticum. NCBI lineage: Eukaryota > Viridiplantae > Streptophyta > Magnoliopsida > Ranunculales > Papaveraceae > Papaver > Papaver atlanticum. Next base: position 258,148 of record JAJJMB010014227.1, read on the forward strand.
ATACAATGAGTTAAAGTACAAGCATGTAGAATGAGATTCAATTATATTTAAGATTAATAAGATGTACATATATTTGAGTTACTACAATCATACTACCTCCGGTTTTAAAAAAGAGATACTATTGTTTTTTTATTTTAACCTAAAAATAAGCAAAATTGAAAAAGTGATACTATCTTTTTTTTTAAATAGATGGAATATTAAATTATACCTAATTCTCCCTGCCATTGAAATTTTCACGTCCATTTCTCGTTAATGTTGGCGTAGATCTTGACTCATATCTCGGCCAAAAGTCCTTAATTAGTAAATCAATTATTTTTATCATACTTTTTAACCAAAAAATAAAATAAGATGAGAACTTCAATTCCGAACTTCAAAGCTCTACGACAGTCTCCTCCTTTAGGTCATGCAAAACCAAAATCGTTGCAGTATACTTCTTGGTCTTGTAGCTTTTTGGTCTTGTAGTATTCGATCTCTAATAGAATCTGTCCATTTTTTAAACGTTTTATCTCCCTCAAGCATTAAAAGACTAGTTGGACACTATGTTGGACCGAGTGGCCAATCGGCCTAACGGTAGATAACCATGGTGTTGAAAGACAAAGCCGGCTAATAATGTCAAGCCTCACACCATCGGGTAAAGTACCACAAATATTTTAGACACTCTCTGCACACACCACTTGCATTCTTTTCTACTACTATATTATATAAATTAATATTTGCATTGTTTTAACAAAAGTCATTTGGCATGTGCACACAATATATATGTGTAGTGGTACAAATAACTGTGTTCTTTAGATGTCGTTTTTGGTCATCTAGATGCTGCCAAGTCAGTAGGCATGGAACTTGATTTGGGTGCATCAAGTGAATGTGGGAAAGACTTGGTCTATTTTCTCCAATGGGAAAAAGCCATTCACTATAAAGTATCATTTAGTGGTGGTTGGATCTGGTATAGATTTGTTATATGTTTACACCACTTTTTTAGGAGTGGGAGAAATATTAGGCAGAGTGGGTTGAACGTGTACAGTTTGTACTTCTATAAGAACCCAAGCTTCTATTTTTAGCAAATCACCATGTAATCAAAAGTAACCGATCTCTCCACCATTAATACAATTATTTATTTTGCTTCTTATCTTTTTTGTGTTTCATTTCACTGTATTCTTTCCCTAATCAATATTGATGATCCAACATTGGCATCTAAGGCAGTGAGTCATGAGTTAAGTAAGACTGAACTTCTCAATGGTTCCAATTTTTCCACTTGGAAAAGACGTATTAGGCATATATTGTTTCAAGACAAGGTTTAATATGTTATTGATGTTCATACTCCATAAGAACTTGTTAATCCCAGTCCCGCTGTTAGACATAGTTATGATCGCAATCTAGAGGATGACAGACTAGCTAGATCAACTATGTTAACTTTTATGGATCCAAATTTAGAAATTATATATGAAGATTATCAAACAGCAAAAGTTATGTTTGGGGCTGTCACTCAATCCTATGGGGGACAGTCTGAGACGTATATACAATTGCTGATTGAGAAATTTAATACTACCCGTATGAAAGAAAAAGAATCTGTTATTGATCATTGTAGCCGTATGACTGTGATTACAAAAGAACTAGCTGCTGCAGGAAACCCCATACCTGATAGGATGCAAGTTTCTACTCTTTTGCATAGTCTTCCTCGTTCATGGGAATATGTAGTGGTAGCTATTAATATGTCTGGTAGAGATGTTAATATGATTACTTTACCTATGTTGCTGGGTGTTGAAGCTCAGCGTCGTGAAAAAAGAGGTGAATCATCTCAATCTCATGTTACTGAAGAAGTACCCAAACCAAACAAGAACAAGAATTCTGGACCCAATAAGAAGCCTTTTAAGAAGAACTTTAATAAGTTCAACAAGAAGAAGAATTCTAATGCAAAGAATATTACTTGTTATCATTGTAACCAGACATGCCATTATCAATCCAACTTCCCAGAAAAGAATACCAACTCTAAGTCTAGTGGTAGTGGGTCTAAGGATATTGTTTGTGTTATCTCAGAATCTCTATTAGCTGATTGTGATACAGATGCATGGTGGATTGATTCAGCTTCATCAAGACATGTGACAAAATCTAGAGATTGTTTTGTTAACATTAAGGAAATCAAAACCGGCGAACACAGAGTTTATATGGGTAATAATACTTACTGCGATGTCTTAGGCATCGGAACTGTGAGATTGTCTTCGCCTGGTCAAAATAACTTAGTCCTTACTGATATAATGTTCGCTCCTAATATGAGGCGAAACTTAGTGTATGTACCGTGTCTTGATGATAAGGGTTTTGAGGTTAGAATTCGATCCGAAAAAGTGTATGTAGGTAAGCATGGTAGAATTTTATTTTGGGGAACTAAAGTTGATGGTATGTATCGCTTGACTTCTGATTTTAATAAAGTTGTTAATTCTTCTGCTTATTCCTATGAGTGTTTTAATTCTCTTGATTTTTCTGATTCTCTTATGTGGCATATGAGATTGGGTCATGTTAATAAAGATAAACTATCTCGCATGTCTAGCAGTGGTTTAATTCCTAAAATTAAAATTGATTTTAACATATGTGAACCATGTGTGATGGGTAAAATGTCTAGGAAACCTTTTGGTAAAGCTATTAGATCAAATGATTTGTTAGATATCATTCACAGTGATATATGTGGTCCTTTGAATGTTAAAACTCATAGAGGTATGACATATTTTATTACATTTACCGATGACTTTTCTCGTTTTGGTTATGTTTATTTTCTGTCTAAGAAATCCGATGCTTTAAATATTTTTATTGCATATAAAAATGAAGTAGAAAATCAGTTAGGCAGAAAGTTAAAGTTCTTCGCAGTGATAGAGGTGGTGAATATAATTCTGAAATTTTTGGTGATTTTTGTAAGAACCATGGTATTATTCATCAATTTACTATGCTTGATACGCCACAACAAAATGGCGTGGATGAACGTAGAAATCGAACTCTTCTTGATATGACTAGGAGCATGCTTAGTCACTCAAAATTAGGTACTCATTTTTGGGGTGAAGCTTTAGCTACTGTTGTTTACATTTTGAATAGATTGCCATCTAAATCTGTATCCAGAACACCTTATGAACTGTGGAGTGGTAGAAAACCAGACTTAAGTCACTTTAGAATTTGGGGAGCAAATGTACATGTTAGAGTGTTAGATAAAAATAGATCTAAATTAGACCCTAAGACTGTTAAGTGCATTTTTATTGGTTATGCTGATCATTCTAAAGGTTATAGATTTGTTGTTCACCATGCTGATGGATCTATAAGTGTAATTGAAAGTAGAGATACATATTTCATTGAAGAAAACTTGGAACCAATGTCTAATAATTGTATGGTTGATTTTTTGAAATTCCTAAAGATAAGACACCTTCTTTAGATAATGAAAATTTGATTCAGTCTCCTCCGGTGCATGATACAATTACTAAGATTGTTAGAAGTAGGAATCCACCTTCTTATTTGAAAGATTATGCAGTTGTTTTGGATGAGAATGAAGTTTCTGATGATGAACATTTTTATTGTGATGAGGACACATCTGATGTTGATCTTTTAAACTTTAAACAAGCTATGAAATTGCCTGATGCTCATAAATGGAAATATGCTACAGATGAAGAAATAAAATCAATTAATGAAAATGATGTATGGAAGTTTGTTGATTTACCTGAAAACAAGAATGTTATAGGTTGTAAATGGATTTTGAAAAAGAAGTTTAAGGCTGATAGGTCACTAGACAAATATAAGGCTAGACTAGTAGCTAAAGGCTTCACACAAGAAAAGGATACATATTATTAAGAAACATATTCTCCTGTAGCTAAATTTACATCCATAAGAATCTTGTTAGCTATTGCTGCTCACTTAGATTTAGAAATACACCAAATGGATGTTAAGACAACATTCCTAAATGGAGACTTAGAGGAAGACATATACATGGAGCAACCTGAAGGTTACATAGATGAAAATAATAGAGATAAAGTTTATAAGTTAAACAAATCTCTTTATGGGCTGAAATAGTCATCTCGTCAGTGGTATTTAACTTTTCATGATGCTGTCACTAATTATGGTTTTGTAGCTAATGCTTATGATCCTTGTATCTATGTTTTGAACAGTGGGGGTAATTTTGTTATACTATCTCTTTATGTTGATGATATATTACTATTAGGTAATGATTTGAATTTGATTGTAAAAATTAAAACTCGGCTTAAATCTCGTTTTGAGATGAAAGATATCGGTGAAACGAGTTTTATATTAGGCATCAAGATAACTAGAGATAGATTGCATAAGACAATTCAGTTGTCTCAAGAAGCATACTTAGATAGTGTTCTAAAGAAATATAAAATGGAACACTGTGGTCCTGTTGATACGCCCATCTGTAGAGGGACCAAACTATCTAAGAAAATGGCTCCTGCAAATGAAAAAGAAAGAATTGAAATGAATTCAAAACCATATGCACAGGTAGTTGGAAGTTTAATGTATGCCATGTTGTGTACCCGACCTGATTTGAGTTTTGTTGTAAGATTGGTAAGTAGATTTCAGAGTAATCCTGGTATCGCTCACTAGAGAGCAGTAAAGCGCATACCGCGGTATATCTAGAAGACAAAGGGATATAAATTGACTTACCATACTGACTCTTTACTTGTTCAAGGGTATAGTGATGCAGATTTTTCAGGTGACGTGGATGGATTAAAGTATACCAGTGGGTACGTATTTACCCTAGGTGGTGCTGCAATATCATGGTCAAGCAAGAAACAATCATGTGTAGCGAAGTCTATGATGGAAGCTGAGTATATTTCCTGTAACCATGCAGCCAGTGAAGCTGTATGGATCAAAGGTATCTTGCTTAATTTGAAATTAATTCCTGATAGACCAATTAACATTTTTTGTGATAATCAAGCAGCATTATACACCATTGCCAATGGTGAGTTCAACGGTGATCCGGTAAAGAAGCATATTGAGAGAAAATATTGATATGTGCTTGATATTGTGAAGAAGAAGAAAATAACAGTGAGTTATTTGAGAATAGAGGATATGATTGCTGATCCTTTGACAAAAGTTATAGCTGCTGAAGATTTCAAAAGACATGTTATCTCCATGGGTCTTATTGAAGACTAGCTGAATGACCAAGTGGGAGATGTTGGACCGAGTGGACAATCGTCCTAACGGTAGATAACCATGGTGTTGAAGGACAAAGCCGGCTAATAATGTCAATCCTCACACCATCGGGTAAAGTACCACAAATATTTTAGACACTCTCTGCATACACCACTTGCATTCTTTTCTACTACTATATTATATAAATTAATATTTGCATTGTTTTAACAAAAGTCATTTGGCATGTGCACACAATATATATGTGTAGTGGTACAAATAACTGTGTTCTTTAGATGTCGTTTTTGGTCATCTAGATGCTGCTAAGTCAGTAGGCATGGAACTTGATTTGGGTGCATCAAGTGAATGTGGGAAAGACTTGGTCTATTTTCTCCAATGGGCAAAAACCATTCACTATAAAGTATCATTTAGTGGTGGTTGGATCTGGTATAGATTTGTTATATGTTTACACCAATTTTTTAGGAGTGGGAGAAATATTAGGCAGAGTGGGTTGTACGTGTACAGTTTGTACTTCTATAAGAACCCAAGCTTCTGTTTTTAGCAAATCACCATGTAATTAAAAGTAACCGATCTCTCCACCATTAATACAATTATTTATTTTTCTTCTTATCTTTTTTGTGTTTCATTTCACTGTATTCTTTCCCTAATCAATATTGCAGATCCAACACACTAAATGATTTTAATCGAGGAATGTTATAAATTTTTATCCAAGATTCCCCCACTCCATAATCCTTCATCAGTCATATTTCAAAACCCTCGATTTTAGTACTGCCAAGAATAACAAGCCAACCACCCAACATATTTTATCATCAACGTCCAAACTTTTTGGTTGTGGAATTTCTTGGACAACCCCCGTTTCAACATCCAAAGCAGTTAATACTCCAGAGTAGGAGGAAGTGGCATTTTTCCAAAAATTATTTTTGCAAACCAATGAAAAGCTCCACTGAAGAAAACCCCTGGTTCTGTATGAGTGTACTTAGATAAACTTGAATTTATACCTGGTTAAAGAGAGGTGCTTCTTGAATTTCTTGAAACGATAAATGATTGATCAATGGCATGCTCGCACTTGCTCTGTAAATTACCATGCACCCTCCTTGCTTAATTTCATCATTAACCGTGAGCATGGATTGGGATCAAAGCTGTGACCTTAAGGTCAAATATTAAGTATCACTGGATGTATTAATCAGTTTCAAGATCTCCTTGGTTATTACAGGATACCTTGAACACTGATATTTTGCTAGAACTTGATTTTTTTTATCGTTTAAAAACATGTGTGTACTCATAAATGTTGGTAGCAATTAAGGAAATGTAAGAGAAAATGAGCATACAATATAAAAATCATAGTCTTGTAAAAGAATGTTGAACTAAAATTCTAATACTAAGATTACACAATATGTGGAGACTTGAACTTATCTATCACTCAAAAAGTTATCTACTCTATCTTCTATCTTGAGACAAAAGTCGTATTACTATATAGATTTCGATTATACACATTTGCGATTTCAAGCCGAGTTTATCTCACTTATCTTTTTCTCGAAATATGTGTTGGTAAGCTTTTGCTTTGGCCAAGTTCATCTTTACAAGTGACGAAAGTCGTGTTGATTATTTCAATATCTTGAAAATTGCTTTGATAAAAAATAACGTGTGAATAACCTCTATTTAACATCCTCTAAGAATGTTTCAATGATTGAAATAAAGATTTTAGAACATGTAACCATCTTTGGATATATGCATATAATGTGTTCGCGTATTAGTGTGTAAGTCCAAAACCGGGAACCAAATGTATGCATACTTGTGTGTGTACTAAATGGTTGATGGAGACTGGGTAAGTATACATACCCGTATGCATACTAGCAGAAGTTCACGTCCGTGAAATTCTGCTGAGTTTGGAAATCAAAACAAACTCAATCCGGTTACCTAAGTATGCGTACCCGTATGCATACTTGCGGAAAGTTCACGTCCGTGAATTTCTGCTGAGTTTGGAAACCAAAAAAACTCAAATCCAGTTACTTAAGTATACATACCCGTACGCATACTTAAGTGTGTTACTTTCTAAAATTGGTTTATTCGTGAAGTTAAATTTATATAAACTAAGGAATGCATATTTGCAAACCGTGGCTATAAAGTTCATGAATAGATTCGAGTGAATCAAAACCGATTTTGCTTCGATTGTGTCTTGTATACTTCTATAAGATCTAAACAATTGAACAATTCTTGAACTAGTTCATTTGAGTCATTTGGACTAGTTATGGTGAAGATGAATAAGGTTGATATGAAAGTGCTCATATGGCTAACCATTTGGTTAACTACTGTTGAACCAACGACTTGTACACATTTAGGTACGGTTACTCAAACCTAAATGACGTATATTTCATTTGTGTATAACAAGCTAAGTTCGATCTAACGGCTGAAAGATATTAGCTTGAATCTAATCAGGTTTTCATCTAACGGTGAATATTGAATGCTTTGTTACCAAGGTAACTTAGATTGCAAACCCTGATTTGGAAACTATATAAAGGAGAACTCTAGCAACTAGGAAAGGTAATCCCCACACCTCCTGTGTGATACTAGTTGTATAAGCTAGATTCGATTCTCCTTTAACCTTAGGTTTCTATCGAGACCCTGTAGCTTAACGACTTTAAGACTTCATTGGGATTGCGAAGCCAGACCCAACTATTATCTTTATAGTTGCGTGATCTGATCTTGCTGTTTCTATCGTATTGAGTATAATTGGAAAATTGGCTCGAGATTAATTTCTCCGATAGGCAAGATAGAAAAGTAATCACAAACATCTTCGTCTCATCGTTTGTGATTCCACAATATCTTGTTTCGCTAGTCGATTAAGATTATTATGAGGTGATTGATAATTCTAGGCTGTTCTTCGGGAATATAAGCCCGGGTTATGGATTGGTTCCTGGTCACCTTGATTATCAAAAGACGGAACAAAACTTGTAGGTATTTCTGTGGGAGACAAATTTATCTATTCTTGTAGAATTTTCTGTGTTAGACAAATTTGTTTATTAAATTCTTCAACTTTGGGTCGTAGCAACTCTTAGTTGTGGGTGAAATCAACTAAGGAAATCAAGTGCGTAGTATCCTGTTGGGATCAGAGACGTAAGGAGCGCAACTGTACCTTGGATCAGTGTGAGATTGATTGGGGTTCAACTACAGTCCAGTCCGAAGTTAGTTTGTAGTAGGCTAGTGTCTGTAGCGGCTTAATACAGTATGTGTTCAATCTGTATTAGGTCCCGGGGTTTTTCTGCATTTACGGTTTCCTCATTAACAAAACTTCTGGTGTATGGGTTATTTCTTTTCCGCATTATATTTTGTTATATAATTAAAATATCACAGGTTGTGTGTTGTATAGATCATTTGGTAAATCCAACCTTTGGTTGTTGATTGAAATTGATTGATCCTTGAACATTGGACTTTGGTACCGTTCAAGGTATTTCTCTTGTATTCAATTAGGCTCACAGATTTCTATTTGTTTGAGTAAGGATTGAATCGAGAAATTGAGATATAACTCTTTGATATACTTTTTATTAAGATTGAGTCTAACTGTCTAGTTGGTTCTCTTAAAAGTATATTGGAGTTAGTCCATACAGATTGCTAAGCGAAATATTGGGTGAGGTTGTTGTACCCCCACTTTTTCAATTGGTATTAGAGCAGGCAAACACGTTTAAGACCTCATAAGTCTTTGTTTGTAGGGATATTATTATTATGGACGAGTCTATCTCTAATAACGTACTAGTTCAGAAATTACCATATGATTCTTAAAGCTTGGATTCACCTGAGAGGATTGTCACATTTAAGTCAATATCTAAACATTCTCTTGATGTAGAAACTGTTGATTGGGAAACACGCCTAGAAGGACAGTTAGATGAACTTTCTGATGAAGGTGATTCAGATATTGATAGAGATGTTGATGAGGAAATCTCAGAGTATGTTAAGCTATTAAATTCATTGGAAAAGAAGAAGTTGACAACTTCTCATGTCACACGTCTTCTGACTCCTCTCTTTCGTGAAAACAAGAAATTGAAAAGGTGTTACAAAGGTCTTTATGGTTGGAATCGCTCTTGCGAATCGGTCCTCAAAGATTCCGAGGAAAACCTGAGTAGAAAGTCACTTGAATGTGATAATGTTTATCAAAAATACTTCTTGTTGGAAGAGAAACTTGCATAAACTGAAGCAAGGATTAACTCTCAGCAAACAAGTTTTGATGACAGAGAAAGCGCTTATCTCACTCGAGAAAAACGCCTTGAGGGTGATTTAGCTGCTGCTCTTGATAAAATCAAGATGTTGGAAGATGTCTTGAAAAAGTACAATACTAGTTCAAGCAAATTAACCACAATGCTAGGAGCAAGTAAAAATCATCGTGATACACGAGGATTGGGATATAAGGGAATAGATGCTCCAAGTATTAGCAAAGAGGTAAAATTTGTCAAGGATAGTGATTCTTCTCAACAAAAGGTTTCCACTGATGGCAAAAAGTGAAATACCTTCACCGGCAGTTAAGGTTCAAAAGAGCAAAGTATGTCAACCTCCAAAGTTAGCACACACGGATCGAGGTAAGAACATTCCTTATGTTTGCCACTATTACGGAAATAAAGGTCACCTGGAAAGGAGATGTCGTTTCCGTATAAGATGATAAACTTCATGATGTTCCTGTTTGGGAATCACAATAAGTTGTGAAACCAAGATCATATGTTAAGACTAATCCCCTTAACGTTACAGGTTATAACTGTCCAACCTTTAGGCAAAGGAATCAGTACTGTGATAAACCTAGATTTTCGTATAAACGTCATACGAATCCTTTTCACAATCGTAATGGTTATCAAAAGGATAACTTCGTAAAGGAGAAGAAAAGATCCGACGCTCCCAGTTGGAGAAAGACTAACTTGCAAAAGAATAGTCAATCCGATTCTCTTCCGAGAATTCTAGAAGAGAGTAATGGGAAGAAGGTTCCGATTGTTCCTAAACGCACTTAGAAGTGGATACCAAAGAAAGTCAATGATGTTTTGAGTGTGAAAAGGAATGATCTCCCAGAAAATTCCATGACTATGGAGAAGGCAGTATCCATGATGTTGGAACTTAAAAAGTCCTTTGGAAAGATGGATTTGGATGTGAAAGGTTCTAAAAGCGATCTCTTTCATGATAATCCAAAAGTCAATTATGGTGAGAAAGACATTGCTCACCTCAACACAACTTGAGTGTGTTGTTAGTGCATCCTCACCAAGGAATGCCCTGCTATGTATACAGTGAGGGAAGCACGAGAAATGGGGCACACAGATTATGTTTGGTAAGGATGTAGAATTCGATTGGATTCATCTAAAAAGGTATGTCTATAAACTTGAGCAAGATTTGTGCTTTTATTTATTTTCTTAAAGTACTTATAATGATTCATGTACCTTTCTTATCGTTCATTTCTACCTAACTTGATCTGTGTTTAAGGTTCTTAAATGTTTAGGTTTGAAAATAGTAGTTCGAGATGTTTGGAATTCATGGTACACATACCAGGTATGCATACCATCATTTAAAATCAAAATCCAGATGTTTTAGTACGCATAACCGTTTGCATACTGCTCCAGGTCACGAAAATTCGTTTGCAAACCCGTATGCATACTTGACCACAGACGTCGATATTCGGTAAACTTGTTTTGGCCGTAACTTCTTCGTACGAATTCTGAATTACCTCATTCTTTTTGAATTCTCTTCCTTTTTGAATTCCCTTCAAAATGAAGATGAGAATTCTTGAATTTGGATGAGTTAAGATTGGTCTTTGTCATGTCTCTTGTTTTTGAGTGTTTTTCTCCGTTCGTCGCACTTGTTCCACTTCTCTTGGACTTGGGCACTTGGATTCTTGGAGTACTACTCATCTAAGCTCATCTGTAGCTTTTACAAGAATGTTGTTGGTGGATCACAAAGAAAGAAGTTCAAGAATGGGTAGTAGTACGCATTGCTATGGGATTCTTGAATGTTCACAATCATCTTATGTGAACAAAGGTGCATGGTTGTTAATGACTTTGTATGTTCTTCTTTGTTAAGAAAATCTTTTTTATTCGCTTTTGGTAGCTATTCTTTGTGTAAATCCGTGCGAAAAAGTTTGATTCTACCTTCTAAGGGCAAAGATTGATTTTTGCAGTATTAATCTTTATGGTTTTATATATTACAAATTGTTATGGTATATGTTGTTTACGTCCGTGAACCTTGAATGTCCCATACTTGTTCAAAAGTTATCTCTATTATATGTCGATATGAAAGTATTGATAAAAGATAGAATGAACTTTTGACAAAACAAAAGATAAGCCTATTATGTCATTATGCAATTATTGATGGAAGATAGCATGAGCTTTTGTTTACAAAGATTAAGTCTATTATATGTCATTGTGCAAATGGTGATAAAGAATAGAATGAATCTTTGGTTATTCCGTAGTATTGATCTTCCCTGATCCATATTCTTATGTTAAATACCGTGCGGCTCCGTAAGTTCTCTTATGTGAGCATTTCCGATTAAATTAATCATGGGTTCTCTTGTGGTTAATTCAATTGAGTATTTTGGATACAAATTCATACTCTTATATGATTTGTTGTTGTCCAAAGAAATCCTTCTTTTCTAGTGAAAGTAAGGTCGCTCTTGTTGTTCTTTCGGGAATGACATTTTATGGGGGAGAGTTCTTATTTGAACTTGTGCTTTATTGCCAAATCTTTGTGGAAGCATTTAGTTTCGGCTATATGATTGCATCTAAAAAGTTGATATGTGCTTTCTTTTGGTCATGAAATGTCTCTATGGAAATTTCATTAGGATCCCACTAGTTTTCGTACCTTTGCCAATTTTATTGACAAAAATGGGGAGAATTAATGTGTAGTTCACACTACAAATACATATGGTTTTCGGATCATTATGTAAGGAGGAGTGGTTTCCATGTGAGATGGAGTATTGACTAAGGGGGAGTGATACATATCACCATAGTATTGTTGTCAAAGTTGTGATACAATTGAACTTTGATGCTGTGTAATAAAACTATGACATTGTGTAACAATGATTGAGAGCTTTTGTTTTCTCATTGTTATGTCTACGGATTTTCAACAACGATGATACTGAACTTATAACCTTTGGAATCATTGCAGTATTTGGAAGTGACGAAGATTTCGAGTAATGTTGAAGAACCAAGGAGATCATGCATGTGGAAGAGAAGCTGCAAAGTTTATTTTTTGTAATCCATATGTATTGATAGTTTTGTCACTAAAATTGACAAAGGGGGAGATTGTTAGAGCACTGCTCGGTCGAACTCGCAAGCATTGTTATCTCAAGTTTAGTTGCCAAAACTATAAGTCTTGATTTCTAGTCTACTTATAGCTAAGTCTCGGACTAGGACAGAAAGTGTAGTTGAGCTCTAGACTCCACGACGTTCATCATACAAAGACGAAGAACTACTCAAGGAACTGGTGGAACTTCATCGACTAAAAGGTATGTGGAGACTTGAACTTATTTACCACTCAAAAAGTCTATCTACTCTATCTCCTATCTTGAGACAAAAGTCGTATTACTATATAGACTTCGATTATACACATTTGCTATTTCGAGCCGAGTTTATCTCGCTTATCTTTTTCTCGAAATATGTGTTGGTAAGCTTTTGCTTTGGCCAAGTTCATCTTTACAAGTGACGAAAGTCTTGTTGATTATTTCAATATCTTGAAAATTGCTTTGATGAAAAATAGCGTGTGAATAACCTCTATTTAACATCCTCTAAGAATGTTTCAATGATTGAAATAAAGAGTTTAGAAAATATAACCATCTTTGGATATAAGCATATAATGTGTTCGCGCATTAGTGTATAAGTCCAAAAACGGGAACCAAATGTATGTATACTTGTGTGTGTACTAAATGGTTGATGGATACTGGGTAAGTATGCGTACCCGTACGCATACTGGCGGAAGTTCACGTCCGTGAATTTCTGCTGAGTTTTGAAATCAAAACCAACTCAATCCGGTTACCTAAGTATGTGTACCCGTACACATACTGGCGGAAAGTTCACGTCCGTGAATTTCTGCTGAGTTTGGAAACCAAAACACACTCAAATCCAGTTACTTAAGTACGCATACCCGTACGCATACTTAAGTGTGTTACTTTCTAAAATTGGTTTATTCGTGAAGTTAAATTTATATAAACTAAGGAATGCATATTTGCAAACCGTGGCTATAAAGTTCATGAATCGATTCGAGTGAATCAAAACCGATTTTGCTTTGATTGTGTCTTGTATACTTCTATAAGATCTAAGCAATTGAACAACTCTTGAACTAGTTCAATTGAGTCATTTGGACTAGTTATGGTGAAGATGAATAAGGTTGATATGAAAGTGCTCATCTGGATAACCATTTGGTTAACTACTGTTGAACCAACGACTTGTACACGTTTAGGTACGGTTACTCAAACCTAAATAACGTATATTTCATTTGTGTATAACAAGCTAAGTTCGATCTAACGGTTGAAAGATATTAGCTTGAATCTAATCAGGTTTGCATCTAGCGGTGAATATTGAATGCTTTGTTACCAAGGTAACTTAGATTGCAAACCCTGATTTGGAGACTATATAAAGGAGAACTCTAGCAACTAGGAAAGGTAATCCCCACACCTCCTGTGTGATACTAGTTGTATAAGCTAGAGTCGATTCTCCTTTAACCTTAGGTTTCTATCGAGACCCTGTAGGTTAACGACTTGAAGACCTCATTGGGATTGTGAAGCCAGACCCAACTATTTTCTCTGTAGTTTCATGATCTGATCTTGATGTTTCTATCGTATTGAGTACAATTGTAAATTTGGCTCGAGATTAATTTCTCCGATAGGCAAGATAGAAAAGTAATCACAAACATCTTCGTCTCATCGTTTGTGATTCCACAATATCTTGTTTCGCTAGTCGATTAAGATATTGTGAGGTGATTGATAATTCTAGGCTGTTCTTCGGGAATATAAGTCCGGGTTATCGATTGGTTCCTGTTCACCTAGATTTATCAAAAGACGGAACAAAACTTGTAGTTATTTCTGTGGGAGACAGATTTATCTATTCTTGTAGACTTTTCTGTTTGAGACAGATTTGTTTATTAAAGTCTTCGACTTTGGGTCGTAGCAACTCTTAATTGTGGGTGAGATCAGCTAAGGGAATCAAGTGCATAGTATCCTGCTGCGATCAGAGACGTAAGGAGCGCAACTGTACCTTGGATCAGTGTGAGATTGATTAGGGTTCAACTACAGTCCAGACCGAAGTTAGTTTGTAGTAGGCTAGTGTCTGTAGCGGCTTAATACAGTGTGTGTTCAATCTGGACTAGGTCCTGGGTTTTTTTTTGCATTTGCGGTTTCCTCGTTAACAAAATTTCTGGTGTCTGTGTTATTTCTTTTCCGCATTATATTTTGTTATATAATTGAAATATCACAGGTTGTGCGTTGTATCGATCAATTGGTAAATACAACCTTTGGTTGTTGATTGAAATTGATTGATCCTTGAACATTGGTCTTTGGTACCGTTCAAGGTATTTCTCTCGTGTTCAATCAGGCTCGCAGATTTCTATTTGTTTGAGTAAGGATTGAATCGATAAATTGAGATATAACTCTTTGATATACTTTTTATTAATATTGAGTCTAACTGTCTAGTTGATTCTTTTAAAAGTAAATTGGAGTTAGTCCATATAGATTGCTAAGCGAAATATTGGGTGAGGTTGTTGTACCCCCACTTTTTCAAAATCTACCCAAGATATTATACTGGAAATAAAAACATTTAAATCGAAATCTTTGAGACAACATAAATTTTAGAAAATCTATTTAAGGGGTCCAATTAATATTCATATCTATCGGATGCAATGTAAACTCGACGTAATTAACAAAAGTGACGCGTATATACAGATGATATTAGCTAAGGGTCAGTCTTAATCAGCTGCTCACTTGGTCTGATTACTTAAAAGAAAAGAGTTGTGTGGTGCGAAAACCATTTTTCCCTGATAAGAAACGTCTAGTTTCTAGGGGGAAAAATCTAAAGAGAATGTGGTTGTTTTAAGGGCTGTTAACGGACCCGGTTCCTCAAGGTTAACACTGGACCCAATCCATTTATAAAAATCGGGTCCTGTTTCTAAGGATGTTGAGTCCTAGTTTGGTGGAATAGGAACCGTTGAAAATCCGGATATTCATTAGGTCTGGGTATTCATTGAGTCTTTAAAAAACAAACTAATTTTTTTATAAAAATCGTTTATCTTCGTCACTTTAGTTTAGATCTAATATATTTTCGTATATAAGTATCACTGTTCCTTTATTAAAATATCTAATTGATTATTATTTTAGAAAAAATAGAAATTATTTCGATAAATTTAAGCTAAATTTTATCTATCTGGTTGAGTGTCCGGATAAATTTTTATATCCAGTTGTACATTTAAATAGTAGAAACTATAGGTGGATGCCACCCAAGTGTGGGTGCTTGAGTGCCCAAAAATTGGGTGCCACAAATCATTTTGATCAACTTAAGCTAAATCCTAGTTTTTGGATCCAGTTATACACTTAAATAGCTATTCGTTAGTCTTAATATAAAAAATTATACTTCACGTAAGTTTAGTCATGTTAACCTGATCTAATTGCTCTAGAGTATTTTTTTTTATAATGCTATTATCATTTTAGTGCTTTTTTTTAATCATTTGGTCCTAAGGTGAACATTACACGGGATGACATAAGTCACATAACCATTTCTTAAAACAGTGTCAGAAATACATTTTTCCCTTTTTTATTTTCTCTCTCTTGTTAATATAAAAGAAATTAACATATTTCTCAAACTACATGTCGTAATGTAACAAATTTTATATATATATAAATTTTATATATATGTAGATATATATATGGAAAGGTCTCGACATCTATATAAGGAATACCAATTTCACTATGTTCCGAAGCCGAAGCCGTAATTTGTATGTTATCGTTTAGCTAAAAATCAATTACATAGTGATCTACCACACGGGTTCATTCTACAAATGAACTGCTAGAATGAACTACCAATATTTACGAGTTCCTTCTACAAAAGGAGTTGTTATAATAAACTACCAATATTACGAGTTCATTTTACAAGATGAACTGGTAGAATGAACTACTCTACTCTATAACGACGTTCATTCTTAAATACGAACTAGCGTTACCGATATTACGAATTCATTTTAAACAAATAAGAACCCAACTAAACTCTCGTATTTATTGGCGGACCAACACTACACGAAATCAGGGAATTTGTAACGTTGAAAAAACGTTAGTATCTATATATTGTAACGTCAAAAAAACGTTGGAAATGTGCCGCTATTATTAGTGTTACAATATTTTGTCAACGGTTTGTTTCGTTACAATAAATTTTTATTAAATAACGGTTTCATTCGTTGGAATAAATACACCAACGGTTATCTAGTCAGCACAAGATTTATCTGATGTAATTTTGTTGTAACGGATAGACGTTATTACGCAGATCGTAATGGTTAGTCTGTAACAGTTCTGTGTAACAGATAATGTAACCTTTGTGTGTAACGGTTGACTTATTGCCACCTGTCCTTCTTTGTAACATCCACAACAACGATTTTAATCGTTGTTTAGTTGATTGTAACAGATTGGATTTAACAGTTATTGTAACAATTTATAACCGTGATAGCTCAGTGTAACGGCTGTCATACGACACGTGTCAATCGGTTGTAACGTGTAAAGTAACGGCTCCGAACGTTGACGATTGATTATAACATTTTAGATATAACATCTTGCTGTAACGATTCGATTCGTAACAGCTGACTGTAACGTTTGCCGTTTGCCACGTGTCTATCGGTTGTAACATGTAGACTAACGGATTTAGACGTTGACGATTCATTGTAACAGTAATGAATTTTCCAGGTGTGCTAATTACTAACATATTTTATAACGTTGATTCGATGTTGATAAAAAAAATAGTTAAAAAAAAAAAACGTTTTTTACTGTTATAAATAAGCTCCCATAATTGGACCCTGCAATGCAATACAATCCATTTCTGAAGCTGCAATACAGTAGCTCTCTGAAGCTGCATTGCAATTCATTTCTGAAGCTCCAATACTGAATCTGAAACCCATAATTCAATCTCATTCCACAGTACATACATTCTCATTCTAGCAGCACAAGGAATTCATTCATTCACAAATCCATACAACAACCAATTGAACCAAGGTTTGTCTCCTCATTCATTCACATACGCGAGTATATACTGATAAGCACGTAAGTGTGACGCATTTTCACCCATAACTACATTATCTAGGACTCATTTTATTTCTAATAAAGTTGTTTTAAGTCTTTTCTAGGGAATAAGCTCTTGCGGAAAAATTGGCTCGAAAAGTGGTGTTTTACACCCCAGGATAGAGTATTAAAGGCACACCAGAAATGCACCGGAAGCACCCAAAAATTTGTCGGAGGAACCCCGGAAAAATTACTATCTACGCCCAGAAATTACTATTTGCACCCCATAAATAAGTGCTAAAGGGACACCCATGCAGGATTAGGGGGAGGACATGTTCTTCTCAAATTCAAAAAAATATTTTTGGCGGGAAAATATTCCCTTTCACTGGCAGAATTTCAATCGGATGTTTGGACGTGATTTAGTGAGATTCAATCCCTGAAACTTAGTGGGTAGACGTGATATGACTATAAAAATCTAATATGGGTGATTTTATCGATCAAATTTGGCTAGATAACTTGTTTTAATCCAAACAGGGAGTTGGAGGAAAAACATGAGCTTGCAAGAGTTGGGAGAAATTTAAACGTGTACTGCACGTGTTTGGAAGACTCAATAGATATCCTGGAGCGTAAAAAAGGTATAGAATGAAAGAAATACAGCTGCATGCGCGTGGAAGATCAAAAAATGGAAATTATTGCCGTGAGAATAAAAATAATAAAGAGAAGATTTTTTGAAGTTATGGAGGAGATTCGATGCATATTTCGGGTATAATTAGATTACCCAGGTCATATAGAAGGGGTGTAGAGAGTTTGGGGTCGAGATGAGAGCTCAGGAGGCGTGAATCAAGAGTTTTCAGAACTCTGTTGTTGTTGCTGCTGCTGCTCGTGAAGAACAGGGAAACAACGACGGTTTCTTCAACTGGTTGTAACAGTTTCTTCAACTGGTTTGCAACATTTATCTTCGTTGTAACAGTTTCTTCAACTGGTTTGCAACATTTATCTTCATTGTAACAGTTTCTTCATCCTCTTCTGCAACATTTATCTTCAGATTTGTAACGATTATCTTCATCATAACAGTTGAGAGTTGAAACAGTCGGTCTGTAACGCACCTGTGCTATTGCAGGTTTCCTGTTTCATTATTTTCTCTTCTTGTAAACACTTTTTGAGCCATGAATACATATTTTGAGTGTGTTTTCGACATGATGAGTTAAACCCCAACACTGGGACGACGGAGGAGGCCGAACTTTATACATGGGTAAATTTATTTTTATTCTTTTTATAACTTTTGCATTAAAATTAATTGAAATATGATTTGATTAAATTGGTTGTCATTTGATTAGATGGGTCATGCTTAGCTTAGGTGATTTGATGTCCCATGCTTAACATTTACAATCAATGTTTTGAGAATCTACCTTGGCAATAGAGTCCATGTTTATATTTCTTGAGCTAAAATTGTTGAGAATAAATAAGTGAACCTTATATTATAAAGATTGGCTAAATCCTTAGTCCCAGTATCTCTAGTACCAATTGTAATATCATTGTATATTTCTATTAAATTTAAAAACTCAAATCTTCACAAGTCTTAGAGTTCGAATCATTTTTACTACAACTTCAAAATCACATCATATACGATTATCATTCTTACATTGAAAGAACTACTTAAGCCTAAAAAAATACATGGTTCCCTATATGGTTACAATCAAATGACAAGGGTTGTGTTTTTCAGTAGTTTCTAAATATAAAAGTGTTGTTCTGCATTATACCTTGGCTGAAAAAAAGTTGTTTATGATCAGCCAAAAGAAGTCGTCCTTTGACATCAGAGTAGCCTTAACCGGCTCATGGCATCAGCTATTGCCATCGATTCCAGTATCCTGACAAATAAATTTAAAAACTCAAATCTTCACAAGTCTTAGAGTTCGAATCATTTTTACTACAACTTCAAAATCACATCATATACGATTATCATTCTTACATTGAAAGAACTACTTAAGCCTAAAAAAAATACATGGTTCCCTATATGGTTACAATCAAATGACAAGGGTTGTGTTTTTCAGTAGTTTCTAAATATAAAAGTGTTGTTCTGCATTATACCTTGGCTGAAAAAAAGTTGTTTATGATCAGCCAAAAGAAGTCGTCCTTTGACATCAGAGTAGCCTTAACCGGCTCATGGCATCAGCTATTGCCATTGATTCTAGTATCCTGACAAAACAACAAAAATAAAACAAAAATTCAAATTAGAAACAACTCTCATAGGAGAGAAAGATTCATTCAGTAATTTCGGCAATTCATTTACATGTTCATTGTCATTCTGTAATACATACATTCTCATTATAGACCAACCAATTGAACCAAGATTTGTCTCATCATTCATTCAGATACCTAAGTATATGTGAGTGTGAAACAACTGCTTGAGGCAAAAAAAACATACAAGGTTCCATATGTTATAAGAAAATGACAAGGTTGTGTGTTTCAGCAGTTTCTAATATAAACAAGTTTCTAATGCATACATTCTCACTGTTTTTATATGAACATGGCAAAGTAAGCATCAAAAGTTTATATTTGACAGAATTGTCACTGGGAATTTATATACATGGTTTCATATGTTAAAATAAAGATGACAACAAACAATGCGCTTATATAGCAGGACTTTACTCACCAATTAATAGAAGTAGAGAAAAATTTTCTCGCTTGGTACATCTTTGCAAGGCCAACAATGTCTCGCTTGTTTATCCAGCTTCATGATTGACCCCCACACAGTGGGACTGATCCGCTTCAGGTGTTCGCATCAATGAATTCTCGAAAAACAAAGATAATGGTACCATTAGTCAACCAAATTTTTAGTAAGTAATGCAAGAAACTCTAATGTGTCAAGAGTTTACCCACCAACTGGAATTACGGTAGTAAGTTGTACCATTTGGAAGGAATCATGTGAAACACATACTTGAAAGGATCACAATAGGTAACGCAAACAAACCTGAGATTACAATGACTTGTCAACTTTCTCTGCAGTAGGTATTCTCCAGCTTCAGTTCTTAGCATCAATGAAACCTCACAAAACAAAAAAAGAATTGTAGAATGTAAGTGTATCAGTCGGAGGTAGCGAATGATAACAAGGAAACTAATAATTATAATAGTTCAGTCACCATTAAAATTAGAGAGGAGAATGTTTTTCTCGTCAGGTTAGCTGCATTTATCTCCTTTAATTACAGCAAACCTAATGACCATAACATCTCCACTCCGAAAACTCGATGGTAGTAAGTTGTACCTTTTGGCAGAAATCATGTAAAACACATACTTGAAAAGAATGAACAGATGTGGTAAGAGCTTACTCAGCAACAGAATTAGATACGAGAATATGATACTTCTAGCTTGTGCTACTTCTGCGGCTTTGCAGGACAAACAATGTCAAGTTATTTCACCACAACTCTGGCATTTCTCTATCAAGGTCCTACAACGCTATACAAGAGAAGGGATAAACTTATCTCAATAAGCTGATCTTGGTTACAAGTTCTTTCCATCTCTGTACAGCTTTGCAAGGCCAACACTGCCTCCTGTCATATACCAGCAAATGCATATCGGTGAACTGAATATTGTCAATTGAATAAGTACACGAAACCATTTGAAGAGATCATAATAGGTATTGAAACAAACCTGAGATTAAAATAACTTGCCAACTTTCTCCATAGTAGGTAATCTCCAGCTTCTGGTGTTAGAATCCATGAAACCTTGCAAAACAAATGATTATCATTCAGATGCATGGCAGCTGAATAAGAAAATGACATATTTGAAGAGATCATAATCGGTATGGGTAACAAAACTGAGATTAAAAAGGTGACCAGCGGTATCCCATGCTCATAGGAATTGCATATATGAAAGAAACACAACTGATAAACTTCTGTATTCTAAATCTTGTCCACCAAAGTTCCTGAAAACAAACAAAAAAACAATATGAAATATTAGAAGAGGATACAAGGTTTCCCCTCTTCCCTCCTCCGTTACCCGTGCTAGGGACCGGAATTTAAAATGGCGGAGTTAAAAGGGGGGGTGGCAAATAAATGCAAGTAAATAAAATACATCCATATATAGATATACACAAAGGAGTACAACCCTATACACTCGGAGAAGTGTAGTTTTAAGAAATCTTTAAAGTGACAGAAAACTGAAAGGAACTTTTCTGGGGTACACTCTAGCTAGAGAGTGAAAAAAGACTCTACAAAATATAAGCAGCAGTACGTATATATTAGTGTAAGGAAAGATGCACAAAAAACTATGTTTCAAACTGCTTAGTCTAGATCTTGCAGGACCAACAGGTTTGCAGGCAAGACTAAGAAGCTTTCAGAGTTACACTCTAACTAAAGAGTGACTGAATCAAAAGAACACAACAAAATATAAGCAGCAACATATGTATAAAAAGTAAGGAAAGCTGCACCAAAAGATAAGTTCCAAACTACTTTATCTACCGGTTGCAAGACCAACCGGTTTGCAGGCCAGATTAAAAATCCACCTAAAACATTATCATCCTTGAGGAGCATCGGGTACAGGATAGTGCACATCAAGCACACCCTCAATGCATACCTTCCTCTCGTAATGATCAACACTCACCCCGTGACAGATTTCTCCATCCAAGTCGGTAGCCACATAACTAGTTGCGACTGTCTCCCTTTTTCTGTTTACAAGACGAACTTGAGGCTCTCCTTCAGCAGGTATAATATTAGTAGCAGCACCAGGTTGAACGACCGGAGAATGGATATCAGATACTTGTGCTCTGCTTTGATAATTGGCATTGTTCTGTTGGCTTGCCATGAAACTGAAAACAACCTATAACCAAAACCAACCCATTCAATAGTTGATTAAAAAAATTATAATCTCTAACTAAAAATTAAGGACGTAAATGAATTACAGATTGAAGCTCACCTTTGAGAGAACACTTAACTCCTCTTGGGTCCTATCCATCCTTCCTTCATTACCAGCTGGAGTAAATGAATTGTCTTTTGCACTCGTGGCTATTGAAGAACCAAATTTTCCTTGTATTGCTTGCTTCTTGGTAACAGTAGATGAAAAGCCTCAGCAATAACTTCGATTAGATTCATCACTAAAAATTTCAGTAACTGGATCATTGGTGATATCTACAACAGCCTCAATACCATCTTCGGATTGAGCCATTCTCTTTTCTACGGCAGCCTTCACTTTTTCCTGAAATTCAAAAGAACCAAACTGTAAACAATTAAATTTATTTGAACTCTGAACAACATATGATGGTCCAATACTCACATATGTTTCAACTGCACTTGGATGTACAGCCGCATTTTCCCCTACATGAGCCAGCATCCAGCTCTTACCACGGCACTCGATAACCCTACCTTCTTTTTTGGCCTGTACAATCAATATGATCAGTAAGGGTTGTCCAAATAAAATAGTTTGAGAATTTAATGTTAAGACCACTAGGTTAGAAAGTACTTACAACTCTGTAGGATTTGTTGGCATGAGAGAGTCTACCTAAACAATGTCAAATCCTTCTCTTCCGATGGTTCTCAGCATATATAACATACATTTCCTGCATGCCAGGCTGGTACTCATTATGCACAAATCATTTCCAAACGTCATCATTAACACCATAAGGGCATGTTGCATCCATCTCTTCCCGAGTCTCAAGCTTTTTCAGAATGTTAAGGCGTAACTCCCATTTGAATGAACGAAACTTCTGGGGAAATATTTTTTAGACAAATGGCCTGACAAGAGACTCATCATATGCGAAACAAAATTTGTCCTGAACCGATGAAGTATTTTTTTCATCCATAAACAATAACTAGGTAGTTAGTCTATAAACACTGGTATGTATAAGTGGAGCAAACCATAGAATGAAATGCATAGAAGATAATAAGTTACCATGAGAAGGTTCCAGACTTGGTCCTTGAAGGTTGTAGGAATGAGCCTCCAGTCTTTGTAGTCAATTAGACAGTGAACTCGAATGAGTTACCCTACACGAGTTGCAAACTTTGATGCATGTTCGCCAAATGGTCTTCCACATTCATCTATTTCCACCAAGAGTCTGGGCGGAAGTTGTGTCTCCTCCAAGTCAGAATCAGATTGAGTTTCATCATGAGATTGAAAAGCTTCATGAGATAGAGAACAATTTTCATAACCACCATGAGATGGAGTACTACGAGCAGCAGATGCAGAACCAGTTTCATTGGTATACACAACATGATCTGAAAAGTGAGAATCCTGACTTGACAACATCTTCATACCGAACAAACCAAACAACAAACAACATATTAGGCATTTGAACTAAAATGAGAGCAAACCTAGCAGTGAACTAAAATACAAAACCCCAAATTCTGGTTGAAATCTATGGAAAGAGATTATAACCAACAAAGGTATAATTTTAAAGTAATAAGAACAACCTATGAAGAAAAACTTCATAACCATGTAGAAACCCTGAGTTTGGTTGTAATATATGGAAAGAGATAACAACCAAATACCAAGAATTGCAAAGCAGTAAATAACAATATACAAGTAAATCTATGAAGGAGATACCAACCAACAAAAAAGAAACCCTAATTTGAAATAAATATTCGAAAGTAAAAGCTACATAGATTACCTCTGGAGAATGAATGAGGTACATAGATGTATGCGAGGTAAGAGGTACGGAAGAAGAAAGGGGTATAAGTGAGAATCGCGAAGGAGGATGGTGAGAGTGAAGGGAAAGAAATTAAGATCTTCATCTCCCTCTGTTTATAGAGAAGGATTAGATTTGAAATCATTCTGAAAATTTGAGAAGGGGGGAAATGAAATTTGAGAGGGAATAAGAAAAGTTTTCTCAAATTTGAGAGGGAATTGAAATCTAAAAGATGTATCAGAGTGGGGATTTGAGAGAGAACGAAATTTGAGAGCCAAAATTAAAACCTTACTTTTTCGGACAAGAGAGAAGAGTACAATAATAGAGGAGAGATTTGCTTTTCTCTCAAAATATCTATGTCAAAGGCGTATAGATCGAGGTAAAGTTGGTCAAAATTGTGGTCAAGTTGATCAAATTAGTGGTCAAGTTGGTCAAATTTGTGGTCAAGTTGGTCAAATTTGTGGTCAAACACATAATCGGAAACAAAACAAGGCATACTCAGTTTGCAAGATTACCATATACAGACCCAATGTTCTCTTCCAGGTGAAGTTGAGATGTAAAATATCAGATTGGATGGTTCCTCAGTGTATTCTGCCAACTATATATTATGGAACTATGCTTACAGGATTACTATATACAGACCCAATGTTCTGGTCCAGGTGAGGTTTGAGATGTCAAATATCAGATTCGATGAAACTGAAACCTATTATTGAACTAGGTTGCAAGATTACCATATACAGACCTAATGTTCTGTTCCAGGTGAGGTTTGTGTAAGAGCATTGTTCGGTCGAACTCGCAAGCGTTGCTATCTCAAGCTTGTTATCAAGTTTAATTGCCAAAACTATAAGTCTTGATTTTTAGTCTACTTATAGCTAAGTCTCGGACTAGGATAGAAAGTGTAGTTGAGCTCTAGACTCCACGGCGTTCATCATACAAAGACGAAGAACTACTCAAGGAACTAATGGAACTTCATCGACTAAAAGGTATGTGGAGACTTGAACTTATCTATCACTCAAAAAGTCTTTCTACTCTATCTCCTATCTTGAGACAAAAGTCGTATTACTATATAGACTTCGTTTATACACATTTGCTATTTCGAGCCGAGTTTATCTCGCTTATCTTTTTCTCGAAATATGTGTTGATAAGCTTTTGCTTTGGCCAAGTTCATCTTTAAAAGTGACGAAAGTCATGTTGATTATTTCAATATCTTGAAAATTGCTTTGATGAAAAATAGCATGTGAATGACCTCTATTTAACATCCTCTAAGAATGTTTCAATGATTGAAATAAAAAGTTTAGAACATGTAACCATCTTTGGATATAAGCATATAATTTGTTCGCGCATTAGTGTATAAGTCCAAAACCGGGAACCAAATGTATGCATACTTGTGTGTGTACTAAATGGTTGATGGAGACTGGGTAACGCATACTGACGGAAGTTCATGTCCGTGAATTTTTGTTGAGTTTGGAAATCAAAACCAACTCAATCCGGTTACCTAAGTATGCGTACCCGTACGCATACTGGCGGGAAGTTCACGTCCGTGAATTTTTGCTGAATTTGGAAACAAAAATAAACTCAAATCCGGTTACTTAAGTACGCATACCCGTACGCATACTTAAGTGTGTTACTTTCTAAAATTGGTTTATTCGTGAACTTAAATTTATATAACTAAGGAATGCATATTTGCAAACCGTGGCTATAAAGTTCATGAATCGATTCGAGTGAATCAAAACCGATTTCGCTTCGATTGTGTCTTGTATACTTCTATAAGATCTAAGCAATTGAACAACTCTTGAACTAGTTCATTTGAGTCATTTGGACTAGTTATGGTGAAGATGAATAAGGTTGATATGAAAGTGCTCATATGGCTAACCATTTGGTTGACTACTGTTAAACCAACGACTTGTATACGTTTAGGTACGATTACTCAAACCTAAATTACGTATATTTAATTTTTTGTATAACAAGCTAAGTTCGATCTAACGGTTGAAAGATATTAGCTTGAATCTAATCAGGTTTTCATCTAACGGTGAATATTGAATACTTTGTTACCAAGGTAACTTAGATTGCAAACCCTGATTTGGAGACTATATAAAGGAGAACTCTAGCAACTGGGAAAGGTAATTCCCACACCTCCTATGTGATACTAGTTGTATAAGTTAGAGTCGATTCTCCTTTAACCTTAGGTTTCTATCGAGACCCTATAGGTTAACGACTTGAAGACTTCATTGGGATTGTGAAGCCAGACCCAACTATTTTCTCTGTAGTTGCGTGATCTGGTCTTGCTGTTTCTATCGTATTGAGTACAATTGTAAAATTTGCTCGAGATTAATTTCCCCGATAGGCAAGATAGAAAAGTAATCATAAACATCTTCGTCTCATCGTTTGTGATTCCACAATATCTTGTTTCGCTAGTCGATTAAGATTATTATGAGGTGATTGATAATTCTAGGCTGTTCTTCGGGAATATAAGCCCGGGTTATGGATTGGTTCCTGTTCACCTTGATTATCAAAAGACGGAACAAAACTTGTAGGTATTTCTGTGGGAGACAAATTTATCTATTCTTGTAGAATTTTCTGTGTTAGACAAATTTGTTTATTAAATTCTTCAACTTTGGGTCGTAGCAACTCTTAGTTGTGAGTGAAATCAACTAAGGAAATCAAGTGCGTAGTATCCTGCTGGGATCAGAGACGTAAGGAGCGCAACTGTACCTTGGATCAGTGTGATATTGATTGGGGTTCAACTACAGTCAAGACCGAAGTAAGTTTATAGTAGGCTAGTGTCTGTAGCGGCTTAATACAGTGTGTGTTCAATCTGGACTAGGTCCCAGGTTTTTTTGCATTTGCGGTTTCCTCGTTAACAAAACTTCTAGTGTTTGTGTTATTTCTTTTCCGCATTATATTTTGTTATATAATTAAAATATCACAGGTTGTACGTTGAATCAATCAATTGGGAAATCCGACCTTTGGTTGTTGATTGAAATTAATTGATACTTGAACATTGGTCTTTGGTACCGTTCAAGTTAATTTCTCTTGTATTCAATTAGACTCGCAGATTTCTATTTGCTTGAGTAAAGATTAAATCGAGAAACTGAGATATAACTCTTTGATATACTTTTTATTAAGATTGAGTCTGACTTTCTAGTTGATTCTCTTAAAAGTATATTGGAGTTAGTCCATACAGATTACTAAGCGAATTATTGGGTGAGGTTGTTGTACCCCCACTTGTTCAATTGGTATCAGAGCAGGCAAACACGTTTAAAGACCTCATAAGTCTGTATTTGTAGCGATCTAACTCTATGGATGGCAGTAATCTCTCTGATAAACGCGTCACCAGAAACAAAAAGTCTGTTTCGACAATTTCTATAAAAGAGAAAGATTCTTCAATCTCAAATATAGACGAACCTAGTGTTCTAACAAAACAGACTAACAATGACATGTGTTATCCCGATTACCCTTCAAAAGAGTTTAACTCCGACGAAAGGGAAGCAGCTGAAGAGAGTAAACTTATTCTTAACCTAGTTAGAATCCAAGCTGATAGATTTAATCGGTTGAAAAATAATGTCAATGTTCTTCTCGGTATAGTAAGAGACTATGATTCCAAAAACGTTGAAGTTCAGTCTTTGCGTATCTTGCTTGAGGCAAGCCTCAAAAAGGATGCTTTGAAAATTGAACGTCGCTTGAGTAAACTCTCGATTCAAGGACGTTCCAAAAAGTCCTCTATACTATCTACTTCTATTACAACTGAGAGAGTTCCAGTTCTAGAAGTAAAATCGGAATTCCCTTCTATCTGAAAAGATGTGCCTATAGCCTCTTCTAATCAAGGATGTTGCACATCACATGGAAGGAAGAAATCTCCAAACGATGATGTTAAGACGATACATTCTAATCACTCTCATGATCAGAAAGTATGTCTCTTTTGTGATTCAGAAGGGCCTGTTAAGCAAAAAAGAAACTCTAGGTTGAATAACAATTCCATTGTTCGACTTCAACACACCTTAGACTTAATCCTCAAAGGTGTAACTGACATTCATATGTCTAAACCAATTGCTTTCAGTACTCACCTTGTGTATTCTACCAGGAAAGTCAGTTATATGAGTTCCTCAAATGCTCAGAAGCATAACAGACGTCTCAACAAAAATCATCTAAGAAGAGGTCAAGTTTTTTCTTCTATCAAAAAGGGAGATAATGTTACCTTTGATGTGAACAAAGTATCAGGAGAAGGAAGCAAAAATGATGATATGAAAAATAACCTAAATGTGATAATTTAAGGTTATAAAGAAATCGTCAACAGGCTGTCAACCGCCTCTAGTAAAAATTCTTCTGGTAAGAAATCAAACTATGTCTCATGTTTTGATGACAATAAGTTTTATGATAATTTCTCACATCAAAAGAGGTTTTTTCCTAGATTTGAA
Organism: Papaver atlanticum; assembly: GCA_023531105.1. Lineage (NCBI taxonomy): Eukaryota > Viridiplantae > Streptophyta > Magnoliopsida > Ranunculales > Papaveraceae > Papaver > Papaver atlanticum. The sequence goes on from JAJJMB010014227.1 coordinate 286,523, forward strand.
AGGAAAAAGAGACTAAACCATGAACATCATTCATTTAATGAGCTTAGGGATCATTCTTGTGCTAACTAATCACAAGGGTTGAGAACTTACTCATAAAAATCCTGTTGAGTAAGTTGTGGTAATAATCAGGTATATTTTTGGCAAAATTGCTTTCTGTTTAGTTGAGCTATTTTCTTATCGTTTATAGCTAAACTATTGTCTGCAGACAACTTTGCTTAAATATTTGTTATGTCTGAAGATGTTCTTCGTTTTGCTTTCTTTTTTCCTTGTTTTCGAAGAAGTTTTCTTTTCAACTATGTTGCCTGCCACTCTTGTGCTCTAAATTGTTTCTCCACAGAGATATAAAATTTATTGAGCCAAAATTTTGTGAAGATATTCACGTAGCAAAATTTCTGTTGTGTCGTAAAATACGACCCTTTGTGTTTTTATTTTATGGGTAAAGTTGTGCTCGTACGAGTACCCATGTTACCATCACGAATCAATTTTGGAAACCCTAAAAGTTACCTTCCCTAAGAAACCTTTTAAATACCAAACCTTTGAGTCACGTACACATACTCTGGGTTATTTTGTGTTATGTCAAGAATGTCTTCATCTTCACACTCTGGTGATTTTGCAAGAGGTTTTCTTGATAAAGGTATTGGTTTCGAGTCCAAAGGGAGGAAGAAAAGAACCCTAGTAGAAGATGATCATCCCAATGCCTCATGTTACTATGCCTATACACATCAGGATGTTGAGAATAAGGATATGGTTTCTGTTGAAGTGTTTCATGATTTTCTTAAATACTTTGAGGAAGCAAAACTGCAGCTTGTCGATACTTTGAAGAGTCTTGATGTGTTGAGAATTGAGTTGAAAAAGGTTACGTCTAACCTTGGTCTCATAAAGACACATGTTAAAGAACTTATCAATGAGGGTATCTTCTCCGAAGATGCAGTGGATGCTGTCAATCACAAGCTCAAAGACATCAAGGCTCGTGAGGATTCCGAAACGTCTATGTGATTTCAGTTCGTGTTCGGTTTTGATGGTTTGTGAGACTGTCTTTGTTTTTAGCTTGTTGATATTTTTTTGTCTACAAAAATTCTTATGAGAATTTTATTCTTGTGTTTTTAAGAAGAATAACTAGAGTTCGGAATAGCCATTATTGTGATTACATATAGCTATGTCCAACGATTTTCATCTTCAATATTTTTAGATTTATTTATTTAAATTCTAAAGTTTGCTCGGAAGATGATTTTTGCAGTATTAATCTTAATGGTTTTATATATTGCAATTTGTTATGGGATATGTGTGTTTGCGTCCGTTAACTATGATTGTCCCATACGTTGTCAAAAGTTAAGTTCTTCGTATGTCGATATGTAAGTATTGATAAAAGAATGAATGGACTTTTAACAAAAACGAAAGTTAAGCATTTTATGTCATTATGCAAATATTGATGGAAGAAAGGATGAGCTTTTGTTTACAAAGATTAAGTCTATTGTATGTCATTGTGCAAATAGTGATGGAAGATAGAATGTATCTTTGTTTATTCCGCAGTATTGATCTTCCCTGATCCATATCTTTTATGTATATACTGTATGTCTCCGTAAGTTCTCTTATGTTGAGCATTTCCAATTGGATTAATCATGGGTTCTCTTGTGGTTAATTTAGTTGAGTATTCCAGTTGAATTAATCATGGGTTCTCTTGTGGTTAATTCAATTGAGTATTTTGGATACAAATTCATATTCTTATATGATTTGTTGTTGTCCAAAGAAATCCTTCTTTTCTCGTGAAAGTAAGGTCGCTCTTGTTGTTCTTTCGGGAATGACATTATATGGGGGAGAGTTCTTATTTGAACTTGTGCTTTATTGCCAAATCTTTGTGGGGAGTGCGGCTGTGGAATATTGTAGGGGTTATCTTGTATCTTTATAAACTCCTTGATGAATGCATTTAGTTTCGGCTATATGATTGCATCTAAAAAGTTGATATGTGCTTTCTTTTGGTCATGAAATGTCTCTATGGAAATTTCATTAGGATCCCACTAGTTTCCGTACCTATGCCAATTTTATTGACAAAAAGGGGGAGAATTAATGTGTAGTTCATACTACAAATACATATGGTTTTTGGATCATCATGTAAGGGGGAGTGGTTTCCATGTGAGATGGAGTATTGACTAGGGGTGGGGGGGTGGGGTGATACATATAACCATAGTATTGTTGTCAAAGTTGTGATACAATTGAACTTTGATGTTGTGTAATAATACTATGACACTGTGTAACAATGATTGAGAGCTTTTGTTTTCTCATTGTTATGGCTACGGATTTTCAATAACGATGATGCTGAACTTCAAACCTTTGGAATCATTGGAGTACTTGGAAGTGACGAAGATTTCGAGTAATGTTGAAGAACCAAGGAGATCATGCATGTGGAAGAGAAGCTGCAAAGTTTATTTTTTGTAATCCATATGTATTGATAGTTTTGTCACTAAAATTGACAAAGGGGGAGATTGTTAGAGCACTGCTCGGTCGAGCAAGCGTTGCTATCTCAAGCTTGTTGTCAAGTTTAGTTGCCAAAACTATAAGTCTTGATTTCTAGTATACTTATAGCAAAGTCTCGGACTAGGATAAAAAGTGTAGTTGAGCTCTAGACTCCACGGCGTTCATCATACAAAGACGAAGAACTACTCAAGGAACTGGTGGAACTTCATCGACTAAAAGGTATGTGGAGCCTTGAACTTATCTATCTCTCAAAAAGTTTATCAATTCTATCTCCTATCTTGAGACAAAAGTCGTATTACTATATATACTTCGTTTATACACATTTGCTATTTCGAGCTGAGTTTATCTCGCTTATCTTTTCCCCGAGATATGTGTTGGTAAGCTTTTGCTTTGGCCAAGTTCATCTTTACAAGTGACGAAAGTCATGTTGATTATTTCAATATCTTGAAAATTGCTTTGATGAAAAATAGCTTGTGAATAACCTCTATTTAACATCCTCTAAGAATGTTTCAATGATTGAAATAAAGAGTTTAGAACATGTAACCATCTTTGGATATAAGCATATAATGTGTTCGCGCATTAGTGTATAAGTCCAAAACCGGGAACCAAATGTATGCATACTTGTGTGTGTACTAAATGGTTGATGGAGACTGGGTAAGTATGCGTACCCGTACGCATACTGGCGGAAGTTCACGTCCGTGAATTTTTGTTGAGTTTGGAAATCAAAACCAACTCAATCCGGTTACCTAAGTATGCGTACCCGTACGGATAATGGCGGGAAGTTCACGTCCGTGAATTTCTGCTTAGTTTGGAAACCAAAACAAACTCAAATCCGGTTACTTAAGTACGCATACCCGTACGCATACTTAAGTGTGTTACTTTCTAAAACTGGTTTATTCGTGAACTTAAATTTATATAAACTAAGGAATGCATATTTGCAAACCGTGGCTATAAAGTTCATGAATCAATTCAAGTGAATCAAAACCGATTTTGCTTCGATTGTGTCTTGTATAATTCTATAAGATCTAAGCAATTGAACAACTCTTGAACTAGTTCATTTGAGTCATTTTGACTAGTTATGGTGAAGATGAATAAGGTTGATATGAAAGTGCTCATATGGCTAACCATTTGGTTAACTACTGTTGAACCAACGACTTGTATACGTTTAGGTACGATTACTCAAACCTAAATTACGTATATTTCATTTGTGTATAACAAGCTAAGTTCGATCTAACGGTTGAAAGATATTAGCTTGAATCTAATCAGGTTTTCATCTAACGGTGAATATTGAATGCTTTGTTACCAAGGTAACTTAGATTGCAAACCCTGATTTGGAGACTATATAAAGGAGAACTCTAGCAACTACGAAAGGTAATCCCCACACCTCCTATGTGATACTAGTTGTATAAGCTAGAGTCGATTCTCCTTTAACCTTAGGTATTTATCGAGACCCTGTAGGTTAACGACTTGAAGACTTCATTGGGATTGTGAAGCCAGACCCAACTATTTTCTCTGTAGTTGCGTGATCTGATCTTGATGTTTCTATCGTATTGAGTACAATTTTAAAATTGGTTCGAGATTAATTTCTCCGATATGAAAGATAGAAAAGTAATCACAAACATCTCGTCTCATCGTTTGTGATTCCACAATATCTTTTTTCGCTAGTCGATTAAGATTATTGTGAGGTGATTGATAATTCTAGTCTGTTCTTCGAGAATATAAGTCCGGGTTATCGATTGGTTCCTGTTCACCTTGATTTATCAAAAGACGGAACAAAACTTGTAGGTATTTCTGTGGGAGACAGATTTTTGTATTATTTACAAAATTTAACTGTACATAAGCGTTAATAATTTTTCATAGTT